>VSDK01020090.1:154706-193244 GCA_009767595.1 Symbiodinium kawagutii | reverse complement strand
ACATCAAAGCCTTGCTAGACACCTGGCAGTGGGTCAAAACCCTGTACCCCTGCTCTTCCTATCATTAACCATTGTTTTCCCTATAGTTGGCTGGGTAACAACTTTTTCTGCCTCCCGCAGCTGGGTAACAACCACCATTATTGGTTGGTTAATATTGACCCATAGCCACCTATCTTTCACTCAAACCGATCCATCTCTCTCACTTCTACGTGCAGCGCAGTGAGTAGTTACAATCTATCTATTGCCAAGGTGCCCCCTGCCCAGTGGTCACAAGCATGCAAACACAATGATTGCGCGTATGAAGGAATTTGTGGCTGGTCAAGGATGTAGTTTGACACAACAATCCAAAGGCAAAAAGGCAAACAACAAACATGGCAATTAATAATCCTAAAACTGTCTCATGAATATAATCCTGTGACCCCTTCTTCCTACAAATGTCTTGAACAGAATGCCGATGGAAATGGTCGCAATAGGTCTCATGATTCCATCCTCTCTGCTGGACCGTCTGAAGGAATCCTAATCCATATCACGCATGGATTAAAATATACTATTTACCAGCAAAACACAGCACAAACACACATACACACACACACACCTATCGCTAGCTGATAGCATCCCAAACAGTTGGAAAAGTGGGTCGTCATGTGTCACCAGACCATACCATTGCTGATGGAAAGTACGCTGTTCAAAATGCACTGGTGACCTGGATACTGCCACAACCCTCCTGCCCTACGACACGGGATGGTCAGAAATGTTCCCCCTTAAAAACGTGCTAAAGCCAATAAGGCACTGCCAAATATGGTTGGCTGCGCATGCGGCTAACAATGGTCAATAATCATTGGTTACTGGCACTGATGGTTATGAAGTTGGGATGGTTACAATGAAAAATAAGAAGAATAACTGATCTTCCTAGAAACCTTGATTCTTAAGGGGTGAATCTGTATTTACTTTTTTTTTTCTCTCTCTCTCTCTCTCTTTCTCTCTGCATCGTCTTCAGGGAAGGCTCCGTAAATCATCCTTAGGTCCAGCTGTTTTAAAACCACCGCTAGTTGGTGATTTGCCCAGGGCGTTATTGACTGCAGCCTGATACATCCAACGATGCATTGTTTGCATTGGTTGGTTTGCCCGCAGTTGGCAACTAGAAGCAATCAATCGCTTCTAGAATCAACATGTTTGCAGGGAAATCCGTGAAATTACCCATCCCAATCCGGAGGACAAAAACACAGAAAAACTCATGACTCATAAATTTCTCTTGGCGATTCGGCTATGGATTAAGGGTTGCTTGTGTTGCGCGCTTGTTCACCATTACGGACCCAGCCACCACAAACCAAGCACAATTGTGACCATTGCATGTGGAGGGCTGACCAACTCAGAACTGACTGAGATTCCATGCTCCGTTGTGTAGGCCTCCTCAAAGAGTTCTGGGTCCACACGTTCATCGTCGATCCGGTCGTGCGCATACATCTTCCACAGAAGAGATCTCTTCATCATCTCCGATGGCTCCCGTGTCTTGCGGTTCATGTAAAACCTCAAGGAACAGGAGGCCCCCCCAAGACATTGTGAAGGCATCCGCATGCATCAGCTATGGACAAATTGGGCCACAACAATATCCACAATGATTTAGATCTGATATGCAATCCACGATGTACTGTATATATATCTCTGATGATGTGCCATGATGTGTCCACAAATCGCTTGCCATCTGCCATTCGGGCATGATGCCACTACCTTTCCAAGCGCACAAATGTGGATGACCCCATTGCTGCCGAGGTGCTGTTTGCACAAGGGATCCCCTGGACACACGTCCTCGTAGACGGACGTAGCAATGCGCGCCATATGGGGCGACTTGGCGATATCATCTCCATTGTCCCCAGCCCAAATCAGCACATAGTCTGCCAAGTGTCCTGTAGCTTCAAATGATTTCTTGCATGTTGTCCGAAACAGTTTGGCACCATGACAAACTCAAGAATGCTAGGTTTTGTGGTTTCTCGAAGCGTGAGGACAATCCAACAAAGCCGCCGTATATCAAAAATATGCTCAAAATACATACAGTACAATCTCATATAGTAACTAACTACCTGGCTCCCCAAGCGCTCCAAATTATCGGGATGCCGTCACTTTTGGGCCTTGATTTCCCTACCTATGAGCAGTCAGTTAGGAACAAGGGATTAGAATCCGTTGCTTGCGTAACCCCTCAGGCTCTCGGTAAGGCGGTGAATGACAAGGATGAGCTGAACCTTCTGTACTCTACCAGTGATTGCCGAAGAATGCCATGCAACCATGCTGACATGTGGCGCCATGCAATTCACCACTTCCTGCATTATTACAGGTGCATGCTGATCGATCATTTCACCAGTTTGATCATTTCACATGAGGAAAATACATGAAACAAAGCAACAAATTGACTTGAACATGCCAAGCTATGGCGCTCAGTTTGCCACACAAGGTATGAGCTTTTGTCCCACGGCGGCTGTGCCCAAGGTGCGGATCACTTCATGGGACTGTTTCTCAGGACCAGTGAGGCATCGACCCAACAGCGCAATATGCTCCTGATCGCGTTGGAATGTCCAGCTGCATGGGCCCACATCCCGCAGTGCTCAACATGTCGAATTTATGCATTTTGGTAAAGAAGGATGAATTCTCTAATGCGTCTGTTGAATGCATCCATGCATCCTTCGAAGTCACTGGTCTGACTACACCGGTTCTTGGTAGGCTACATCCAGATGAATGACACGTGCTAGCACTGGTTGAGGCAGCATCTGTTGGCTGGTGACATCCTCAATGGACTACCTGAACCCAAATCCATCGGCAGGCGCAATTTCGTGATTTCTGAAAAAAGGAACCCACAAAAATGGTTGGCTTATTACTTATAAACATAGTCTATATGAGAACATTTGAGGGCACCCCTATTTTGAGAAACCACCATTTGCAAATGTGCTGACTAATCACCTTGCCATTTCAGTCGTCACGGCATGCTGTTCAAACAACATGCAGCGAGCTAAGCTGTATATAGCATATTTGTTCCAAGGACCCTCAACAAATTAGCAGACTGATCTTAGATTCAGAGGAAAACTGAAAAGACACATGCTTAAAGCAACGAGGCAACATCACGTTACCGCGGATACGGCTCTTGGAACGCCTGATGACCAAACAACTTATGCCAACTGCGCGTGTCTGCCCAGTCGCATGGTTCCAGGTGTTTCCATCTGCCAGGGTAGTACGGTTGCTAAGGCCATTGATTTGATAGCCATAGTCCTTAACAAACATGCGACACGCAGAAGGATAGCGCATCCCGTGCGTGGCAAGCTTGCAGATCAGCTGACCACATGTCAAAATGATGCCGCATAACGATACCGTATAACGAATATATTTAAAACCAAATGACAAGCTACCATTTTTTTTGGAAGCTCATGGGTTGGTCTTGCAATGTCTTGTTTGCATTGCTTATTGGAGACTGTCGCAATGGGCTGGGTAAAATCGGTTTGGCTTGTTGGAACGTATCTGGTCAAAACCATCCAAAATTTGGTCAGCTTTCTGTTGTAACGAAAGGCTGCTATGCCCAGAATCTCCGGCACTACCAACGACCATCTGCAAAACTGGGCGTCTACAGGCTGCCTGAATCCATGTCTAGACTTCTTTCTGGCACAACAGAAAAGAGGTCCAAAACATGAAGCACTAGGATAGTTATGACAAACTGATGAATCATAGCTATAGTGACCAGCAATGACAATTAGTGACCATCATGTATAGTCAAACTGATTAGTCATGAAGCCATTATGACTATCGCTGGTTATCATGAATTAGGGTGAAAATCAGAAACCTGCAACGACAATTCTCCATGGCTGGGCAACTGCATGGCACCAATTTTCCTGCGTCATGAAATCGATGACCATGACATGCCCTAAGGCCCATGGTTCCCTGCCAAATCCAACCATCCATGGTTCAAGCCGTGAAGGTGGGCTTGGTGGTCCCTGCGCTACGCCCCATCTTTGAGCAAGACCGATTGATCATTCCTTTGAGTAGTCCTTGGGCCATTGTAGCCACTGATTTATCACTGGCCCGTGATACGTCAATGGGTCTTTAACATGAATTTCAACTACAAAATGATCACTCATAGCAACAGTGCTGAGCTGCTGACTCACCACTACTCATTCAAACAATAATAGAAAATAACATTAGATCTAAAACAAAACTACTCAGCAATAACTAATTACTCATTTAAAAAATACAGTGCTGAGCTGCTGACTAACCACTATACTTGGCAATGATAACTGATACCTGGTTAAACACACATCACTCGCTTTACAGAACCCAAATGAACCCAGCCGTGTTGTAGGCGATTTGTTCCACTGGTTTCCATTCGAACCCAGGGACCCACCAGGCCATGACCCGCGAATCTTCGGGCGTGGTGTCGCGCAGCCACCAGTAGGCCTCCCGGTAGTCATCGATGAGGATCTCCTTGCAGCAGACTGCATCCCCAAGTACAGCTGGTTGGTGGTTTCAGGCCCTGTGAAACATGTTAGCCAACCAACCATTACTACTAGGGAAACCCAAACCACAAACCATTACTACTAGGGAAACCCCCAAAAAAAAGAATTGGAAAAACCACCAGCCAAGTAGGCAATGATCTGGCCGTGAAGCAATGGTTTCTGTAGCAATGCTTACTGCTGCATAGGGCAATGCTGGACGATGCTTACTGATGGCAAATGGCGGTTCATGATACTAAGGAACAACATTGAGTGTACACAAGTTTACGGGTTCTTGTTACCTGTTGAACCAGAATTCAACCAACCCGGCATCAACGTACCCTGCAGTTGTCCACTAACACCAAAGTGATTGCCATCGCAATTCATGGTGAAGTCCACCATGATATGCAAGAGCCTTTCAAAAAAAGCCAAGCAGCAAAAATCCTAGTCACAATAAACCAACACGGGATATTTCGTGCCATGTCTGTGATGTCATGCTCAAGCCATTGCGAGCATAGCAAAACAGTCCCCCATCACCAGTGTCATGTCCTGACCATCTTCCGTGTGGCGTTTCACGATGATGGACGCTTGAGACAGCCGCTCACCAACCCGCCAGCAGTAGTTGATGAACTCCATGCCTCGGTTCGTCAACATGTGAGGCAGTTGCACCAGCAGTGTCATGGAAGTCCTGACTACGGTTGATCGTGGCTACATCGGCCAATACTGATTGAACATGGAAAATGGTTTGATTGATACGCTCATGAATGTTCGCATATGTTCCCTAAGCCAGCTGGATGCCAATTCCCCGATGATAAACAACCATGGACAGCCACCAATCCCACATACATTACTGCACCAAGACCCCCAGGACTCCGGGCCACTGCATGTGCTCTAATCCGTACGAGATGCCGCAAACTAAAATCATCAAAAGGACCAGTATAGAGGTAGACTTCCGCTGCCATCTTGCCTCCATGTAAGCCTCCATAACAGGCACCTGGCAGCCGTGGTGTGGTTTCCGTTTCAAGGGCATGCTGCTTTCACATCCATGGGAGCGGGCGCAAATCACAAGCTGGCACATGGTCATCGCAACACATGCTCATCACAATCTATTAACCGCTGCTAACCATTACAAGCAATCTTATTGAATTGAGGCATAAGAACATAATCAAAAGCCTGAATTCATGCAGAGTATTGCGGAGTCACCTGCTCGGGGCGAATCCTACTTGGTTGAGACAGTGTTGCATCAGTTTCCCCAAGAGTTGCTTGGCATGCTTGCTTGGTTCGTTGATACTGGACGGCTTGGTGGGTACATGCTTGATCTCCCCAGGATATCACTGCGGCACCCTTGTTTCAATTGAAGGTAAAGCAAAGCATGATAGTCAATGATCCGAAACTAATAGCAAAGTATGAGTCTCTCTCTCTCCATCGCTATCAGGTCAGTCAGTTCTCCTCATTTTTTTCTTGCTGACTTTGTAGCTGTGCATCTGCATAGACAGGGCAGCTCTGCCTGGCCTTCAGTTCCTCGTAGATTTCCAAGAGCATGTGACGCCAATCCTCAGGGACCTTGCCAGAGGCGGAGCAATTCAACTTACCCATGGACAATACCCTGTTCACCATCGATAGGAATGGATAATGATGGTTTGGTACAGTAGTGGTTCAGCCTGTTTGGATGAGGGCGAAGTAGTGGTGGATAAATGTGGATGGTGCTTGCGGAGTCGACAATTAGAAGACCCGACCAATGCCCCCAAACAAATCCTCGCACATTGAGCGAGCAAGCAAGCAAGCAAGCAAGCAAGCAAGCAAGCAAGCAAGCAAGCAAGCAGGCAGGCAGGCAGGCAGGCACGCAAGCAAGCAAGAAAGCAAGCAAGCAAGCAACAACAACAGCAACAGCAACAGCACGTGGTAGGCAAAACAGTGAAAACAAACCATGAAGTTATAAGCAATCACTAGCACAAGCCACCAGCACCTTTACCATCAGCACCACAATCACACCATCAAGTGAAACACCACAGCTGGCCATCGGCACCTTGCCCTCGGCTGACTCGGCGCCAGCAGCACTGCTTTTGCCCTTGCCCTCAGTGGCGGCGGCCTTTGCAGATGGGGAGCCCTTCCCACTCTTGGAGCCCTTCGTTGCTTTTGAGGCCGCCTTCGGAGCAGCGTCTCCTGATGCTCATGGGCTTGCCACCGATACCCCCTTTTTGATTCCAAGGGTAGGCTGTGGAGTGCTCATGGTGAGAAGAACACTGACAACAAGATAACAAGAATGGCAACGACGATGATCATCTTTTGCAGAATCTAGCCTGCCAGACAATGCAAAATTGTCTTCGGGAGTCTACCGTAGCAGCACCCGAACATATACACATAGAAAGCAAGCGTCAAAAAAGAGCAATCCAAACCACTGGTGAACAAGCAAAACACTTGATCACACATCCTTCGAAGCTTACAACAAAAACTGCAACACGGATCGTGCTTCGTGAAAATTAACAGCACCATGACAGTAGGAGAAGTAGTGCAAACAAACAACAAAAGTAGCAGCTGTTCTCATTCTGGTAGATGGCAGTAGTAGCAGTACAGGCAGTAGTAGCAGCAGGAGCAGGAGCAGGAGCAGGAGCAGGAGCAGGAGCAGGAGCAGTAGCAGTAGCAGTAGCAGTAGCAGTAGCAGTAGCAGTAGCAGTAGCAGTAGCAGTAGCAGTAGCAGTAGCAGTAGCAGTAGCAGTAGCAGTAGTAGTAGTAGTAGTAGTAGTAGTAATAATAGTAATAACAATAGTAATAGCAAAACTAGTAGTAATAATAGTAGTAGTAATAGTAGCAATTGTAATAGTAGCAGTAGTAGTAGGAGTGATAGCAGTAGTAGTAGTAGTAGTAGTAGTAGTAGTAGTAGTAGTAGTAGTAGTAGTAGTAGTAGTAGTAGTAGTAGTAGAAGTAGTAGTAGTAGTAGTAATAGTAGTAGTAGTAGTGGTAGTGGGGGTACTCGTGGTGGTAGTGGGGGTACTCGTGGTGGTTGTTGCTGTGGGTAGTAATAGCAATGATCAATGGACATAAATAGCAATAATAAGCTGTACTCAGAATATGGACGTTTTTCAAGAAGCACCACATGAGCAGGGTAATACATGGTACATGCATGAATGCTGCATCTAAACATACATGTTCATGTATGAAATTAGATGCAAATGTGTATGTCTTCCTAGCGGGCGGGCATGGCACAATCACTTTCATTAGGCTGCAACCGCTGCAGGTAATGCAACTCACCCTGGGATCGTCTGGGATGACGGCTGCCCTCAGGGTCCTTTCACCTCGCTTGTGGACGTCTCCTCGTCGTCCATCCACTGGCGCAAGGCCCAGGCAATGGAGCTCGACAAACCAACGCCACCCAATGCACAGGCAATGGGGCCCAAGAGCAAAATCAAGCGGTTCATCTTGGCCTTCAGTCGGCATGACAACGAACCATCAGCTGCAGCCAAGGGCTGAACGAAACCTCAAGTCCATGTCTAAACGCGATTATGTTTTCATACATGTCGAGTCATAAGGACATAAAACTCAGCAAAACATGGCATGCTTTCATCGTCTTTTCCCCTCCTTTGCTGCCGCGTGACAGAGAAGTAGTAGGTAATTGCCCCATACAAAAGCAAAAAACCTCCCCAGCCAGTTGCGATGACAGGCTGCTCTTCCGTTGCAAGTGCTGTGATTTGGCACCAGGATGAACCTAGCACCAAAAACAATCTTATTACTTGTTATGGCCATTCGTTTATGGACTTCAAACCATTCTTAATGGGTTACTAATGGTGATTATTGTTTTTTTTCAGCTTTGCGATGCGTGATCAGTGCATGATCAGTGTGTGATCATGTGTGATCAATGTAGTTGAAAAGGAAGGCGGGGATCCCAAAATGGAGTACCTACAGCCATCATGTCAAAATTGCATAGTTGATTTGGTAAGATGCTGCGTGGTCTTCGGGCTAACACGTACTGTCAGGAGGTTGCGGGGTTGAGGTTCCTAACGGGTAGGTTGCGATGATCTCGATGCTTCTATTTATCAAACAAATACATTGATCTTTGTATACTATATTTATCTTTTTTGGGATGCGTTCCTGTATATGTATTTTTTTTTCGGATGCATTCTTGTATTTGTAATATTTTTGTCGGATGCATTCCTGTATATGCAACATTTTTTTGGATGCATATTTGTATATATAATATTTTTTTCGGATGCGTTCTTGCATATGTAAAAGCAATTGGATGCACATTTGTATATGTTGAGTTTTTTCAAATGTATTCTTGTATGCGTGTATTTTTTGGGCGCATGTTTCTATATACATTATTTTTTTGGAATGCATGTTTGTATATGTAATATTATTTTGGATGCATGTTTGTATACATGTATTATTCGGATGCATGTTTGGACATGCAAGATGTTTTGAATGCATGTTTGTACATGTGTTTTTTTTGGGATGCATGTTTGTATATGTAATATTTTGTTTGGGTGCATTTTGTACACACATTTTTTGTTTGATGCATGTTTTGCAGGTTCTTCTTATTGCCTATTTAAGGTATAATGCCATTTTTTGTGAGCGTTGTTTTTGAAGTAGTTCACACTACTAGCGCGGATGCAGCCTTGATTTTTCATTGAATTTAGCTCACATGTTGCTTTGAATTTAAAGACCAGAGGACCAGAATGAAGAAAACCCAATTTTTTTCTCAGGATGGTGAAAAGAATTTGAACATGCACAATTGGGGATAAATTCCATCAATATCATTTTTGGGTGGATGAGGTCAGTTTGAAACATAATATGATTGGAATTCGTGCGGTCAGTCTGTGTTTGATTTCTTATGTGAATACCCTGGCTTGTAGCCGTTCAAAATCACGATGGACAGTTGTCAAAACAGAAAAACAACATGCACTGTGCTTTGACAGCAATAAACATGGCAATGATTTGCAATGTCAACATGTTTAAAAATCTGATCAATCATATACTGTAATTATGCTATGTTATTGACTTCATTTTCATATCCTGCGCCTAATGTTGATTGCGCCTTTTCTATGGAAATTGGCAATCAGCAACTACCAGATTTTCATTATTTGCGGTTTTGCTTAGAAAGTGGCGGGCAAAAACATAAATAAATACTCTCTCTAGAACAGACTTAGCACAAATACAACACAGTTTAATCACAATTTTCACTCTGGTCGATCAAATGCTGGGTTGATTAAAACAACACTTTCATAAAACAAGTTTTCTACATGTCTAGGTTGAACAACGCACAAGACTATTTAAACAATTGATGATAGTAAATTAACATCATTACTCATCATTTTCCAATGTCTAAACAAATTATATCAACATGGCATAGTTCATCAAAAACACAAACTAATTTCACCGAATACCCCAGCCCGAGAACGCATACGCAAGCCAGCGCTTGTCAATCAAGACAGGGTCATTGACCAAGTCCAGGAAGGCAGTCCCGCTACCATGATGAAAGTGGCACACGTCGCCAGCGGTGTTGGAATGGAGACAAACTGCCTAAGTTTGCATCATGCTCTACATGGAGTTATCGCATCTTATGATATCATTTTTCTTTTGGACAGCTTTTGCCCTGATTCAGTGACCACATGCTGTTCTTCTGTTCTGAATGTATTTTCGCGAAACCTTCACGGCGCACATCTGATCCTGGAACATGAAACCTTTGACTTTCGCGAAGCTTTTGCAAAGCTTTCTTGCAATTTTGTGTCAAAAAACGTATTTCAATCATGCGCAGGTATAGGACTGTTCGCGAGGCTTTTGCAAAGGGTGACCTTAGGCCAATTTTGCAAAACCCTTTCGTGATCTCTCTTTAAGGGCCAAAATGGTTATATGTATGTATATATATATATATGTAATTATATACTTGCAGTAAATATATACAGCAGTGATATCATACGATAAATAAATGGTTCATTCAATCCATCCAACATATTTTCTTTATCAAAGTCATCATAGCTCAAAATTAATTCAACAAAAAAATTACCAAATAGAAACCAACATCTTAAAACGTCGAACTATGACAAAACACAATAATTCAGTGGGTTCACCCAAAGGTCTTCTTTCAATAACTAGTTCAGAAAATATTTCAAAGACCAACCTCGATCTATTTCGTGGCCATTAGATTCCTAGGACCGTTCTGCTCGGCCGCACAGACAGCTCTGGATATAGTGCCACACGTGAGCATCAACCATGGCGGCCTGGACTTGTTTGAAACACACATGTTGATTGGCAGATTACATTGCTTTTTAAACAGTCATTGAAACAATATCAAGAGCAACTTGAACCTAGATTAAACGTTTGTATCCAAACTGAGCACAAAGTCTCGGAAATACGAGAACACGAGAAATTAATACATTCCAATGAATACATATGTATATTTGCATTGTACATGTAAATGTTTGTCTTTGAATATATGCCTCTAAATAACCTTGTATATATATATATGTAGATATACATATGTATGTATATATAAAAATATATATTTTTCAATATACATGTATATTTATATATTGTACAAATTGAAACCATGGTTCTCGTTGTTGCGTGACAGAACCGTCTAGGGCTTACCTCCCACTCCCTGAATCACCCCGAGCTTCTTGACGTTCGCTGCCTAGTTTGCGATTACGAATCAAACTAAGCGAATGTTCTCCTGAAAACATTGAAACAAGTACCAATCAAAGTCAACAAAACATAGTTGTCGCTTAACTCAGGTACATATTTCCTCAACACTCGTGATTAGCGTCGCACCATGATCTCATGGGGCTTGATCATAGGCTCCCCTTGGAATCATATAAGGTCAAATGCGCTGATTGGTTGATGCTGTACAAGTTAAAGATCGCCTCCAGCAGTTCGACGCCCTGCTTGTACAAGGATCGAAGACTTGCCACGCTCGCACTGACTCCATGTTGATTCACTACGTGGAAATCAACAAAGAAGACAATATATTTGCACAAAAAAGTGATTCCATGAATTTGCTCATTTTGTACTGATCATCATCTAATTTTGTTTGATGTTAACGTATTTTTATCAACTTGTACATTGGATCTATCTGTTGATGTACTATGCTGCCGGCTGTTGCCAATTGCTAGTGCTATCGAAGAAGGTGGAAAACGCAATCTGGACCAGCTCTCAAAGCACTCGCACAAATCCTTAAAATCAAATCGCAACATAGATTGTGTAGAACTGGAAGTATGACATTCATGATTCAGACCATGTTGTTTCCAAACAACAAATGAAACAACAAGTCACACATGAATGGAGATATCATTTATTCTACAAACCAAATAATTTCGTGAGTATACCATGTTGTTGATGAATTAAACATGAAAAAGGGAACGTGGTGTAATAAACGAAAATATCAATGCATTTTTTCATCAACATAATCAGTACATGCGCACAAACACATTGTTTATAACTTTACTGGCCCTGGCTTCCTGACAACATACCACAAACCACTTTCGACTTCCTATCAACCACTCCCTGACATCATATGAATATAGCGCAGCTGATCATTCTCTTGCCATCACGTCATGAACCCCCTCCTGACACATTATCGACCACTTCCTGACATCCTTTCATGAACCCCTTCCCAACAGGGTGTCATGAACAACTTCCACCTTTTAATGGACCACCTCCTGACATCCCATCAGGAAACTTGTCCTGACCCCTTCCCGACACTTTGTCATGAACCCCTTCCCAACATGTTGTCATGAACGCCTTCCCGACATCCTGTCATGAACCCCTTCCCGACATCCTGTCATGAACCCCTTCCCAACACCTTGTCATGAACCCCTTCCCGACATCCTGTCATGAACCCTTTCCCACACCTTGTCATGAAACCCTTTCCCGACATCCTGTCATGAACCCCTTCCCGACACTTTGTCATGAACCCCTTCCCGACACCTTGTCATGAACTTCTTCCTGACATCCTTCCATGAACCCCTTCCCGACATCCTGTCATGAACCCCTTCCTGACACCCTTCCATGAACCCCTTCCCGACATCCTGTCATGAACCCCTTCCCGACACCTTGTCATGAAACCCTTTCCCGACATCCTGTCATGAACCACTTCCCGACACCTTGTCATGAAACCCTTTCCCGACATCCTGTCATGAACCCCTTCCCGACACCTTGTCATGAAACCCTTTCCCGACATCCTGTCATGAACCCCTTCCCGACACCTTGTCATGAAACCCTTTCCCGACATCCTGTCATGAACCCCTTCCTGACATCCTTTCATGCACCCCTTCCCCGACATCCTGTCATGAACCCCCTCCCGACATCCTGTCACGAACCCCTTCCCAACATCCTGTCATGAACCCCTTCCCAACACCTTGTGATGAACCACCTCTTGACACCTTGTCATGAACGCCCCCCCTTGACACCATGTCATAACCAGTTCATGACACCATGTCATGAAATGTTCTCGCAAGTATCTCCCTATATATTTGTCGCGAATAGTTCTTGTGTTGTTTAAGGCAAATCAATGTTTGTTAGATTTAAAAAAGAAAGTATGGTCGTCATCCTGGAGTAAATGGAAAATCACATTTTACCGTCCCCCATTGGGAAACGATTGAGATATTGAGCATTAGGGGTTTTCTACCTACTCCAGAATGGTTATATATGACATATTTTGCTTGGTAGTTAACCTTATAGTGGTGATAGTTGATATTTCGACATCGAAAGTAAATTAGTTTTTTAGTAAAAACCGAACCCATATTCCATAGCCTTCTTGGAACATCGCATTGATGAAAACAAAAACATATATCCAATGTTCGAACATTAAAAACATATTAGAACACTTTTGTATTTACAGCATCAACCTGCTTAGATAATGGTTTGATGTTCGTTTGATGATTCAGCTTTATGCCGACCATGTTCTCACAAACTCACCATTTGTTGATGTTGATGATGTTTTTGCAGATGTTTGACTCGGAGACATGACATGCGCAGGGCACTGAGAACTGTAGAATTTGGAAACGGATGTTTGTTAGGCTGTCCATACAGCCGTCATATTGAGACTGATAATGACGGCAATTACAGCGCATTATATTTTATGTAACCCCAAAGACTCCATCAGCTCATTGGATTTCTAAATTTAAAGCAAAGATGTTCAATTGTCAGGTACATATCTCAATATCAGTATTAGACGGAACAAGAATACATAGATGCATGGCTAATAGTTCATAATCTAACATTTTTGAGAACTTAGTAAATACTATGCAATATTGCTTTATTGTTTTAAATAGTATTGGTTTGTTCCAATTATAAAATTTGCATTGAACATGAAACTAATAACCATGACAAAGGGCGAGCTATCACCCAGAAAGCCCAAACCCAATAATAAGCATAATCCAGCAGAATACTATTTATATTTGCCTACAAGCCACAGAAGCAAATAACGAGAATTCGAGATATTTGATTTTCAACAATTGAAAATGATATGTTCAAAAACACATATTCATATTGAAGGTACAATCCCATGCAAGTGTTTATTGCCTTTGAAATGTTAGTATGTCTGCGCATATGTAGATATATGTTTTTTTGTTCTGTTTATTGCTGTTTGAAAAATGTCGACCTAGTTGCCGTTCACGTCATGTCATCACCAAGGGTTAAGTTAGTATATAGGATGGTTTTGGAAAAGGATCAGAGCATAGTAATTAGTAATGTTTATGTTTCAACATATTTTCGATTTAACTATAGTATTGATCTTCAACAAATGGGAAATACAGACCAATTTTCAATCAATACGATGTCAACACTCCACCAAATCAAGCGTGTTTCGAGATAAGTCCGAACAACATGTTTCTTTTTTTTGTTTTAATTGGATAAAGATGCTAGTGCATGTCAACATCAACACAAATCGTTTTCTGGCTTGCGTTCTTACGATTTTTTTTCTATCATGCAGAACCGGCAGAGATCTCCTCGGTGATGCTTCTGCAAAACCTCTGGCGAACGAACCATCCGTTCGGCCGCTCTTCTAACAACACAGCTTTCTGATATTTTGTCAACAATCGAAGGATGACCGTTATATCAACATTGCAGCACTGTAGTAATCGCAGCGATGCGAATTCAAAGAAAAAATCAATCATACATGCATATGTTCAAAAATACAATTAGTTAACATAAATGGATTATAATATTAAACAAACTGAATGACATGAACAAATTTGATATTTGTTGCTGCACTTAAGTTTGCAAGCTACAGCTACCAGCGGCATATCGAACGAATGTACCCAGCACTTTGTGCTCTCAGACTGATTCTTGTGCGGATGAATCACGGGTAAATTGATTTTTGACCATGTGTGTTGTTGCTGAACTCCGATATATGTAGCATATGTATGTATTTTGTAAATGCTAGCAAATGAACAAGAGATTGAGAAGTTGGGAAAATAAAGCCAACTAATCAAAATGATACTGATGGTGGCTCTGGCAATTGTAGCAAGTGATTTTGATCGATATCTAAATTAAATTGATCTTCACTGGCTACACTGCACTATACTGGTGCATTGACGATTTTGCCACACCAAATGCACCTGCTTTACTTTACACATTCATAGCATGCATGTCAAATTTCCATACGTTATGGAAAAGTGTATAAATCTAAATACATTTGTTTAATGTGATTAGTTTGATATATATATATATTTAATTTCATTTATTTCGCTTTGGTATAACATAAGCATTGTCAAAGATATTTGTGGAGAGCGTAGCTCTGTAAGTTGCCCCAATATTTCAATATCTTCAGACCCCATTCTTACATTTCTTGTCTTGAAATAGGTAAACATGAACGTAAAATGTTTGTAAACAAAAGTTTCATCATTCAACCATGGCGTTGCTCCGGAACATTAGGTTCCTTTGCCATTTATGACCAATGCATCACGTTCCATTGTCCAAGACTCCAAGGCTTCAAAGCAATATGGGAAACATATTTTTTGTTTATCTTACGAGTTGGTTTCCCTCCAAGCGACTTATACTAAAATGATTCATTGATTAGTTGAAAGCTGCATATCTACAATAGTTTTTCATATTGGGTATCAATACCAGCCATTGTGTTTCAATTTCGATATCAGCTTCAATTTTGTATACAAATAACTAACGCCAACGCTAGCATGGACTAAATCAAACATAAATCGTTTTGGGCCACGATCAAGCACATCATCTTTGCAGCCACGTATTTGGTTGATTGATTCTAATCTGATCTCAGCACATAGTCTGAACGTAAACATAATATTCAACTATTCAATCCATGCATAGCAGTTGGCAATAATATCCTAACCCTGATCATAGTAACCATCGTATCATGTTATCACGTAACAGGTATTAACCTGTTGGGCATCCCAAAGGAACATACAGCTCCATCAGCTACCTGGATTGAGTTGTTTATTGCGTGTGTTCTCTGCCTGAACTGAATTATCTTAACCTAGCTTCGCTGTACAATCAGGTACGCCATATGATGTACAATATCAAAAAACTTCTTAGACAAATTATCCAAGATCGATCACATAAAGCGAACGCAGTAAAGTAGTATTTTTCAATGTGTCTCACACATCAACCATCAATGAACTATTTATAGACTATACAGTTTTAAATGTAATTCGGACAAGCTGTTAACACATGCATGTATTTACATGTGCTGGTACGGTTCATGGCATGACTTCAAATTAGCAAGTAAAGGGACTCATGCCAATAAAGGCTATAAAATATGCATGTTCACCCCTGAACTCTACTTGCATTTTGTTGGGGCCACGCAGAGAATCCATCTGAGCATGGAAGACCTGACCACACATCTTTTCACGTTTAGGTTTGGCACGCTTGAATCTGGAAATTATGTGGATCAAAGGAACGATTGAAACATATTTCAAATATAGATTTCCACTGATCCACTCTGATATCCACTGATCACTGATGTCTACGAACCTACAATGTTAGAATGAGAGTAATACCAATGACCCTTTAAAATTTCATACCATGTTTATTAAATTGCTCATGCATTCATTATACGCACAAGCTGCAAAATAATTACCGTATGATCAATATCTGCGATGATAAATAGTTGATTTTTGAATGACAATAACCACAACAAACGACAACAACAAATGTTGTAATTTCTAAGATGAAATTCTAACTTTATCCATCACTATAAGCACAACAGCTGGATTTTCAACATCGTGTCAACAAAATGGGCATAGATCAAGCATGGTCCAGCTGATGGTGGTCAAATGCGCTCGCAATCACAATCACACGAATCAGAGAGGTCAAAGGTCGTATCATAACTAGTTGTTTTCAGTTTTATAAACTTGCGGCTTTTCGATGATCCACCAATCAACTGAATCCATAGCTGTTTGGTTGATAGCTTTGTCCAATTTATCCCGTGGCCAATGAGCCTCGAATCATGAATGAGCCGTTACTACATTATTGTTTCCTAAAAGGGCATTTGTTATGGGAATACAAGTACATATTTGAATTTTGGTGTGTCGTCCACCAATACCTGACCAGTAGGAGAGATATGGGCACAAAAACATTTCTATGCGAGAAAAACTGCTATTGTATTCTTAGCTTTTGTTCGTTTATTGGTGTTATTTTTGAGGATTTTACAAACATTTGTTTTTGACTTCTTTGAAAGTTATTTGATTGCTCTACCGTTTCTTTCGAAGCAATAACCCAGCAATGTATAGATGTTTGAGGAATCCAGTTTTCCGCAAAATAATGATTATTTAGTAGACGGGCAAGTTGCGTCATGAATAGTCATGACGAACCCTGCCGTCAGGAAGCACACCCTTGCAATCTCATGACTCTACCGTTTACGTATCTTTGAATGCAGTAGCTTACAAAATAGTTGATCAAATTTGTTTTGCGTGGGCAAACTGACCACCCATTTGCCCAAATCAAATACATGAGTCTATCTGGGTGTTTTCACATTTTTCACCTAGTCGTTCACCCCGTGTCTGCATGTTTTGGTGGCATCAAAGGAGACGCGCTATGGACCCGTAGCCCTTCACTAACAACATCATGTTGTCAGAGGGGTTTCAAACAATGGTGCGGTCTGAAAATCATCTGGCGGACGCTGCACCCGCTATGTACGCATTAAACTCACCATCATCGTCGTCATCATCATCATCATCATCAGCATCGTCATCTTCATCGTCATCGTCATCATCCTCATCGTCATCGTCATCGTCAGCGTCATCGTCATCGTCATCCTCATCATCATCATCATCATCATCATCGTCATCGTCATCGTCATCGTCATCGTCATCATCATCAACATCATCATCATCATCATCATCATCATCATCATCATCATCATGGGGATGGTGCCTTTTCCCGTTCATCCACTCAAAAACAGAATGTATGATCATGCATCTATCTCTGTAACTCCGTCCTACCACCCCAGGTGCAGCAAGGGAAAGCACAACCACGAAATTAATGCATCCGTGGATAGTGCTTGGCTTGTGGTGACTGGTAACGTCCACAGCTCTACTGGCAGAACAGGGATCAAAGGAGAAACGCAGCAGAGCAACTCTTGGCTTCAGAGATGCGGACGAGGGTGAGGAAGAATCCCAAAGGTGCTAAGGCGCACATGTGATGAAAGAATTGCCTTGGATCGGCATGTTCCACCATGAGGCTGGATTGGCATCACAAATGATCAACAAAGCTTGGAGGTTCGTGGCGTCCCAGGGATCTAATCAACAACTGTGCAGGATGAGAGATCAAGCTCTCGACTGACGATCGAATGTAGCGTGTCAAAATGCTGGTTCTCAGGAATGACCAACTCATGGGGTGCTGCCTTCTAGCGAAAAGATCTTCTGCGAAAAACACGGTTTCAAGCCCAAAATGGAAACATCGCACTGCCGCTTGACTTCCCCATGCACTCTTTTTGGGTTCATGTGATCATCTCATGACTGTTTCGAAGATGTTTGGCCAGAGGTTAATCATCATTGACCATCCATTAACCATGAATTGGTTCCCGGTTGCCTCCCAACTGCCACACTGTAACCATGCCAGCTCCAAGTCACCAATACGCCCGGGGACTTGTGGCCTGGTGCTCTGCCACCGAATCCACCAGAGGATTCCCCGTGTGACGCTTCACGAAGAGCCCACGCACGCGACTGGATAACGGGGCGAAATACCTCAGGTCGCAGGGTCATAGGCAGGTTGGGGATTTTTTTTCCGGTTCAGACCCGTGCCTGGTAGGTTTATGTTCAGGGCTGAGGTTGATTTGAGGTTTCCTGACTTCAGGTTTGCTTTGAGTGTTTATGGTTGTAGGGTTGAGTTAAGGGTTTATGGTTTTAGGGTTCATTGTATGGTTTTGCGGTTTTAGGGTTGGGTTTAGGGTTTTTGCTTTTAGGGTTCATTGAATGGTTTTGCGGTTTTAAGGTTCATTGTGGGTTTTTGCTTTTAGGGTCGGGTTTGGGGCTTTATGGCCTTGGGTGTCATTTTTTGGCTGTTGTTGTAGGATTGGTTTAGGTTGATTTTTAGAGTTAATGGTTTAGGGTGGAGTTTAAGGTTTATTGCTTTAGAGTCTATGGTCTTAGGGTTCCTTCTAGGATTTCTCTTTTTAGGTTTGGGTTTAGGGGGGATGGTTTTAGAGTTGAATTTAGGGTTTATGCTTTTATGGTTGATGTCATGATTGTTTCTTGGCTTTAGGGTTGATTTTAAGGTTTACAGTTTCTTGGGAGTGACTTGAAGTTTTCTGATTTTAGGGTTGCTTTTTGGGTTTCTGGTTAGGGTTGAGGCTGATTTTAGGTTTTCTGACTTTAGGGTTTCTTTTAGGGCTTCTGCTTAGTGTTGAGGTTGATTTGAGGTTTTCTGGTTTTAGGGCTGCTTTTAGGGTTTATAGTTGTAGGGTTGAGTTTAAAGATTTGGTTTTGAGTTCATTGCATGGTTGTGCAGTTTTAAGGTTGGCTTTAGGGCTGATGGTTTTAGGGTTGGCTTGCTTGCTTGCTTGTTTGCTTGCTTGCTTGCTTGCTTGCTTGCTTGCTTGCTGACTGCCTGGCTGGTTTGCTTGCTTGCTTGCTCGCTTGCTTGGAAAACGGAAAAAATACCACAAAAAACGGAAAAAAATCCCGAAAAATATAGGACCCCGGGGAAGACCCGATGTTTGGACAGGGTCAGAAAGGTTTTTGTTGCGCTTCTCAAAGGATTTGCCCACAGTGTCATGGGGATAGCAACGCCAATAATGGTAACGAGTGGGATAACAGCTATGGCGATAACATGTGACAAAATAAGAATTGCAGTATGTCGTTCATGATCCCACTTGGGGATGGCAACCCCTTTTGTGTTGCCCAGCTTGGAAGCCAGCTGCCAAGCCGCCCCAGCTGAAACAACATCGAGCCCATCAGCGTTGCCAGGGCAGTCACTGCCACCAGCACCTTCCAGCGCATGACGCGCTGCTCTTTCAGCGATAGGTCAAACCGCCGCTGCCAGAAGGCCAACAGCCTCCAGCCGTTCTGTCAGCACTCCCCTTGGTAATCCGGCCATGTGATGATCAATGGTACTGGATGGTTCACCACCACTTATCCAACTTCAAGCAACTGCATGTGTGATCTTTGTTGGGTGCGACGAAGTTTGAGTATTTTTGTGCTTTGAGGACTTGCCTGTCTCTTGGTTGCCTCGCAGCCATGTCCCGCAATGTTCGATGCTCCATCAATCTGGCCTCTAGAAATGCTACGGATCATCCTTCCATGTCAAGCGCTGGTGGAAAAACTGACAACATACTGCCCCGGGCTTTCCATAAATATAGGTATGCCGCCGATCGTTCAGCTCTCTCTCGTTAAACTATGGCTTGATAGCATTAAGATGCATTAAGCGTCTTAACTACCCTTGCATTTATCACCTTGGAGGCGGTGTGTCCTTCAGCCCATGTCGTTGTGCCCGATTCAACGGTAACCCATCCACACGCACCACACGGGTCTGCGAAACGAAGCGGCTCGAAAATTTGGAGCGCAAAGAACTGCAGCAGGGGCAGCAGCTGCTCCAAACTCCTCAAAGGCGTCCAACCTGTCACTGCAAGTGCCACATCAATGGTGATGAGATGTGCTATCCCACCGGTGCTGAGGTACACGCTGCTGGGGGTGTAATGGTATTAGTATTGCCAAGCCGCCAAGCCTGTCACAGTGCCCTTTTTGCTCACCAATTTTCGGGATTCCAATGCGGCATCATCTGATTTCCCTTATTCAGCAGCTGTGTCATGAACAGGGCCTTGCTTCTTTCCCTAGACAAAATCCAGTTTGGAGGGATCACCTGCATTGTTTTCCGATTCTTGCAGCAGAATTCCCAACGGAGTAAAACGATCAAACACTGAAGAAGGCAGCTATTGCTTGACGATCCCAAGTAATTAGGATAAATCAAAAATGTCCCAAACATTCCGAAACCAGGGGCTGGTGGACGGAAATCACTGGCTGGTTGGCTGGCTCTTGGCACGGGGTACATGATAAGGGCAAATAGCCAAATAGCTGTCAAACGAAATGGTGCACCGTTCCACTAACAACATAACCGGTTTGAACCCCTATGAAAAAAATACGAGTCGACCAACCATTTGTAAATAACTACTAGGGAAAATAAACAAAGGTAAAAAACTGATAAGTTCTTCATGGCAAAGCATCCAACTCTCCGAGTCCCAAAGGGCAGAGCTGGATGGTTTCAGGTTTGCCTAGTTGAGCTGGATTGTTTTTTTTCCATGGCCTTCTCAAGGAGGTTGGCTCGGCTAAGGGCGTGCAAAGGTCATATTTTTTTGGAAATTGCATGTTGAATAGGAGGATCGCCTACTACTTTGCAGCAAGCCCTTGAGGAAAGTTGACATTGTCTACGGCATTCACCTGGCGCAGAAAAACGCAGAATCTTGCACAGCAGGAGTTGCAGCGATCGAAACACAGAGTTGTCTCATCTATAGGTCCATTGTCAAACAAATCGTCGAAAAAAAAACATGGACCTAGATGATTTGTACATGGACACGATGGACAAGATGTACTGGGGTTGTCCATCATCCTCGAAAAAAGTGACAGTGTTGAGATGATGTGGGGTGAAACAATGCATTCCGGCGAGCCATGTGCACACGCAGCGCCCCATAGAACTCCTTTACCGCCAGGGAACCCACCACCGGAATGAGAGAGACCGCCATGCCAGTGCCCAATACGAAGAACAGCGTAAAAGAACCTGAGGAGATACCCTCTATCCCTCTGGTGAACTAACATGGCAATGGGATGATTCCCAAGGGTTTTTCCCACAAAATGGCAGATTTTCCATTGCCATGTTAGTTCACCAGAGGGTACGCATTTTGGTCACTCTCGGTCATGCGAGATCCCGTACTAAAACTCCAGTTTTACAAGCGCAATGGCTGGTGATTCACCTTTTTAACCCGGGGGTGTCTATTGATATGGACCTACCAATGACTATGACACTGATCATGTTGCTTGTGGCGCGGGATGCCATCCCTTGCGTATAGCCCCAAGTACTCCAAGGTTTCACTATGTGACTTCACCAAATGCAGGGATACCCTAAGTAGGCGCCTGGTCCTACAGAGTAGGACCAACGCATCTGCTCTTCTTCGCTTGCCCCACAGCTATCATACTGCTTGCACCTAGCGGACCATCCCAAGCCTACAAAAGGCAACGCGGGCCGAGGCTCGGTGAAGCTTTGTGGAATGTCGGTAGAGCATCAAACAGAATGCATGGCATGCCTCAGAAGGTTTCATGGCATGTGGAGCATTTGCGTACGCGTTTTATGTGGACAAGAATTGCCAAACACCCCACAAGCTCAAGAGGCGACCGAGCCACGATAACATTGACCACAAAAATGTAGCCGCCCCAAGTAGCAACCATGCAAAAGTAGGACAGACCGGCTAGGATCGCCCAGGGCCAAGACGTGTCATTTCGCAGGGAACGGCACCAGAAGTAGAAGGTGGCATTCCTCGGTGCTGCTGGGGGGTGGCCATAGTCCACCAGCGCTGGTACTCTGTTGGGATGCGCATCCCCAGTTAGTAACTCGTAAGTGACCATGATTATAGGGTCAGAAGTTATAAGTCAATTATAAACATCTGAGCATCTATAAGTCTATAAGCCTTTAAAGCTACCTTGCAAGGCTCATAACCATGGTGAAATGCCACTACCCCCAGCTGCACATCGGCCAGGGTGCATCAAGCTCACTGCCATGCACTCATTGTCCTTGGGCAGCAAGGTGGGCAACCTTCCCCCTCCGGCCCCAAGACTCTCGGGGTCGAACTCAAGAGCCACATGATACAATTTTTGGGTCTATCAAACTCACGGGTATATTGCGAAAACAATTCTCAAAAGAAATGCACACACACATTATGCATATACATACGTATGTACTAGATATACATGAACGGTCAGATAAACATTTAATAAACAATTGCAAATCATGCAGGAACTTGTAGAGCCAATTGTGACTATCAACTAGCAAAACCACCGGCCCAGGACTGACCATGTTGCAACATGTGGCAACTATCGACCCTGTGGCAGCCAGGATTGCTGGCCACTTGCTATGGGGCGGCCTTTCCCTGACAGCCTCCCTAACGCTGGCCGGTAGCTCACGCTGGCTCCACCCGCATGACCCCGAAATCATCCATACAGGGGGCATCAAATACTGTCGCAAGGTATGGGTTACTTGGTTTCTGACATGAGTGATCACTAGAGCTATCCAATTTATGATGATTAATGCAGCTGTCAATGCAGCCCAGCAGTGCGCAGGCTTTTCTTGATGTTCTACTTCTGGGGCAGAAAAGTCCTCTGGATCTGATGGGCGCCTGAGTGCTTGCTTCAATCCATCCCAAAGTAATCTCTCAATGAAGGCATGCCATTGCAACAGTCACACGAGCTGATTTCTTTGCATCTGAAGAACCCTGAGTGGCTGCTTCCCACCTCGACCAATCATTTGCGTGGTCCCCTTCAGTACCCATGGTTGGGTGAAAACACAAAGACAATACAAACGTTTTCCTCGATAGCCGCCGAGATCAAACAGTGTCCCCGTAGAGAAAACGACCATGTGCAATGTTTCGAGCCACACTCATGTGGGTGTTTCTCAAAATAGGGGACCCCCCAAATCATCCATTATTAACCATATATAGTAGTTAACGAACCATTTTTGGGGGTTCCCTATTTTGAGAAACCACCATGTGGTGAGCTGGAGCATAAGCAACCGCCCAAACAAGGGGTGAGCATCCCAACTGGTAAACTGCTGCAGCTCAGCAACAAAGCCACCAGCCACTGATCGCATAAGATGCGCGGGGAGGATGGCCACAGCCAACATTGCGCAAACCTGATCCATGCTACCCCTTCAACATGGGCATCCGCTTTCATACGCAGGTAACTGTCACATGCATGTATGTATCTACAGTATATGTGTGTATGTGCTGTAAATAGTTTTAAGAATACGTATCTGCTTACGCCTGTCTATATTCATCCGTTTATCTCGTCAATTTTGTCCATGGATCTCCCTTTCTTTCTCTCTTGATCTATCTGTCTGTGTCTCTGTCTGCCTATTCATCTGGCTGGTAGTATCTATCTACCTGGCAATGTTTCTCTCTATCCTTTTTGTCCGTCTATCAACCTATCTATCCATCTGACTGCATCCGGAAATATGTACGTGAATACATTTCGTATCTTCATACATATAGATCATATAGATTTGAAAATCATACTAACTATATTTCAAGAAAACAAAACTATCAGTGTGTGTGTGTGTGTATGTGTGTGTCATGGTTTGTGCCCATGTTCAGTGGCAAGCTGCACCACTGGTTACCTTTGCTCAAGGCAATCACCTTTACCAAGGCCATGTCACAGGCAGTGCCCTTGATTTTTCCGGGGGGTTCTCCAACACTTTCTGCGCAGCCACTGATGAGTCCACGCAGCGCGTGCATTCGTAGGTCAGCAATCCCAGAAAAATGGTGGAGATGACGCCAAACCACGCAGGAATGAAGACACACACGTCGTGCAAAGACATGTCCTCTCAGAAACTCAAGCAAAACGCTTGGCCGTGAACATGACCCAGTGGTTCCAGGGATGGGAACACGCCAGAAAAAAACTAGGCATTTCACTTAAATGGTGCTTTGGAGGAAGAAGAATTCTTAGATTCTTAGATATATAATTGTGCACATGCCTGAAGAGAAGGACCTGGACCACTATCAGCTGAGAGGGCGCAAAAATCTTTCACAACACATGGGAAATCCCCTGGAATTATCCTGGCAACCTAAACTATAGCTTGGCTACAAACCACGCCATTTCAGCACATTGAGGGGCATACAGCGGTACCACAGGCAATGTCACCATTGCTTCACAGCAAAGCCAAGACTTCAGCGATGTTCACTCTCCCGTGCCCAGCTGTTCCACGTCTCCTGGTTTAGGAAATGCAAGGCTTGCCAAATCCAGACGGCTGCGAATTGCATGCCGGGATAGATGGTTGTTCCCACCGGCCGACCGAGTGGATACCAAACCTTGGCCAGCCCCTTAGAGGATGAACCTTTGCATGCTGTGCAATGAGCCTTCGATGCGGTAATCAATAGGACCTTTGGACTGAAATAATACCCTCTGGTGCCCTAGCATAGCAATGAAAATCCACCAACCATTGATGGTTTCCCAAGGTTTCTCGATAAAATATATGGCCATCGCTATATAACCCACCATATTGAATCTTACACCCGTGCCTGTGTTGGCCTTCCAAGGGCGCAAGCCATCACTGCCATAACTGCCCCCCTACCATCCCTGTGCCAGCCATCAAAAAAACAGTGCTGATGGGCGGCTTTGGGGGCACAGGCCAGCACCCCAGGATTGGGGCCCCTGCCATGGCACAAAAGAAACAGGAAGCCCACACAAGGCAACCATTTGACAGCGCCACGCTCTACCCAAATATAATATGGGGAAAAGCCCCATGTGCAGCTTGTTTTTGGTGAAGCCTCTTGACCCTGCGCTGTTGGAGGTGAAAAGGAATGAAGGGACATCTGCGCAAGTATGTGTGTCTCAACATCTCATCATCACAACGATTTAGCATGATTTAGCCGCATGCATCTGTAGAGTCACCATGTTTCAAAAAAAATGCACTAGGTGATCTGGAATGTTTGAATGGCTCAAGTCTGAAGGACTGATACTTTTGCAGGGACAGGGGTCTCCTACTACTAGACTTGGAACATGGTGGCTAAACCTCAAAACCCATCGCACAAATGGAGCACAGGCATTGCATGTCTAGAATGAATTTGATTGATGAATAGAGCATGACCTATTCAATTGCTCACCAGTGGCAAAGTATGTCCTTGTTCATGAGTCATGGAAAAAATCATGCATGTCTGCAAACATGTCACGACGATGCATCGTGCACATACCCCTACCCCATGCATACGTGCGTGCATGTAATACAACCATAAATATCTATAACTGTGTGTGTGTGACATGTGCTTGCAAAAACCACGTTGCACTGTTGCGCAATGCAGGCATCCTGGCTGGAACACATTTCGTTTAGGCCGTTGTCATCCCAAAAACACCGCCGAGCCACCGTATGATCAAACCATTTGAAGAAACGATCAGCTCCATTCGCGGCCAAATATTCGGCCGCACGGTAGTTGAACCAGGGATCAAACTCATGGATAACTCCTTGGCCACAGGCTGAGGGTCAAAATCCTTGGTTGGTACCTGATCCACTGCTGACATTGTCACCTTTGCCCAACCCAAATTCCAAGCACCACAACAGGGAACCACCTGGGAGCTGGACGAAACAAATATCATCCCAAGGGTTGGAAGGTTTCATGCCCATGGAAATTGAAGACCGAGGTACCGTTGGGCACTACAAGTACCATTGCTGGTTGTGCGTCTCTTGTCTCTTTCGGTGTTTCTCTTATTGTCGTGTCCTTTGGTTTTTGCATGGCATATGCTTCCAATGACGCCGTTGCCGGTACAGCACTCTGCGTGGAAAGGTGACAGGTGACCCACAGCGACCAAATCTCCTCGGCTCCTATGGGGGGACGAGTCATCCTCACGTCATGTCACCGGTTGGAACACTCCTGGTGGCTCCCGGCACCGCTCCCCCATTACAGGGTCTGCTCCTTGGCTCCCAACCAGCGAGTCATAGCCCCCGTTTCAAAATGACAAGACTTAGCCATGTAATTCTCTCTCACTCACCATCTCAAGGAGTTCAGTGAGGCTGAAAGTGACCAGGTGACCCAGCCACATCAACTAGCTACATGTAATTGCCGCTAATACATTGTGCACCACGCTGCAAACACAGTTTTGTGACATGTGACTGGGTGATTCAGCGGAAACCATGGATGTTTTGGGGGTTGAGAATTTTCTGTCATACTGCTTTTCTGCGACCTGATGGAATTTGACCTTCGGTATCACTTCGTTTGTTATTAGCACTAAACTAGACACATTGGACATAGTTTGATTGAAGCCATTGAAGAGGGACAAACATCCACACATCGTTTCTCTGGCAGCTCTTTCCAGGGATTTTTGCCGCCACCATTTCAGGGTGATGCTAACCCCATAAGTTTAGTAGCTTTGCAATGGCAGTTACACGAAGCCTCACCTTTCTCTCATAAACCAGTCTTAGAACTTGGGCCAACCTCCCAGGGGAACCACCAAGCTGGACCCAGCTGAACGTGTCTTGGCTCAGAGTCGTCCGAAGTTCTTCACCGCAAAGAGCCGGATCTTGTAGGACTGGGTAAGTGCTACCACCAGGACGTTAATGCGAAGCACACGGGGCAGTGCCCCCGCCAAACTCATGGGATCAAGCTTTGGATCTCGAGTGGCGACTGGTTAAGCATTGGTCAATGAACCATGTGTGCATGCTGGGTGCTTGGAACACTGTTGGTTTCTACATTCGATGACTCCATTGGCCTTGCTTGGGGGAACTTTGAAGCCGTTACTTAGTGAACAATTTCCGCAGTGTCTGCCGTTCATATCGTTTGAACTGTGGTGCAACGACCGGCACTGAAACTTGTGTATTTGAACCATCAAGTGCGTCAAGTCTACATCCCGACCGAAGAATCAAGCGTTACGGGCCCTCCGAAATTTGCTCCTGTCACACAACGGACACGCATGCAAAGCACACTTGTTGGCGAATGAATCGTGTCTAGATCTGCTCATGAGTATCGGTTGAAAAGAAGCATCCATGTCATGAATGCATGGGTTGGTCATATACGTGAACTGGATTTAACCGCCTTCACAAGCGAAAACATCGTACTTGTATGTGTGCACTCAAAGCGTACCAAACCTTACCGCAGGCTTTGAAATGAAACCGTTCCTTCAAGAAAACCATCAAAAACACGTTGAGAACCTACATCGATGGCCAAAGCGTAATGTGAAATGCATGAACTAACTTCTCCAATGATACTTAATTGCCGATGCATATCTGATCCCTGGGGGGTTGGATGTCATTTGGTGATGCCAACCGGTCCTGAGAAAAAAAACAACTGTAGGTCACTTGCCATCGGTATTGAACTAGCAACGAGCCCGACATAGCTCGGCCAACATGCATGTCATCGCACTTGTCTCCAAAATCAGTCCCAGGTCATCTGTTCCTTTGATCTTAGGTCATGAAAAAAGTCGAACACAACTTTTCCAGAGGAAAAAAAACATCTTAATCCAAACACTGAACATAAAATCGACCTGAGCCCTGCAGGTTCAAGGTCGCTTCAGGCATGGTTACTTCGGGTACCCGGCTGCTTCACCGCGGCGCCCAGCTGGGTGGCCGGGCGCCTTTCCACATGAGGACGCTCTTGTGCCACCTGAGCTCCTCGGTCCTCACCGAGGCCAGGCGAAGGTCGGCGGCGTCCGTCCAGCCGTTCCTGGCGCTGCAGCCCACAGGTGACCAACGGCGTGCCCCCCACAGGTGGACCCCAGGTGCCCGTGGCAACATCTTTGCTGGGAAGGTCTGTGTGATCTCGCTATGGGCCTGGGGATACAGCCACTAAGCCTATATGCGATTTAAACCCTGAATACGTGCAGCTAGGTTAAGGCTTGAATGACATCTTAGAAACAGGCTCATCAACCTCTTGATGGCCAAGCATCAGCTATTTATGGTGAAAAATGAGGAAGGGGGTTGACTAAGCCTTTGATCTCCTAGCAACGATCCCAGCTACGTGGGGGTGACCAAAGATAAATGGCCAAGGCTGGTACTAGAGAACTAGCCAGAGAAGCAACAAAACCAACCACTTGGAGCTGTTCCCCGCATCTGTAGACCTGACTTGGTTGATGGGTTCATTGACTACACGCATAATGTACCAGTAGTACCGCACAAGGCGGTGGCGGAAGTTTCCAAGATAGGAGCACTATAGGAGTGTGCAGTTGTGGTTGCGACGATTGATTGTCCGAGGGATCCGAGAACTGAACATCACTTGGGCCTGACTTCCTACCAATGTGAGCATCGATCTGGCCACTTGACTGGCAGCCTATCTGTCTAGCTATCTTTCTATCAGTGGATCAGTTTTCTTTCTGTCTGTCTGACTGTCTATCTATCTATCTGATGATCTATTCGTTTATCTATCTGCCTATGTACTTGTCTTTCTATCTACCTCACTATCTATCTCGTCATCTTTCTGTCTATGTATCTATCTATCTACCTGTCCATCTATCTATTTATCTATCTGCCTATCTATCTATCTGTCTATCTCTCTACCGAATTATTTGTCTGATCATCTATGTGTCCATCTGTCTATCTTTCTGTCTATCTACCTGACTATCTATCTACTTTTCTATCTGACTCTCGTTTCGTCTACCTATCTGTCTATCTATCGACCCATCTAGCCATCTGAATCTGGCTATCCAATTGTCTGTCTATTCCATCTATTTATTCTAGCTATTCTATCTATCTATCTATCTATCCATCTATCTATCCATCTATTCATCCATCGATACATCATGATACATCTATGTATCTGACTATCCATCTAGCCACCCATCGATCTGACTATCGACTTGTCGATCTATCTGGCTACCTCTTTGTCTAGCCATCTTTCGTCTATCTATTCATTTACCTTCCAAATGTGCTTCGATCATGAAGTGTTTTGCATCTAGGTGTTTGGCCACTTTTGATAATTGGACCTTGCAAAGGTGTTCCGATCATCAAGTGTTTTGCTACTTTTGACCTGCAAATGTGCTTGGCGCGCAAGCGTTGTGCACATTTTGGCCACATAAATCACGAAAAGTGACGCGAAACGCAAGTGTTTTCCTACTTTTGTCTCCTGTGTTCAAAAAGTGTCAAAACGTGCTGTGTTTTGACACATTTGCTTCAAAATGTGCTTCTCGCCCTGGCCGCGTGCACTTTTTCGGACATGCAACTTTCAAAACTTGTTAAAAACCACGAGTTTTTGCGACTTCGGACGTGAGAATGTGCTTCGCGCGCAGGCGGCGTGCCAATTTTCATGATCATATGACATCTCCGAAAAGTGGCCCGAAACGCTAGTAAAATTGCAGTTTTTATTTTGGTACAAGATTTTATCTTAAAAATTTGCTTCGCGCGCAGGCAGCGTGCCAGTTTTGAGAATCATGAGTCATCAAAAGTGCTCCGAGCATGTAGTGTTTTTACGATTTTGACTTCCAAATGTGCTCGGCGCCTAGGTTTTTTAACGATTTTGAACGTGGAATTCTCTAAAAGTGCTCCGAGCATGCAGTGTTTTTACGATTTTGACTTCCAAATGTGCTTCGCGCCTAGGGTTTTTAACGATTTTGCCAGTTGCAACTTCCAAAAGTGCTCCGAACCTGACATGTTTTTACGATTTTGACTTCCAAATGTGCTTCCGCCGAGGTTTTTTAACGATTTTGCAAGTTGCAACTTCCAAAAGTGCTCCGGTGCTGACATGTTTTTACGATTTTGACTCCCAAATGTGCTTCGCGCCTAGGGGTTTTTAACGATTTTGCAAGTTGCAACTTCCAAAAGTGCTCCGAAGCTGACATGTTTTTGCGATTTTGACTTCCAAATGTGCTTCGCGCCTAGGTTTTTCCACGATTTTTGCACACACCTTTCGCCGCAGTGCTCCGCACCCGCCGCTTTAGCGAGGTACCCTTCTGGACCCTCATGATACACGAGCCCTTGCAAAACACAGCATTTCGCGACTTTCCTAACATTTTTTGCGCACTCACTCTCTCATCTTTCGCACATCTGCAAAGGGGATCTACCCTAGCTGAGTTGTCCATATTGTCGGAAGTTAGACTTCTAAACTTCCTTCGATCATCAAATACCCATTACCATAACTTCATAACCATTGCCAGGGGCTCATGACCTTGTGTTTACACCATCAGCTGATTTGCTCGCTCCCAACGCCCAGCTGAGGTCCAGGCATTTTCCTGAGCTGAGCTAACAACAGGAAGCACCGCTGACGCGAGGTTTTCTGGTTGGTGGTTGTAACCCCTACGAAAAATATGCTTGTCAACCAAACCAATCATCCCAAACGTTGGGGGGAATTGAGACTACCATGATCTGAGATGATTCGCCGCAGTGGCAATCGTCAAACATGTCTCTAGCCCGTTTGGGTTTGCTAAATTGCGCTGGTACTGGTTGGAAGTCACAGCACGATAACCTGAAATGTATCACCACCAGCGGCAGCTATCGTTGCTACATGTTGTTACACAGCAAAATGCCAACCAGAGCGGTCATGCACATGCAAACATCAATAAGTTCCTGGCTAAACCTGAAGCTTCTGACCAACGCGCAACAAGGCTTTGGAAATGACGTAATTAAGCGTAGCTCACAGCCACAAAACAAAACCAATGGATGATAAAGGGAGAGGGTGGGAGTACGGGGTCCGGGTCATTATGTAAATGTATATGTATATTAAAAAACAATCATCAACTTATTGTTCTCGTGAGTTTGCAAACAGTCAAGAAGGTAAAAAGACAGTGAAGCCATAAACCCAATGACCATGACAGAAATGACAGTGAGTTCTTGGTCAACAAGCTCACGATAATGAGATGCATACATTGACCCGACCATTCTTTATAATGACTGGGCTGAGCGATACTAAGCGCCTTCGGCCAGCAATCATTAACAACCTCTCCTTGCCGACAAAAACATGTCAATGAAAAGCCCACAAAAACTGTAATAATCCGATGTAATTAGGTTGTTCAAGGCTTTTTGGATCTGTACATTGTTAAAGTGTATAGTTGGCGCCAGCGATTGCGAATCGATTCCCATCACCGTAGCTTGGAACACAGCCTGGTGCTTTGTCGCTTCACTGGATCGGAACAGCGGGATGTCACCAACATTCACCAACCGTTCTCAAGTTAGCATCGGAATGCATCGGGACTAGTCCGAAATTGTCGGGCATGCCCCCAGTAACTAACATCAACTGACCTCATTGGTGAGACTAATTTCGAAACCACTGCGATGGCACGCCAGGAATGCTTCAATTATTCCACCAATATTTTCCTGGTATGTGAGCTACCCTCTTGGAATAATTACCTAAGGTATAGGTCATGCTTCAATCTAATGACTGTACTGAAAGTTACTGAACTCTGTCCGATCTTCTGCAGAAAATTCCTACAGTACATCCACGTCGCTCATCTCAGCCTTCACGCAAGGTAAGCACCCTGAGTTGTATCCAGGAACAAGTGGGTCTTCAGCCAGTTCCATTGAATGTTTCCACCCTTAAAAACACAACAGTACTTTACTGTTTCAATCATCCATCAAGCCATTTTCAAGCCATTTTCAAGCCATCAACAATGTGTACCAGTCGCCGAGCCATTAACATCCACAAACCCTGTGCTCATTCTGTGCCCACCATGTACAATTAAGAGCCATGTTATATCATGCCAACCATTGACTGGTTGGTGGTTGAACCAGCCCTGCGAGAAATATGCGCAAGTCAACCAACCAATTGTTAATAATCACTAGGGAAAATTAAAAAAGTATGAATCAAACCACCAACCAGTAGTTGTTCAACCACTATTGTTGCTTATTATCTCCTATTATCAACCATGATTCATGGTTATAAAATGTTATAACCCCTGCTAAAACATATTAAAACCACCAACCAGTTGACATCCACTGACCTACACTGGGCGAGTCGCAGCACGCGAATGCCATCGAGATATTGCTCTAGCAAGGTGAGGCGGCGATCCGTCTCCCCCAGCGCATGGCCTCGGGGGGTTGCACCCGCAGGCCCTTGGGGGTGGCGGCATGGCCATGGCTCCCCGGTGGCCACCCATGGCCATCCATGGCCCATGGCTTGGGTGCTGCTAAGCTGGTTAATGTCATCCGGGATTTCCATGGCTGAATTGGATTTCACCGGCACCGCCGCTGAGTTTTGTAGACCTTTGCAATATAGAGCATCGTCCCTTGAGAGATCTGTGAACATGTGGTCATTGTGCCACCTCATAGCCGCTGAACATCCCAAGAGCAAAGCAGGATATGGCTGAAATGTTGACCGCTTATCGACCTCTGGAGTTGCTGATTTTCTGAATGACCTGAGCTTGACACCTCGGCACTTAAGAAAAGGAAATGCATGAACAATATTGAAAAATACCATGGAATTCCGACATCCCAGCACATTTTCGGTGCACGTCCCGGCCAAATGACACCACCCTGACAGTTTTTGATGCACAGCTCCAGAAAGTCGCAGCGCGCCGCGCATTTTCCACAACGGGTATAACGAAAAGGGTTGCCCCCTGTCTGGTGAAACGAATCAGGATGCCATGGTCGTGGTCATCCTCCTCCACCCTTCAAGCCGCTGGTGCCGCTGGGTCTTTTGACGTAAACCCCCATGATACTGCCATCAGGCAAGGGGTTGCCACAAAGCGTTTGGACGGCCAGCAGCGCATCCTCCGCCACTCCAAAGCGAACATAGCCAGTGCCATTGCAACCGCCATACTCATCTTTGGCCACGCTGATGCTTTGGACCGCACCGAAGGGAGCAAAGACCTGGAGCTGGGGTGGCACCAGTCTGAAATAGTTCGGTTCTAGCTCGGAAGGGTTGAAATAATGACAGGTTCGGGCAGTGCTTTCCAGCGTCTATAATCTGGTTTACATTGAAACAAATATCCGTAAAACGCCTGCCCTGCTACTCTCTTTTCCATGCCCGCTGAACCCGCTTAGATGTTGGAAGATAAACTCCGAAGATTGCATCGGTGGAACAAGGCAATGATGCCATGGAATGTTCATGGCTCCTGGGTCCTGGATGCCTGCTTTAGCAGCTTCCGGAATGCTGCTGCACTCTGCTGGCCACCAGCTAGTGCTTCTTGGGGGGTGGATTGAACTGATCAATCCCAAACTTCAACCCCTGTCATGCCGACATCCTGACGCATCCTTGCCACCCGGTGGCACCCATTTAATGATCCAAGAGACATAGTACAAGTAGAGCTCATCCTTGCTTGGTGCAGCTCGAGGGCAGGGGATCAAATATGTGTGGTTGACTTATGCAATTATTGTAATTATTTTCTCATCCTTGAGTGACTCCACATCTTTCATGACGGAAACGGGACAAGTTTGTTCTACCCCACTCTGGCAGAACCCGCACAGCAAGCAGCCATGTGAGTCATATCTTTGCTTCAACGTCTTCAACAAACCTGAGTCAAACCGAACTCATGATTCCAAAGCGCAAGTCGTGGCGTTTGTGACCAATTGTCGCTGCCAAGAATCGATTTCAGGTGCCAATCCTTTGATCAACAATTGCCGCGGATCAGGTTCATCTTCACCAGCAGTTGGAGGCTTAAAACCCTTCACTCCAGCGATGGTGTCGCTCACCGCCTTCCTGATGCAAATTCCCAGCCCTTTAGCTCAAGGAAGCAGCCCGAAAAACAGGGGGAAACATAATTGAAACTATGGGAAAATGCTGGGAAAAACCAAAGAGAATCACGAAAAACAATTAAAGACACATGGAAAACCCTTTGAAAACTCATGGAAAACCATCCATGAGAGGATCTACTTGTCATGGTAGTTTATTGAAGCAATGTAGTTTCTACTCAGAACTGATGAAACTACGTGGGTCTCACATGGTCTGCTTATCAATATACAAAAGCAGAAATCAGGCGATCAAAATCTGCTGGATGCTCGTCTTAGATATGCTTGTGCCATGTGCCTCAATAAATCTTGAACTTACCAACCTCTGCCACACAAGATCGTCTAAATCAAAAGCATCCATACCATGCATCATAGCACGGCCATCATGGTCCTCATCACCAATGGCCACACTCAGCACTACTGTAATTAATCGTTCCCATTACGGCCGTCATCCTCCTAGCGATCATTCTCATTATCATTGCGACCGCTACCTAAAAGATCGCCATCATCCTTGCCAAACCATTGATGGTAAGGCAGTTGTATAACCTTGCTGTTCATCAACCTTGCCATGATCCTTGCCAAACCTCACCAGCAGTCGCTGATTTTTTCATCATAGTCATCACCACCAGCAGCAGCACCGGGCCCATGTTCAGATCCAAGGCGCTGGAATTCACGCGTTGCAGGGCTTGAAGATTCCTGGAATGCGAGGCGCCCTGAAACTCAGAGAGAAATTCTTAGGGACGGTAGCCTACATTCATCTAAGTTCTACATGCCCACCGGTTTTGTATAGGTATTTTGTCGGTTTCTTTCTTTTTAAAATCCACTGGCCACACCTATGTGCCCGGGAGGGTTTCAGCTCAGTGGTTGGAACATCAGTCTGCCAAGGTTTTTGGTCTTGAGTTCGAATCGCAGGACAATCTTTCTCGCCAAGGCCAAGGACTGCCACAGTGTTCGGAATTTGAAGTACTCTCAGCATTTAAGACCTGAATTAAGAATATGAAACGCTCCCAGTCAGGACATGCAATTGATCTCCAACGCTCAAGCTGCATGCTTTCTTAATCAAAGGAGTTGGTGAAACACAAGCAAACAACCTTTGCCGCAGTTGCTGTCCCTTCTTTGATTCTTCCTTCTTGGTTGCTGTGGGTTGCTGTTGCTGTTCGTCTTGGTGGCTTCTCCCCACAACTTGGGTGGTGTGCCCGTCCTTATCTCCGAAGGGCGCCCCGGGATTCTTCAGCAAGTGCTGCAAACGAGCGCCTGCGTGGAGTGGTAGGGACATGGGCCTGGGAAACCCTACAGCTGTGGTGGTTAAGGCGCTGGTTTCCGGTAGATTTTCCCAACCAACTAGTGGTTATTAATGGCTGTTCCCTGGTCAATGAACTCTGAGATACTGTTTATTAAGTACAATCTCTAAACAGTTGTCCACCAATCGCTGTTGTCACCCTTATCAACGCCACGTTGTTGTTAACATCTGCTATTGTGATTCTTGTTGGTTCACAGCCGTTTCGATGGCTATTATCGGACAATTAGAATGCAATTGTTGGTTCCCGCCATCTGAAGGCCCTGCCTCCGGTGGGCATGAAAGTCACATCCACAGGGGTTTCCAAAGTGTGAGGGATGTTGCCATCCAGTTTTGACACTATCCACTCGGCTTGCTCCACTGTGGCCATCTTGACCAGCACCTCTTGACAGCGGGGCATAACCAACCATCCAAAAAAAGGGCAGGTGATCATCTCAACAGGGGCTGGTCTGGTCATTTATGGGATATGAACAGCTGTGGTCTGGGGCATTGACCAACAGCCAAATGCTAAATTAATCACATTACTTGACTGCCGCAACTCATTGCGATTCCTCATCTGCAATTTATCTTCGGATACCGTGAGAAAATTAAAACATGGCTCAGCAAGGATACCCCAAAATGTGGAACGCTAAGCGTCAATTGCATCTGCGAAGCTACAGCTTAAACTCACATCGCACGGGAATTCATGTTTGAACTCCAACCAACCAACAAAAAAGAAAACGCACCCCACAGTTTCCAGGTTTCTGCGGGCGTTCTGGCAGAAGGGTGAGGGGATTGCCACAACGTTTGCTGAAGTTCTGCAAGGCACCAATGCGAAGCCTTCCTGGGAGGCGAGGGGCACACCATGACATCCAAATCACCGAAAGATTTCACAAATTTAGAGTCACTGTATCTCATTCTATTAACATTTTTTTTGCCAGGGCCTCACTCGGATTTGCCCTGATGGTCTATTAACATGTTCACTCAAAAAACATTGGCTTTGTCAAAGGTTTGCACAACCTGAATAGGGCTCAACTGCATTCAGCTATATTCAATATTGTCATTATTATGTATTGTTTGCACAGGACCTAGTGAGCACTAGAGCATGGATCCGTACACTCAACGAACATCCACGGCGTGGGTCCTACATGGTGACGGCTGTCAAGACTGCCCGCACCCGTTCCACGTAGACGGTGATCGGGTAGGCAATCAAAATGACAAAAAACTCCAACACGCCATGATTTTTCTTTGGTTTGCTTTTGTTAGCAGGAATGTTTCCACTTCCAATCGTTGCGAGCAAAAACAGTTCGCACTTCGAGAGTGAAAAACAACTTGCTATAAGTAGAAATGAGAATGCACAAGTAGTAGCAGTAGTAGCCCTGGTTTCAACAATCTACCAATTTCAATAACACTCGCATCTAGCAGGAGGAGCCAGCAAGAGTACTCGCAGTATCTCGTGGTAGTGCTAGGACAGAAAAATTGTAGTAGAGCAAGAAGAAGCAGTGGTAGTAGCAGTATGCATAGTAGCACATAGAAATACAAGCAGTGCTGGTGGCTGTATTCGCAGTCGCGGGCGCAGTAGCAACAGTAGCAGCAGTAGCAGTGTGACTAACAGAGTAATAGAGGTGGTGGTCTTGGCCGTGTAGTGGCAAAAAATGTGGCAATGGCTGCAACGGTGCCAATGGTAGCAGGAATACTGACAGCAGTAAAAAATCACAGCACATGTGACTCTATTATTGTTATCCGCTTGGGTAGCAAAAAAGTAGTAGTGTTTGTTTCTCTTGGTGTTGTATTTGCTCGTGCCGCTTCCCCCTTGAATAAGCAAAGAACTTACCGTCCCCACCAAGAACTCAAAGTACCGAGATGTACCGAGCATCATACTGATCCGCGATCTTCACATGATTCACCTGTCCATATGCAGAAAAGGCGGTTTTGATCGCTTCTTCAGTCACCTTGGATGAGATTCCCTTGACGATGATGGTCTCCTCAGCAAGCGCACCATGGAGAAGTCAAGGGGGGACCGCCAGGGGGCATCATCAACCCCATGCGCATGCAATGAGTAGCTCCAGGCCAGGTTTCTCAAAGAAGACACGACCAGTCAAAGTCCATGCGCATGTCCCTCCGAAGATGTACTGTATTGATTAAACTTGCTTTGTTATAGCTCCCCCCTCACTCAGGGACAGGATTTAACCACATGTTGTCATTTGCTAGTACGTGACGCGCATTGACAGAAAATGGCAGAACCTGGAAGGATGACACATTCACAAATGGAGAACTACCCCAGCCCAGGAAACTCAATATCATTGATGCCATTGATGCCGGGAAAGCACAAAGAAGAGAACTGCGAACATGACGCGTCCAGTGGTTGGTTGGTTGGTTGGTGGGTGGTTGGTGTCAACATACACATGCATTCCCACACTTCGTGTACTTCATGTTGAGTCATGGTGAACTTCACCTTTGGCTCAAGGCCACATGAGGAAAAGACTTCTGCTGACTCAGAGTGAACTTCAGGGTTGAGCCTGAGTGTGTGTTGGGTTAGAACTTCTGGTGACTTCCTGGTAGGTAAGTATCTGGGACTTCTCTAATTTGATATGGTAGCGGAGCCCTGCAACGACAGGGACTCCTAGGAACTTCAACAAGGAACTTCTAGGTCTAGGTGTACATACTTCGGTTTGTAGGATCTAGCCAGAATGGCTGCCATAGAAGGAGACTTCGGAAATGTGAAACTCCCACTTCCCAAGCCATTCGATGGCAATCCCAGCAACTGGGAAGAATGGGAATGGAACTTCAGAATATAATTGTCCATGTTCCAAGCCAATGTAGTAGACTTCTTAGATAGAGCACAAGCATCGGCAACTGCGATCGATGACACTTCCTTCCAGAATGGAAATGTCACACCACAGCAGTTGCAACAGATGATCATGTTCAGTAGGAAACTTCACTACTTGCTTGCCAACTTGTGTACAGGATCAGCTCGACTTCTGGTTCGCCAGAATGCTGGTGGAAATGGCTTTGAGACATGGAGACTTCTTTCTCAGCGGTTTGCACTGCCCGATGCCA
>VSDK01020090.1:123244-148894 GCA_009767595.1 Symbiodinium kawagutii | reverse complement strand
TTTGTGGTCGACTGACTTCAATGTCACTCAGTCATGATCACTTCAGAACTTCTTTTTGTAAAGACGTCAAGAACCTTTTGCAACTTCAAGTTGAAAATGCAACCAACTTCAAGGACACTTGGTTGGCTAGTCAACTTCTAATCCTTTTTGTGTGAAGCACTGCACACCGGTAGCAGTACTTCAAGGGAGCGTGTCAACATACACATGCATTCCCACACTTCGTGTACTTCATGTTGAGTCATGGTGAACTTCACCTTTGGCTCAAGGCCACATGAGGAAAAGACTTCTCCTGACTCAGAGTGAACTTCAGGGTTGAGCCTGAGTGTGTGTTGGGTTAGAACTTCTGGTGACTTCCTGGTAGGTAAGTATCTGGGACTTCTCTAATTTGATAGTTGGTGGGTTGGTGGGTTGGTGGGTTGGTGGGTTGGTTGGCTGGCTGGCTGGTTAGTCAGTGGTTTGACTTCTCGGACCTCCTCCTGCTTTGCAAGGCACTGAAGGCGGGCAGCCATCCAAGCCGCCCAGGGCCATTCCCATGGACCCCCCGGGAGGTAGTCCCTTCCCTGAGCCCTTGCTGCTGTTGGCCAAGCGCACGGTCAGCACGCAGGGGCCGAACTGCATGTTGTTAGTGGTTTGAATGGCTTGATAGGCTTCTTCTGGCGTCGTGAAGTTCACGAAACCATATCCTGGATGGCATGGGCTTTCTGGTAGCACTTGAGTTGTGCACACTGAGCAGTTGGTGGATCACAAGGACATGAACCAATGAACTTGCTCCATAATTTCTACGAAATTATTATTTGCATACCTCAAGGATACCCACCACTATGTTCCCAAATTGAAGTCTGCTCAACTGGGGAGGATATCTGCAACATGGCGAAGCATGCAGTCCCAACCCAAAGCAACTAATAAATGATTCTTCGTAATATCAAAAACCCTGATCGCAATTCTTGCTGGCCGAGATCCATGTATGTCTGGTTGGCCTCATGACCCTTCGAACTATCTACCGCAAGGGAAATCATGCAAACATATGCAAACTGCGTACTAAACCGTGCAAATATTTGCTTCAGGAACAATCAAGAACCCACTAGGTCCAACCGGTTCACCACGAAGAAAAATCCAGCGGCTGAAACTGCCAAGTTGCTGGTTCCGTTTTTGCTTTGTTCCGACAGCTTTATGGAGGTCACTTTGCCGTACTGACCAAAAAACTCCCTGAACTCTTGTTCAGTACATGCTTCAGGGATCCCGGCAACATAGACCTGAGATGTGGGGGCATGGTGACTTGGGACATGGTAAACATGGCAGGGATCCAGCATCTCAAATCATATGTTCCATGGTCCGAAAACCAACGAACGGGAATGATTGCAAGTTGCAACTATGAAGAACGAAATGGTGTGCACATGCAGCACCACACCCTGTGCCAAGTGAGATGGTAGATGTAGGTAGATGGTAGATGTAGGTAGATATGCTTGAAATTGTAGCAATTCAAGTTTCTTCATGAAACACCGACTGCCTCGAATTCATCCAAAAATACCGATTGGACATGTAGAATGTATTTATATAAATACAGTCAGTGTCTGTAAACTAGTCAGATCTAGTCAGATCTAGTCATGTCTAGTCCATCCCCATGTCATTTTGCTCATCCAAGTCTCATTGCTGTAGCCGCCGAAGCCATAGCCACCCCAGCCAGGTGGTCCCCAGCCCTTGCCTCCCCACCCTTTACCACCACCGGGGCCAGGGGCAGGGCCACCAGGGCAAGGGCCAGGCTGGGACTGTCCCTCCCATCCACCTCCGCCATACCCATCGCCCATGCCCATCCCACCACCCATGCCACCACCCATGCCACTACCCATGGCACTACCCATGGCACCACCCATGGCACCGCCACCCATGCTGCCCCCACCCATGCTGCCCCCACCCATGCTGCCACCACCCATGCTGGCCCCTATGGGCGGCATCATGCCTGGGCCTGGGCCCGGCGCGCCAGCGCCCTCCCACGCCATGGCGGACCGACTGGTCCTGTCCCTGTGATCCGAAAACTCTTCCGGGGGAAGCTGAAGATTTTGGATCGTTAGATCGTTTCGGTACCAAGGTTACCAAGGTTGAAGCAAACACATTTCATCCATGACTGCTGGACATTGAAAAAAGTGTAAAATAAATGCAAGAATCAAAATTCACAAGCTGGGGCGCACATGCATGTAAACTAACACGCAGGGCAAGCGATCTCTGTTGATACTGTTCAGGTTTACCTCAAGGCTTCGTGGTCAATTTATGTTCTCTGGACAGCACTATGAACTCAGCCCCCGGTTGGCCTTCGCATGTATCCACTGAAGTTCTGTCAGCTTCAGTTGATTCCCGTTCGGGAAAAAAGGAAGGCAATGTTGAAACTATGCGGCATCTTGCATGTAGAACACTAAAAATCAAAACAATCGAAATAACACAGGAGACCATTGAGCGTGCATCAAAATTCTTCACCAGTACTTACCAACCATGACTGCAAACGCTATAATCCATCAGTGGGAGCCAACATCAACGACCATCATACAAGCCATTCTTGACCATTGTGAATGATGATTCAAACCGCTAGGAATTAACGACTGATCACAAAATCATGACGGCTCAGTTTATCATGAACCTAGTTCGAAAAGAACCGCTAATTATCAGCCATTATTGCGACAAACTGAGAACTGCAATTGATCATGCAACCATCGCTTTGCCCAACCAATGTCCACCATGTCAAAATGAACTCTTTCTAACAGTGGCTTTTGCACCCCTCTATTGCGACAAGACAAAACTTGTTGGACCATGCCGACCCCAATGAATCAAGCCTGATTACTCCACAATGGTGGAAATCATGATTAATCAGCCACCTACATAGGGTCACATATATTCAATGGTCTGCTGAAGATTATTGACAGTACATCAGGGTTAAACCATGAAGGGGTATAAATAACCATGGTTAATTAACTACCACTGATCTTGAATACTTAGTTGGTTGAACATGGTTGTGTATGCCGCCTTTGAGTGACTGATGCGTTCCTTCTGAAAAAACATAGGCTAATGATGGCTATTGGTAGTCCTTCATTCTACTACCCGTTATGGAAATCAACTGATACAGTAGTTTGACTTTGCTACGAAATATCTTCAAACAATGACCCGAAAAGTCATATCAGGCCACCAATCACCATATCAAACCATAGAAAAAAATAGATAAATGGTTACTTTATCATATGGTTCATATTGTACTTAAATATGCTAAGTCTCAACCTGTTCTCCAAGATGCTAAGGTCACCCACGAAAGCCGGACAGGGTGCTTCGCCCCACTGCAATCGGGGGACGCCGTAGGTTGACGATGCGCCGGCTGATGCGCATGGAGCAAAGCATGGTTCCTGAGGATGGGGTCAGGGCCCTGGGTGGATCCATGGATGCTTAGGGAACCATGGTGCACCTGCTGGTGAATGTTAGCGAATGGTTAGTAAACTGAGACATACTTAGTCAGCTAGCAAGATGTAGTATGTAAAAAGAACTTTCATACATGATGGTTCTTTAGTTGGTATTGATAAGTGATGATTGCCAACAATAATCGCTTATTTTGGTACAACAACTATACAGATGGGGTTTCATGGGTATATTCATCGGTAATTGAAGCATTGTTCAGCAAGAAAACATGAGAACACTACAACGTTGGTAGCAATTCTCTGTCGTTGGTTGGGAGGTCTCAAGCGCCCTGATACGCCGGCCGCCGTACCAAGGCGGTGATTATCTAGAGCACCTGATCACTGAGCCATGGGTTGGTTGCCAGTTGTGGGTATTGATTGCTCTCTGGGATGACACGAACCGAGCAATGGATCCAACGGTTGTAGACTACGAGTCACATATTGGGACTCATTTTCCATCGCTATGTGACCGAAGTGATCCCAAGTCTATGTGTTTCAATCTCATGAACTGTGGTATGCAATGGGGTGTACCATAAGACCATTGATGATTGGCAATCAAACTCCTTGACAACACTGACCAACGCTGCTGATGAGGCGTCCAATGGCTTTTGCTACCCATCCTGGATGGTGGCTATCGGGGTTGACTGCCAGATTTAAAAGACATGAAATCGGCAAGATACCCACAAGTAGCCACGGAAATAGTTGCTCATTGCGCTAAGTTGTACAGGAATCATTCACACGATGTGTGTGTGTGTCATACCCAAAGCACATGTCCCCCCCGGCAACAACGGTGCTGTCCAAAAATTCGGGCAGCTCCAGACAAGTATCCCAAGCAGCTCAGCAAGCAAATGGCGGCAGGTAACTGGGCGAAGCTAGTGCTGGAAGTCATGCGGGGCCCCAATGAACAAAACATATTCTTAGTAAAACACATAATGTATTACTGATATGACCCAGAAACCACTAAAAATCACAAAAACATTGATGAATTTATTGATGTATTCTGATGTATGCATGGTATTTATGCATGTCAGTATAGTGACATAGTGTCTGTACTGAGTAGTAATGATGGTATGGTATACACATCCACGGAAAGCTATGAAGGCTGAATCGCTAAGCAGCACTACTTTGCCTTTCATTCCACTTTATTCAAAGGAACTTGCAAAGTTGATCTCATGAACAGGTGAATCTTAGACAAATATGACTCGTTCAACATTGAAATATATATCGAGCTTGAGCATCCTTGACCTCAATATGGGGATGAAAGCTACCCATCACCATCATGACAAAAGGCAGTTATAAGTAGGCCACTTGCACCGAAGCTAGCGCAATCATTGGCCCAAGTACGTGCTGCAAATTACACAAGCTTCGTGAACGTGGGGAGGGTTCACCTGCAAAATGACAAACTGCATCAGGATCGACCGTGGACAAGTGGCCACACCGAGCATGGTTATGAGAAGGATGGGAAGAACCACCACCTCAGTGCTTTGCGACGATTTGCAGAGTGCCAGAACAACCGACAAGCGAAAAGAGGTAGGAAGAAACAATATTAGCAGCGTGAGGATGTGAATATAATCAGTTGACAAGGGTACAAATCTAATGGACCGGACGGTCTCGGAGACCATCTGCCAAGTAAAGATCAAGGATGGCAGAATGGGGGGGTATGAATATAAATATCATTCAAGAACAATACTTGGCAGAATCTGAGCAATCGAAATCCTGGAGGACTCTTTTCCCAGTCCTTTTCCTGTAGCAGCTGCACTGTTCCCAACAATACATTCACCACTTTTGAGCAAATACTGCAGATTTCCTGCCAAATCTGTGATCAATAGGTGGGCGAACCGGGTGACATGCCCCCAAATCATTCCGAATCACTGAATTGCATGGGCTGGGCAGGAGCTTTCAATATGGTGACTGACAGTAGGTCTTTTTGTGGTTCCACCCTTCCATGATTACAATACCGAACAGATATATAATAATCCTTAACAGGTGGGCAATTTGCCATCTTAAACATGCTCCAATCACACACCACTTGGTGCCCGCAGTTGAACCCATCCTCAATTTGGGAAGTTTGACCTTTCACACCAAAGCCATTTTCGCAACCAGCCTTGCAGCTCCTCGAGATCAGAAGGCTTGGGGTTTTCAGGGCTGGGCCCTCGCACAAGAACGAAGGCGTGTGGCATCATTATGGCGAACATCTGATGTGGCCGTTCCTAAGCACCGGGGCACGCGCAAAGGGCCCCAGCAGCTTGGGGGTGGCGGATGGTCTGAGTGGCAAGCTGCACATGACATGCCTCAACATGAAACATAAGAAACGAAACAGGCTGAGCTGATTGAAGCTTGCTGGAAAAAGCGTAGTTATTAACATATCACAACAAAAATTCCAAATTTCAGTGCCGTATTAAAGGTGACAGTGACCGGATGCGCTCGAACCGAATCGAACAACGCGCTTCGGTCATGCCTATGATGTCGGTAAGAATCATGCTAGTTGTATCGTGAGGCTCTACCCTCTCAGCAACCTTGCTCTGAATGCAATTCATAATGACAGTATTTTGATATGTTTGATTCTGACACAACAGATTGCACTGTGAAAGCAAAGTTTCCGCTCCAGCATGCATTTTTTCTTAGTAATGCTACGGCTTTTCACTTTGAAGCTGGCAAGCAATTCATTTGAACTTGTTTGTGTTGCTTACCGAACTGGCTGACTGCCTGCAAGTGCCATGCATATCCGCAAGCAAGCTTAGACCATATCATACCATATGCAAACAAAGAGCCTGCTTTCTCCACCGATTGAAATAGGGCTCTGCATGGCCCCGGTTCTCCCAGGAAGGTCCACCATCGGTTCCACAAGGAGCCAACGAGCCCATCGGCCAAGACATGCCAAGACTCGGCATCAATGGACATGAGATTCGTCGGGTTCTGCAGGCTGGAGATCGAATCTGCCGGCAGCTTCTGGCAATGGTTGTAGACCAGCCTCAGCTCCTCCATGAGCTGAGGCTAACCCCATCGACTCAGGCTTGAATGAATGGTTCCGAGTGCAACATTTGGCTCGCATGAAAGGCCGTTTCCCTAAAATTTCTGACCCGCATGGCCGGAGTGAACAACAAATATGAAAAGAAAGGACAATCAAACGGCACGTGTTTAAATCATGGCAAAAGAATGGCAAATGACTTGCTAATTGATGACAATTGTTCCCATCACACACTTGAATGGGGTGGCTATTTTGTTCCTATCTAACCCATCACATCCGGTCGGTAGTTTCAACCCCTATGAACAAAACGAGTCAATCACAGTCAATCAACTATGTGTCAATATTTGTCTGGTTGATGGTTTCAATCCCTATGAAAAATACTAGTCAACCAACAATTCACTAGGGCGCTAGGGAAAATAAAACATGTCAATCAAACCACCAGCCAGCTATAATTCACCATGGTTGAAGCCACCAACCACCCTTGAACATCCACCAGTTAGTGGTGTTTTGGGAAAACGGTCAATCCAACCACCAACCATCAAAGGTTCCCCCTTTATGTTGAGATCTTCACCTAGCCATTGATCTTCTCCAGATTTTCACCTCCCAACCTGGCACAACGCAACCGCAAAACACACACCAAGACACGTCTGGATGGCCACGCGCATACGCAGGCCGGCCACGTGGCCCTGAAAGGCTGCATCCCTGAAATTCATCAACAATAACCAAACAACTTGATTAATCAACGGTCAACATAAATACATGGATCCTGTTTGAACAATCAATTCATCAACAACCATTGCTGGATCATATGGATCAATATGAAATACATGGAAAGGTATATGAGGAATGATCAACATGATCAACATCATGAAATGTATGCACATGCATGATCCATCCATGGAATTTGTCACGGCCCGCCTGAAACTTGGAGTAGCCGACACCAAAGGAGATGAGGACCTCGCTGATCTGAGGATGGAAACCGTTCCACTTGCACCAGGAGAATTAGTTAATGTTGGTTTCTGATTAGTATCTACCTGTCGGTTTCATCTATTTTCATTACTTTAGGGGGGGTTACACTAATCAGAAACCAACATTAGTTGTGACCCGAGAAGGATCATGTTGGAATTGCCATAAGCCACACAGCAGCAAAGATCCCACCATCTTGGTTCAATATCGGCACCACATTCTCAAGTAGCAAATGGGGGTCTGGCGGCGGTTCTGGAAATCTGTCAGATCGGGTCTTCAGCAGGGTGCAAAGAACGACTTCCTGTGAGCTCTGGTTTTGTACATTTTGCTCAGCAGTGCATCATCATGGCCTGCCGGCCTTGGGGAAGCATATCTCGCTTGGTGATTGCCAAGCACCATCCATTGCCAATTTCCCCGAGTTCCGCCCTCGAACCGGACGCCTCTTTTTTTGGCCGCATCCACCGTGCCTTGTCGTCGGCTCAAAAAGCGACGCGTTCCGTTCCGCTCGCTGGGTCACAACCCTTGTCTACCGGGTGCGCCACTCACCAATTAGTTTGCTGAGCAGGAGCGCTCCAATCATCACCTGCGCATTGGATGGGTTGTTCTTGTCACTATATTTTCATGCCCCTAAGAAACGGATAAGGATATTACTTCAACATACTTTAACATGATGTAACCAAAAGTGATCAGGAGTGTGATTTCAAACTAAACTAGGGGCTGATATCATGGGTCACTATCACAACTATCCGCTTTCATCATGGTAGCGGAAGCAATAGTAGTAGCACCAGCAAGAGGGGTAGGTATACTAGCATTGGTACAAACAATAATGATAATAGTCGTCCTCCTCCTCGTCGTCGCCGGCGTTGCCGTCTTGAGTCATAGAAAAAAATGTAACAAAAGTAGCGTGCCTTATAAGAGTAGTCGCAGAATATCGCAGAGTAGCAGTACAAGTAGCGCAGCATCGGCAGTAAAAGCAGCAGCAAAAGCAGCCGTTCCTATTGTTGGAGCCTATGATCTTGCTGAGGGTGAACGAGAACGACCAAGTTACATCCAAAACAAAAGAGTTGGGGATATCGGAAAAGCTGCAGGAGGCAGGAGGCGACTTCAAGATCTGCGACCCAAAAGACCAAGCCCAAACGATTTGAAAGGCTGCCGGGCAATGCCGGGCAGAATGCCAATGCTGACAGCAACAAGGAACAAAGACGATCGATTTTGGTTGGCGGATTGTACGCGTTCTATTCTATTTGAGAGGCTATATAGCTTATCTCTAAAAAATGAGTCTTGATGGGTGCTCTGGGCGAGATGATCATAGCCTCATAGCCCGTAACAAGGGAATCCAACACCTGCTCAATCAGTGGGAATACCCCAGCTACTTACACCTTGCAGTTACTCGCGCTGCCATTAAAGAGAATCAAAGGCTCCGTGGAGTCGATGACAATCCCTGAGCCGCCACAGCCTTTCGGCAAGAAATTTGTCTCAGAGTGTCAGCTGATGCACGAAGAAACCCACAGATTCAACCACCATCAATCATCAAGCACCAAAAAATAGGTCCAACCCACCCGAAATATGTACTATAGCTCTCGCTGCAAGATAGTTTCCCGCCTGAGGATGCTGAACTACAACCAAAAATAAGCTTTGGACAAAGACATGACAAGTGACAGCGTGGATGCATCCAGATCCCAATCCCATCAGAACCAGTACGCGGTTCGCATGGTATGCCAATGCTGCTAGTTGAAACATATTCAAAATTGGTTTGGCACGAGAGGGGGCCCCAGTCATCATCCAGTTGACTATGATTTTCTTTGTAATAGACAAACCATAACTTTCGGGGTTCCCATGGCCTGAGAACCCACCATATAGTAGATGTTTAACGTTGTTTAACTACGGTTGTTCGTGATTATTGAAGGTGTTGTTTCCCCTACTATTGGTTGTTAATCATCCCCTATTATGAGCCAGTATGCATGGTTTTAAGTTATATATGTTATAGCCCCTACAAATCCTGGGACAACTTATGTATACTTATCTATTAGTTAAAGCCGTTGGGCATGGCAAATCATGTTTCCCCCCAAGATCCGCCAGGCAAATGAGCCTCCTCCCGCGGCTGGGGCATCCCAAGAGGCATCGCCCGCGCCATGGGTCATGTCGTCCCAGTTTCCACCGGTGCCTAGGATTTACCGAGACAAGTGGGATGATGTCCATCACCAGCTACGGGAGACCTGGGATGATAGCCATGACATGCCATGATGCCTCCTGCAATGGCCATATATGGCAAACCATTGTTCAATTGATAGGTAATTGTAAAACTCAATGGTCAAGGCTGCTTAAACCATTGTTCAATCAGAAACTAAACCACCATCAAGTAGCAAACCTATCGGAAAATATGGGAAGAGCCAGGAATACTTCGGGGACATTATGGCATGTATACTTTGTATGTGCCACTCTTGTGGTCTTTCGCGGGCAACGGTATGTTACCTCGTCTCGCCGGACACTGGCAAATTCTTGCAGATGAGACAAATCCACTGAGCACCACCACCGCCACGACCACCACAGGCAATTGTCGATGCTGGGATTGATTCTCCCTTACAAGTTGATGTGGGACGACGGATGATGACAAGATAGAGACCACCCGTGTTTGTACTTCAAATTTCCCTGCGCAGAAGAGACGTGGACATTGCGAATGTCTAATCAAATCCATCATGCAAGATGCGGAGGCAACAACAAGTTCACAAAAGAAAACTAGTATTACCACATCAAAAGGCATTCAAAAGACATCTAAGAGATTCCAATCCTTTCCAAGGGGAACCGAACAAGCAAACAACCCAGATTTAATGGTCGAGTGTGGCCAAGTCATACTCCAAAACCTCTTGCTGCGAGCAAAATACCAGCACCCTCCCAGTTGGTAGAGGCCCATTGCTCCTGAAAAGTCTGACCATCGTGCAGCTGCTACTTCACAAATTTTGCGGGATGGTTTCGGAGGTTAGTAGGTTGGTAATTCACCAGCCAATTCCCACCAAAAACGTCGTGTGTGAAGAGCTTGCAACATCCAGAGAAATTCGTAGAAATGTATATATACATGGTGATCTTAATATATTACGTAACAACTGCCCCGGACTAAGGTGGGTCTTAAGCCAACAGCATTAGCGGCAATTAGCGCCAATTAGCGGCCATTAGCGGCAAGTAGTTGGTTAAACTATTCTAGAATAATTAAATCCATCCACGAAGCACAAGTGTGCCATGCAGCTGTGGCTCAACTGTGCAATGCAACTGTGCACTTTCTTTTTTCCCGTCAGCAACTCACATGTCATCTTCGCCATCGCCCAAAAGAGCCACCGCGCGTTTGCGCTTCAAGGTGTCCTCGTCCAACTCAGTTTCAGGCTTTTCCAATCGGTCTTCAGGCTGGCCAGTCTGCTTGGCTGCCTCATTTTCAGCCGGTCGGCTGAGCAGAGTCAAGGATGTCTTTGGGAATTTTTTCGTTTCCAATCGAGCAGGCCCGGTCAGGAGCTCCACCTGGCAGTCATTCTTCAGCACTTGCACCACACGACCTTCCTGGTCGTTGAACTTGTCTTTTTGCTTGCTAGCCTTTGTCTTGACACGGTCCTCTTCACAAAACTCAACAGAAGTTGTCTGCGGAGTGCCCTCAGCTTTTGGTTCTTCAGGGGGCTGACTTTCCTGTGGCTTCTCTGCTGGCTTTTGTTCCACCGTGCTTTTTTCGGGCTTCTGCTCTGCACATTGGCGCAAAATTGCAAGGGCAATCCCCTGGTGGCTCAAATCTTTCACGTGCCACAGAGAGGCAAGCTTCTTGACGCTTGTCTCAGGCAAAGTAAGAGCCTCCAAACTCATGTCTGGCTGATAGCCCTGGGCCACATCCAATTTCACCTCGGAAATCTCAAGAAATGCCTTTTTCACCAGAGCCAATGCCGGCCCACGCTCTTCTTCTGATATTCCAGCGACCACTTGTTTCATCTTGTGCAGCAAAGTCAAAACCTGCTTCACAACAGGGTTTGCAATCATGTTCAACAAGTTCTTGTCGGCGGAGGCCACCAAAGAGATTTCCAAGAACTTCTCATGGCTGTAGTCTTTGGGCAAAGACTTCAGCAACAAGTCTTGGAAACGAAGTAATGGGTGGCTGGGTTGCCAAGCTACGAAGTAATGGGTTACCAAGTAATTGGGTCACCACGAACCGCAACAAAAAAACCTGCAAGCTTGCTTCTACCCAAAACAAGAAGAAACCAGCCAGACCGCTGTTGAAGAATCTTTTGTTTCCACATCGAATTGCTCTTTCTCTTCGAGGGTCCAAGGCGCTGCGCTGCTAGCATCTCTTCTGCTGGGGGCTCAAGCCTCTGAGACAGCGACCGGCGAGAAGCCGTGGCAGTGCGCAACAAATTTCTAAAGATCTCATCGTTGGCTTCGATCCATTGCAACCACTGAGCATTTGTCTGTGGAAATAATACAGAAGTTCCCTCGGACAACACCTTGCGAGCGTCCTCTCGGAGCTGGGCTGCTTCTCTTTGCAGCTCGTCTCTATGAGTTTCCAAAAAATCACGCAAAGCCGGCATGTTGCCTTCGTGCTTGTATTGCTCTCCAGTGATCCCACCTGGTCGGGGTAGCCACGTAGGATTGCGTTGAACTGCTAAGGCAGATGCGCCAATCTTGCGCCTCTTCAAAGCTTGCTTCCGCACAGACAGTTGAGCGGCGATGGCTGCAGAACGTCCAACACGATATCGTTGCAAGATCGAATTACGCGAAGCAGTAGCAACAGACAGAACACGGCACCGCTCTTGCTTTTTGTCCTGGGCGTGCTTCCGCTCCACATCAAGACTGCTGGCAGACAGCTCTGTCAAAGCAGATACGATTTCCCGCTGACGTTCCTCCTGTATAATAAAAACGACCTCGCGGATGCGCGAGATTCCTGCGCTAAAGCTTCCTTCTGCAAGAACAAGCTGTACCCGGTATCCAAATTGCAAGCTGGTTCATCCAAGAACGCTTCGACTGCATGGACATGTCCATCATCATTGAAACGAGCAGTCAGGGTCCAAAGTTTAAAGGGGTACGCGTTATACTCTGAAAATCTGCTGATGATGTGGGCATGAGTAACGAGCAGCGCTGAGACAGCAGAGGTCAAACACAAATCCTTATCCACAGTCAAGGTTTGTAATATCTGGCCCAACGCAATGCTGCACTTCTCTTGTACTTCCCCTTTGCTCAATCTCACCAAAGTTGGTTCCCTACCTGGTTTATTCTCGGGCTTCTGGGAAGCAATGGACATAGCAATGTCAGTGAGTTGCAAACAAAGCACCGTGGCTTTCAGCTTTGGTAAAGCCTGGCGGCCTGCGTAAAACTGCTCAAATCTCTTCCACCTCGTGGCATTGTCCCCTGCAAGCGCGGTAGCAGGCTTCAGAGCTTCCATTGGGATTTGTAACAATTGCAACCGCAGCAAGCTCCGCACACAATTCGAAAACAAAAAGAATCTAGTTGGCGTTGGTCTTTCCTGGGCAACTAGGCAATGCTTCGAGATCAGTCTGATCAAAGCCAAAAATTTCCTTTCACTTTCCAGGTCTGACCCACATTCCACTTGACAGGCCTCCAACAAATCATCTGGAAGAGTTGCTGTTCCATACAAGCATTGCAACCTCTGCAAATGGAAAAATCTGCTATATGATGCGGGTTCTGTCGTATCCAGCTGCGCAAAGAAAAAAGCACATCCTCAACGCACACAGGCAATAGATGTTTGAAAAAACGACTGCAAGCCGCCGTGAGGTCACAATTGTTTTGCGGATTTGGTCTCATGTCTCCCACAACAGCAACCTGCACTACCAAGTTTGCTGCATGCGTTGCACATTTGGCCACCAACAAAAAGTATTGAAGAAACTCTGGGTATTGTCTTTGAATTTCACTGAAGTACCCCAGCAATCGTCTGCACGCAGCCTGGTTTGTATTGATGGCATCGCCTGTCACACAATGCACTAACCGCAAGCGTCTCCAAGTCCTATTCGTGCTGCTTCTCAAAGTGTTGACAACAGATTCCACAATTAAAATCAGACAGGTGGCAATGCTTTGCGCCTCCTTCTGCTGGATATATTGAAGCTCTGTGTAAAACTCATGCTGCTGACCTGCTACCTGCAAACACACAACATTGTTTTGGATCTTGGCATATTTGGAACGAATGGGTTTGCACGGTGAGTCATCTCTGTAGCTGCGAAGTTTCATGAGAGCTTCATCGTGGAGGTGACGCATAAACACTGCAACAGAAGTTTTTCCATCGGAGGAAACTGCCAATGTTTCAGCTGCGAAAGAAATGGTCTTGCAGGACAAGTCTTTAATCACTTCTGCAAAGCTATCCTTCACTGAAGCAATATAGGTCGTAGATATGGATTTGGTTTCTTGCTGCGGAAATTGGTTGCACCATTGCGCCAAAGCTTCTACTGACACAGTCGGATCTGCCAGTCCTGCCCTCACATACCAAATAGCAGCGATCCGGCCACTCACACGACTGGCCATTTCCTTCGTCAATTTTTCCTGTAGAATTTCATTCCTTTTCTTGGATTTCTGCAGTTTTCTTTGATATTGCCGTACAGAGAGCCCTGCCGTTCTTCGACTGTTTATTCTTTCAAATTCCTGGTTCAGAGCAGTCAACAAATTTCTTGCGCAAGTCAAACATTCCTGAACATTTGCGGCCTGAGCCGCTCCAGCTCCTGCTTGGCTAAAATGTGCCAAAAATTCTTCTGCAGATAGACGCAGATTCCGTGCCAACCGGGTTGCCATTGCAACTGGAAAAAAAAAGGATTCAGAATCGAAATTGGAATAAATGTGTCTAAGACATGTTCTTGCTTACTGACTTTTTGAGAATATTTGCTGATCCTTTCATTTCAATACAGTCAAACTGAAATTATCAATAAACTAACCTTTCCGCCACACATGAACATACAAACAGCTGCAGACAGCCACTAATCCTGAATCAGGACATGTCCCAAGACCCCTTCAAGTCCCGAAGATTTAAGGCTTAAAATATATACATCTTGGTACCTCCAAACCGTCAAGCGACAAGACCAAAGGGGAAACTCAATGAAACTCATTTTCGGACGGCCCCATGACCACCACTTTCCGGTCCTGCTGGGCCACAACAGGCACATGCTCAGGCTCCTCCTGTTGCATGATCTCCTGTCCAACGCTGGTCTCATTTACTACTGGTGCGCAACAACAGGCAAAACTCATACTTTGTAGTGAAGGCATAGTGGCCCACTGGCACCGCCATCCATGATATTGTCGCTTTTCTATTGCAACACTATATTGTGCTTCAAATGCCAAGGCTATGAGCCAACGTGCAACATCAAAACCAAATGTATCATCCAGGTTTGTTTTGGCAATTCCCTAGAAAAATGCAACCCATTGCAGCGCAACATTGCTGGTGCCTCAGGGTCGCGCCAGAAGAAGGAATCCACCATCACGTCCTTCGATCAGGATTTGAACTCCAGTATGGGCATGGCAAGCAACGAAAAACCAAGAGATTGAGCTTTAGTGTTGGGCAGGTTATTGTTGAGGGGAAGGGGTTCCAAGCGAACCTAGCCCCGCAATTGGAACTACAGCTCTGCAATCGAGAAATAAACAAATTCGAGTTTATCTGAGAGCGCCGGCTTGGTTTACTTCCTTGATCCTACTATTGTTTCTTGGATGCGACTATGGTCATGACCGCGCCTTGAGGGTTAGCCTTACAGTGGATGATATGGGCAAGGGGGAGGGAGGGCAAGGGTTCGCAAAGAATGAAAAAATATATATACATACATACATATACATACATATACATATATATGATGATACAACATCCCCAGGGTTACCGGGGAGAGAGGGCATGGGGATGGTATGAGAATTCAGGATGCAACAGTTGGGATGACATGACACAGCAATATAGGGGTGCACGCAGTGGCTTTTATGTATCCTGTATATTTTTCTGGCGCATATCCAGAAAGTTTTTTTTTGCTGCCACTTCATTCCATGGAAAACAACTTGTCAATCAAAAACAGTCAAAAAGGAGCGGTCCGCTGAATCGGCAAATTTCCGGGTATAATTGTGCTCAGTGGTCAACAAAACACACATCAAAACCAAGAACACATGTGATATATCATGACAAATCACTAGCAAATCCCTTCAAACGGTGTGGAATGCCGTGGATGATGGACGGTTGCCGATCTATGGGCCCACCTTGGCTGCCACCGGTCACCCAGCCCGGAATGAGCCCGGCGGTCCCAAGGCTGGGCGCGAGGAATGGTGCCGCGGAGGTACAGCACCTCACGTGCCAAGAGCCAGTAGAGCAGCGCGATGGACTCCTTGCCCTGGCGCTGCTGGTGGTCATGGGCTGCCGGTGCTTGGGCCAGGGTGAGGAGATCTATGGTAGATCGATCTGCAGGAACCGTTGGGGTGCATCCTACCATAGATCTCATCCATCTACCCAACGGTTCATGAACCTATCACGACTTGAGGCCAATGAGGCAAAGTCATTGACGGGGATTTATGGGGATGTCAGCATTTATTTGTACACATATTTGCGCGATGGTTTTATTCGAATCAAATTTCATCACGCTACTACTACTATCACACTACTGTTGAAAGCGGATCGGTCTAGCCTGTATTAATTTACAGCTGGAGGACGTCATCTTCGGGGATCTCGTTCAATGATACCTAGTCTACTTAAATTGATGTCTAATTCATGAGTCGCGGTTTTTCCTGTCTCTAAGGTTCATGGAAGAAGTTTCAAATAAACTGTGTTCGAAATTCCTTGCTCTCCCTCTCCGGCCAGTTCTGACAAATGGTGGAGCCCCTTGGCTTACTGATTCCACTATTCCAAAGGCTTCGGATCCGTTCGGGTCCATTTGGATCTTGTTCGGGGTCTCGTTCGGCTCCGTCAAGGAGTGAAGATTTTGACCCTGCCTACTGAAATCAAAAATAGAAAAACATTGCTGAAGAGATCTGGTTGACATAGACACATTTGCCGCTGGAGATGCCTATGACCTGCTATACTTCCATACTTTCTATTGTATGGGACTATCTGTCATGCATTTCTCGAACTTCCACAAACCCAAGTTTAAATGATCTAAAATCATAGCACCAACAAAACAAATCTTGTTCGGTTTGAAGGGCCCATCTCGTTCACCAGCGAACTATGGATCAAAGGCCAACAAATCAAAACGCAAATTCCTTACATGGAGTGATCAGCACAAACCAAAGTGGCTGTTCATACGCCCACACATGTATCCATTTAGGCTGACAGCTTATGGGCACATAAAATGATCATGAGGATGTGTTCACCTCCAAATCGATCCAAGTTGACAGTAGCTGAGTTGCATGGGCCAAAGCAGCATTGACAACCACAACAACCACAACAACCACAACAACGACACACTGATATTGCCTACAACCACAAGAACAGCAAGGCCACCACCAGCATCAACACCATCCTACCAGCAACACTGCCTTGTTGTTGGCTGGGATGACCACGTCCACGTTCTCCAAGGGAGAGTCTGTGTCGCAAAAGGCAATCACAGGGATCGAGGCGTAGGCAGCCTGGCGAGAGCTCCCTGGAAGACCAATCGTGTCACGCCAAAATGGTTGTCATCTGCTGTGATATGTCCTGATCAAAGTCGAGTTATGTATAAATGCATTGAGATACATATAAGGAAACAAGTATGTATGCATGTGCAAATGCTTGTTTAAACATATCTATGATTGTATCTGAATATGTACAAGTAATCGATTCCAAATTTTTAAAAACGCGTGGCTGAATATGGCTGCAATCATGCTCCAACATGAGGTATCACCGGGATCCTCACAAAAAAGAAAGGAACCGAAGGGGTTGGTAACCTTAATTGTTTGATGCATATATGGTCATAGCCGCATATAGCGACAAATCGGCACCCAATTGTCAATAAATGTTGACAGCAAATTGTCCAATGAATGAGGAGTATGTTCAATCTTGATCAATCTTGTTGGGGTTTTCAATATTTATAGCTGTAATTGAACAATACTGTATACTGTACACGAGTGTCATTACGGCCAACAACAATACCTTGTATGGGAGAGCTAAACGTGCCCACCATCAAACACCACAGGTTCAAATGAAAATCCCAAGCAAAGATGAACCAGAGATAGCGACTGCAATTGTGCTGTTGGGCAGGTCAGCTCCATGTTGTGCTGACCAATGAAACGGGCACCGATGAAGGCAGTGGATAGGCGAGGTGGCCGGTGGCCCGGCAGGGCGGTCAGCTACGTGGCTTCGGATCAGCGAGGCGAATCAAAAAGCTGGCCCCTGTTGGAAGGACAAGTCATACATGAGATGGGATAATGTTGGTTTCTGATTAGTGTAACCCCCCCTAAAGTAATGAAATAGATGAAACCAACAGGTATATACTAATCAGAAACCAGCATTACAACAAAAACCGTTGACAATACAACACTGAAACGGATTCTGCGCATGGCCTGCTTGTACCGAAAGGATTCGAAAGGTGCGCAAGTAAAATCTGGGAAGCTAAGCATGCATCCCTATCGGTCACCAACTTTGCATAGGTCTGTGCATGCGGCCACATGTAGTAAGCACCCTCTCCCATGGCTACCCTGAAAACCATTGAAAACCCTTGATTGTGAATCTGGTGAGAAACCTGGCAAAATATCATCCCAGTGTATCCCATTCTATCCAGTTAGGTGGAATCACCTTTTTGCTTGGAGCTACTCACAGGTGCCACCTGACAACTGTAGACTCACCGGCTTATGAACCATCATCATCCAGCATCATCCATCTTGATTGACAACTTATCATGACTTAAATCCTCATAGCCATTCTTAGCTCCCCGTGGCAGTCCGTGGCAGCGCGTGCAAAGGCTCGGTGTCTCGCACGGGTCCGCGATCTTGCCTCCTTGATGGCCTGCTGATCGGTGCGAGGATCCGTCACAATCAGCAAGCGAGGCTCCAAGTACTTGGGCGTGATCTGGTTGGTCAGGGTTCCTGCAGCAAGTTGCAGCTTGGGAAGTGGGAAATCCTGGTTGTACCATTAAAACAATACATCCGCTTTAACTATCGAAAGTGGTGATTTCTGGCTTCAGCAGCTGGAAAATCCAGCATTGTAAGCTGTGAAACTCCACCATTGAAATCCATTGAAGGCTGGTTTACCTATGGAAATCAACCATGTATAACTGGTGTAAACTTTTAAACTATCAAAATTCCAGTGAATAGTGATTTTGGCTTCCAGGTTGCCAAAGGGCACAGGATCAAATCAATAATTATGAAACACCAGTGGGCATTGGAAACGGAAAGCGCTGTTCAAATTGATTGAACTTCATGGTTTGTGTAATGCATGGATGCCGCGTAGCTACAAAGTGACGAATGCCAGCCGGCTTCTACATACAAATGCAACCATCATTGGCAGCCATTTGCCATAGATGCCCGTATCAACCCTCAGTACTCAGGCAACTGTGGAGCAACCAGTTGGTTTCAACCATTTGCCTACCCTTAGCAATCAGTGCGGTACCTGTTAAAAACCAGCATCTTGAACTCTTGTTATGCACCAAGAATGGGTCTTCTTTCATCAGGGTCGCTTTAAATGCACAGGGATATGGAAGCTCAGGAAAACTAAGGAATTCCAGGAGAAAACTAAATGAAGCTAAGCACATCCAACGAAAAAACAAAATCCCAGTCAAATCCTAGCAACCTCTCTCTGGAGATCACTGCTACGAGTGTCCACACTTTTCTCCACTGAGCAATTCAGTGAGATCCCAGAGTGATCCCAGAGCCTCCCCCGATTGGCAAAAAGGATGTCCTTCAAATGTTTTTTGCTGCTTAAGGCCTGTTTCCTGTTCCTACGCAAAGCCAACCTTTTGCCCGATTTGGCGTAGGCAAAACTTGTCCCAAATTCCGCGTTAGCCTGCTGGAACATGTTCTTCCCACTTGATGATGAGTGACTTGAACCAACTTGCAAATGGAAACAAAACCAATCCCAATTGAGGCTAAGGAAATCCTGGAAGGATTTGGGAAAGGTTTTTCCTTGATTTCTGTTGGATTCTTGTTCTTTAACTCAAGAGTGTTGCTGGCTGAAACCATTTTTACCCCTTGCCATCAGTTTTTTACCATCACTACTCCTGATGGTTGTTGTATATGATTGCTTTGAAACATCCCCCCATGGAGAACGAACCATGGCAAACATGGCTGTGCCGGCTGCCTGGCATCCAGCGACCGGCCAAAGGATTCGCGCTCGTGTACTGGCCTCAGTGGTGGTGGATGGCTATCTCTAATGGCGGTTAGCAATGGAAAGCGGCTGATGCCTGAGAATGATGGCTATAATTTGTGGCTAATGATAGATTCACTACATTAAACATAGCCATAAACATCCATAAACTACATTAGCAACTCATCATGGCTGATGCCTGGCTATATTCATTGCTGTAGTTCACTCAGCTGGGAATGATTCAAGTGCTGGTTCATGATGGTTGATGGTCGTGTCATGTGGCGGTGAATGATGGCTACTGAATAATAGTGGCTCATGGTGGATCATGAGTGTTAACAGTGGAAAGTAGCATGCTTTGTTGTAGCTTGGAGATCACAATGGCTCACAATGATTAGTTTTGGCCAATCTCCTAAACTGACACTTGAAATGGATTAAAATGGTACTATTACACACCTTTTAGGCTGTCAAATGCACAAACATACTCCAACGCTCCAGCGCGGCTGTGTGCAATAGAGAAAACTGTGTGCATGTTCGTTTGCAAACAACCATGGCAACAAAGAAAAATCAGGTTTGAACAGTCTGAGACAGTCTGAACTTGTATGTGCATATCCATGCAAATCCTGTTTATAAAAAATAAAATATATGAAATACTGTTCATTTCTGCGACCTTTGCCAGAATTACACAGATGTACCTTGGTTCTCACACCACCTGCTGTACGCCAAGTGGCTGAACTTGAGCACAGCGCGGGAGCCGTACGGACGTTGCGAGGCCACGATGATGTCACTGGGGTTCTCGATGGCCACGATAATGCCTCGGGGCACTGCAGGAGAACCAGGGCTCCGAGATGGGACGTTGCAGCTGTGATCGTCTGAGAGGTTGATGATGCACAAGCCATTGCTATCCAGTGTTCTCCGTAGGCTGGGTCAAGGTGGCTTGTTTTGAGTACTGCGCAAGGCCCCACATTTTAGGGCGCTCCAAGGCGCTCCAACTCAGTTGGCAAGACTATCCCCTCAGGTGGGTTTGCAGTTTCATGATGGTGTTTCCTTGCGCAGCTTAGCATCCACAAGCTCTGTAAACCAGCTGCGATCGACAGAGGCAAGCGAAGGAATCTCTTGGATCTGATGTGTCCGCGGATCGGGAACCAACCCCAAAGCGGTTTCGCTTCAGATAAATGGGCATGTGCACACTTCTGTACACATGCATCCTCATTGAAAATGGTAGCAAATATCTAAACAAATCTGGTTCTTTTACATTAAGCTCCAACATCTACATGCCTGGTTAGTGGTGAGCTTCGTCCATCCCAAATGCTGATTTCTCAAAACTAGGGATCCCCAAATTATCCCGTATCAATAGATCAATCCTCTATAGCAATAAATGAACCATTTTGGGGGGTCTCCATTTTGGGAAGCACCCATATTAAAGACAAGTAACCATCACCCATTATCAACTTATTCTCAACCATTCTGAACCAACCATTCCCCACCCTAATATCAATATCAGTATGAACTATTGGCATATAAATACCATTCTCAATCCTATTGATTCTACATCTCAACCGTTATCAGTCAACCATTAAGTTATTAGTCAACCATCCAAAATTAAACCCAATCAATTGATACCAATCAACCATTCTTAACGGTTATCAACCATATAGCAACCATTATCAACCATAAATCAACCATAAACCAACCATAATTATCATAATTCAACCATAAACCAACCATAATTATCATAAATTCACCCATAAATCCACCATAAACCAACCATTTCCAATGGAGTATCAACCCCCCATTGATTCCACGCGGTGCGCCCAGGCACGTGCCGCCACCTGGATCTTCTCCCAGGTCTTGCCCAGGTGGATGATGTGAATGCCATCCACGGTGCGGCGGAAGACATAGCCTCAGCGAGCTGAACTGGATCGAGGAACTGCGGGACGTTTCATGCATGGTGCCCGATGGTTAAGGGATCATATGGCGAGCTGGGTCAAGCAGTTAACCAGCAACAATAGGGGATAAGAACCAGCCAGTTTATAGGGAAAACAAGCCGGTCAATGACAGGGGAACCGAAATATTGGCTTATATTGACCAACCAATAACAAGGAAAACAATGGTTATATAATAGTAGGGGAACCAGGGGTACGGGGTTTTGACCCACTGCCATATGGCATATAATGGTTTCTCAAAATATTGGACTCCCAAAATGGTTGATTTAGTGCTACTAAATGACTATAAATGCATGATTTAGGGGCACCCCTATTTTGAGAAACCACCATCTGGTGCCCGATGGTTTTATAAGGGATCATATGGTTTCATAGGGGATTATAATTGTTTTATAGGGGATTGTGATGTGCAAATGGGCTTTTATAGGGTATTATATTTTGCTTGCTGTACATTTGGTTTCTTTTGTAGGGTATTATTTTTTGATTATAGACATGTTGTCGGGATTAAATATATGGTCTTATCAGGGTCTATAGTCGTTAAATGGTTCTTGAAAACTGATTTAGGGTTTCTCCATCAGGGGAACTAAGAGTGAACAACATGTGTTTCTAAGAACTGTGTTGAAGAGTGTTTCTCGAAGTGGGAAGCCATAAATATTTAAACGGTCAATATGCAAACACGGAGAAGCACGGTAGTGGCGTATTGGGCTCTAAACAGTTGGTGGGTCAGCACAGCTATCGGTCCCACCCTTTTTCCTTCTGAGATGCACGAGTGTGCACAAAAAAGGGGCTGCGGTTGACACGTATAGTTAACATGCCAAGCACATCTCTACACTAGCAGTTGGTTACTGTACACCTAGCCTACCTACCATGGTGCTACTTAGGTGTTTTACCCACTGCAGTTTGCCACCCTCCTTAGAGTGGGCTTTTGGCGTGTTTTGCCACTGGAAGTTGGTTGAGCGGCTTCTCTGTACAGCGCTCTCCTCTAGCTACCGCCGGATCTTGGTGAGACGTAACTATCGTCATCGCTGAGCCGATCCAGTCCCCAAAAGGTGTCTTCCATCTGCCTCCATTGAGCCAGCTCGTTTGGACTCATGGATGCAAAGGGATCTTGGATCTCTGGCTCAGGCGGGGCTGACCGCTCCTGCGGTACTACCCGCTCTGGCGGTGCTACCCGCTCTGACGGCTCTTCCGGATCATCGGTCACCTCACTTTCCTCAGGATCTTCTTCCTGATGGTCTGTGGGCGTATTCGGATCTTCACCAGCCATCAGCCTTGCTTCGGCACGGCGCCATTGGGCTAACTCTTGAGGTGTCATGCCATATTCGTCACCTCTTCGTTGCCACATCCGCTCGTAGCTGGAGTCGGTGTCTCCCGAGCTCGAGCGAGACCTTGGTGCCGGCTGGCTGGGCTCAGCTGGTGCCGCCAGTTGGGTTTCTCCTTGTTCTTGTTCTGGCTCTCTTACGGGACAGAGCCACTCCCCAATGAACCAGCACAGGATGCACCATCCTGCCCATACTGTGATTAGGCCAACGATGGCCAGGCCAATGACAATGGCTCTGAGGTATGGGTCGTCGTGGCCCTGCGTAAAAACGTACCATGCAAAATCCTACCACACAAAAAGGTACCACAACAAAAACGTACTGGCGCAACACCATGCCAGCACAATATCGTACTACAATGAAATTCAATGAGCTATAAGGTCCTACAAGGTACTACAACGTACTTCAAGGTACTGCAAGGTACTACCAGGTATTACAGCGCATTGCAAGGTACTACATTGCATTGCAAACTGTTGCAAAGTACTGCAAGATATCATAGGATACTACGACATCAGCTCGAGCAGCAATGCCTTTGCGGAAAGCGATCCCGGAGCAGCTCCGGATGCGCTAAATACCGCGCCTGGTGGTCACACAATTTCGGAATTTCTTGGAATAGATCTTTATTGGAACACGCGTCTCTTGAAACGATTAAGTGTTGGAAATGGTGTATAATGCTGTTTTTCTAGAAAGAAAGAATTTGGTAAATAGCTAAATGATTAAAAGGTTCTTGAAACATCTTGAGCCATCTGGGCCCAACCCAGCTCACCCTGGAGGAGCGACCGTCTTTCATGGGTAAGTTTCATGTTGCTTCGTGCGATCAGACGAAAGACGCTGCTTTTTCTTGATGTGAAGCTGTCTTCGGTTCCCCAGATGTGCTCAAACCGCCACCTTCTATCCTATCCATTTCAATGTCAACGTCTACACATGGCATTCGTCAGAAGGCGGAGCTGAACTCCAGGCCCACGGGGAGTGCTCAGCTTTTAATTTTCCGAGGTTTCCATTTTAGGTTAACATGGTTGGGTTACTATCGACATGGCGCAAAGTTGTCGGTAAACATAGACATCCCTGAATGTTGTGGGTAAACACCAACATGGGAATCCTAGGGTTTATATTGGTTGATGAGTTGGTTGACTGGTTGATTCGATTTTGGTTTTGATTTTGATTTTGATTTGAATTTTGATTTTGCTTTTGCTTTTGCTTTTGCTTTTGATTTGTTTTGGTTTGATTTTGATTTTGGTTGAGGTTTTTGATTCTGATTTCGATTTTGATTTGGATATGGATTGGGATTTTGATTTGGATATGGATTTGGGTTTTGATGTTGATATTGTTTTGGATTTGGATTTTGATGTTGATTTTGATTTGGTTTTGAATTTGATTTCGATTTTGATTTTGATCTTTTATTTGATTTTGATTTTGATTTTGATGTGATTTTGATTTCGATTTTGACTTTGATTTCCATCTTGATTTTGAGTTCGATTTGGATTTCGATTTTGATGTTGGTATTTGATTTGATTTTGCTTCGGGTTTGGATTTGGATGTTGATTTTGATGTGGTTTTGATTTGATTTGATTTGTTTGTGTTGATGTTGGTTGATCTTGATTTTGATTTTGACTGTGATTTTGATTCTGATTTCGATTTCGATTTTGGGTTGATTGGTTTGGTTTGGGTTGGATTGTATTCGATTTGATTGGATTGGTGCTTGTTTGATTTGATCTGATCTGACCTGATTCGATTAGATTTGATTTGATTGGGTTTGGTTCAGTTTGGTTTGATATTGATTTTGATATTGATATTGATATTCGTGTGCGTTTTGATTTTGATTTCGATTTGCTCTTGCCTTCGCTTTTGCTTTTGATTTTTGAATTCGATTTTGATTTTCATTTGGAATTTAATTATGATTTGATTCTGGTTTGATTTGATTTGATTTGATTTCATTTGATTTGATTTTCATGTCGATTTTGATTTTGCTTGTGATTTTGATTTGGATTTGAATGTTGATCTTGTTTTTGATTTTGATTTGAATTTTGGTTTTGTTTTTGATCTTGATTTTGATTTTGATTTGATTTGATTTCGTTTGGTTTGATTTGATGTTGGTTTGTTTTGATTGGATTTGATTAGATTAGATTTGCTTTGATTTGGATTGAGATTTTGATTTTGATGTTGATTTCAAATTGGATTTTGATTTGGTTTTGATTTGGATTTGGATTTGAATGTTGGTTTTGATTTGGAGTTTGATTCTCATCCTGATCTTGATTTTGATCTCGATTTTGGTTTGATTTTGATTTTGATTTTTGAGTTTGATTTTGATCTTGGTTGAGGTTTTCGGTTTTGATCTTGATTTTGAGTTGGATTTTGATTTTGATTTTGCGTTTGCTTTTGCTTTTGCTTTTGATTTTTTGATTTCGATTTTGATTTGGATTTTGATTCGATTTGGTTTGATGTGGATTTTGATTTGGATGTGGGTTTTGATGTTGATTTCGATTGGGTATTGATTTTGATTTTGATTTTGGTTTTGATTTTGATTTGTCTTGGTTTGGCTTGATCCTGTTTGATTTGGTTTGGTTTTGATTTTATTTGACTCGATTTGATTTGATTTTGAGTTGTTTTGGTTTGATTTGTTTTGATTTGATTTGATTTTTTTGGTTTGATTCGATTTCATTTGATTTGATTTGATTTTGATTTTGATGTTGTTTCTGATTTTGATTTTGTTTGAAATGTTTGATTGTGATTTTGATTTTGCTTTGGTTTGATGTGTTTTGTTTTTTTGGATTTGGATTTGGATTTGGGATTGGAATTTGATTTGGATTTTGGTTTCCATCTT
>VSDK01020090.1:88063-120112 GCA_009767595.1 Symbiodinium kawagutii | reverse complement strand
TCGCGTGTGGGGGTGGCGGGAGCCTCTGTTGCTGTTCCGGCGTCCCGTGTTGACGGGTACGGCGGTGTCACTGGCGCTGCTGAACGCGCGCTTCCACTTGCAACTTCTGCCCTGGCAGATGCTGCTCTCCGCTCTTGGCCGCGCTGGATTCTAGCCTCAGTTGCCGCGACCGAGCGGTAGCCTCTTCTGTTTCTGTCTTGGGTGAAGCGACCTTCTCTCCTTGGAGGTCGGGCGGAGCTTCCCGCTGCAGAGGACGAGGCGTTGGGGTCTGAGTAGTCCACCCAGCCACGGGATGCCCAGTCTTGGGCCGAGTTGTCGGTCCTGCCTGAGCGGCGAGACCTATTCCAGGCGTCCCAGGTGTTGTCCCGGTAAGCCGTTGTTGCTGGATGATCCACGTGCCGTAGCACGCGGGGTATCCACGGTGTTTGGCGCTGGATGCCTTACCGACCTTGGTCGGCGGGGCAACCCGCGACTTGACCTGGAGCGGTGGGGCTACCCACGCAGCTCCGCTACCATGCAAACACGGAGAAGCACGGTAGTGGCGTATTGGGCTCTAAACAGTTGGTGGGTCAGCACAGCTATCGGTCCCACCCTTTTTCCTTCTGAGATGCACGAGTGTGCACAAAAAAGGGGCTGCGGTTGACACGTATAGTTAACATGCCAAGCACATCTCTACACTAGCAGTTGGTTACTGTACACCTAGCCTACCTACCATGGTGCTACTTAGGTGTTTTACCCACTGCAGTTTGCCACAATAAAAAGGATGATTTAGGGGGACCCCTATTTTGAAAAACTACCATATCCAAATCATTGCATTTGACTCAACATCATAGGTTGTCATGATCAAATAGGCTTGTGATAGATTTGCTATGTTCAACTTCATCCAAGCTTATGAGTTTGTTGTCGCACCTAATTCAATATCATAAGTTTATTCAACATCATCAAAGATGAATAAGTCTTAGCCACCTCTTGTCATAGATTTGCGCAACTGGATTTTTCAACATCCAAGAGGTTTGTGGGGGGCGCGTCCCGGTGGCTCGTGCACATATGGAGAGTGGCAGAATTCAACATGACTGACTGATAGTCAAGTTTACCACATAGTGTACTTGTGCTTGTTCAACATGGCTATGGGTCAAAACCCCGTACCCCTGGTTCCCTCACTATTAATCATTGTTTTCCCTAGTAGTACCGGTATTGTTGGTTACTATCCCTCATTTTTGGTTGGTTAGAATGACCCATAGCCACATAGCTGAAACGTGAAGCTTACCCTGCGAGGAATTCAAACTCGTATCGAAATGAAGTTGTTAGACTGTTCAAATGCGAGGCGGTGAAAAGTGACATCTCCGAAGCTGTTGCTGCCAACTGATTACAACTCCTGCTTGCTCAAATAGCGGATCCCTGCAATGACAGGACAAAAGAATACAAAAAAGGTAGTGTTGATCAGCAAATTTTGCAGCTACTACAGGCTGTAGTCCAGCACGCTCAGCGATGCTGTGCCCAGTGACGCTTCATGCGATAGTCGATGTTGCGTGTGCCCAAGTGGGTCTTACACACCAACCTCGGTCGGAAATTCTCATCCCAAGGGACCATGGAGAGTGGCCAGGGACTGCCAACCATCCACCTGAACCACCACAGCGACAGGTCGGTAAAAAAAATGGTCACATCCTGATTCAGCAGTATGTTTGAGCAAGTGGAGTTCACTTGTTTATCAAGTCCTATAGGATCAAGGTGTCTTCATGGATAAATCCCAAGCGGGAAAGCTGACTCGTGATAGTACAAGCAGCTTAAGCGCATCCAACTGAACATGTCAGCGCCGTCCTGTTCCAGGTGCCAGTTCTATTTGGCTTTAGCGCACCCCATCCCCCACCCCATCCCCCACTTCTTCGCAAGTTCATGGGGAATGTCACACTCGTCCCTCGCCGAAGGTTGGATCAAGTGGCATCATCTGCACATCTTCCTCTTTGCTCGCCATGGTGATGCAGTGAAATCGCTGTAGATCGGAACTGGATTGAGCCGGAACTGCCACTGCAGCACCCAACACTGAAGACACATGAGCTGTTGGCGTCTTCCACTTGGAACATCCGCCTTTCCACAGCAACTGCCACAGCAACTCATAGATTCGTCTTGTGACCGAGCCGACGTGTGGGAAGTTTAAGAGCTATATGGAACTATGCCTTGTGGATCGAACATAGAAGAAGTATCGGATGACCATGTACTATGCCATGTACTGGGATGCAGCAGCAATCAAAAAACGTTGCACGTGCTTGCGCCTAAATCAAATGCAAAACCTCTTTGTGAGGCCGGTGAGACAAAGGTCTCTTGAAAACCCAAGTCAAGTTGATCATCACTGATCTCAGGAATTGGGGTTCTGAAAACGCTTTTTTGAAAATGCTTTGGGTCTTTGCAAGTCTGCTAGCAGTGCATTCTTTTCTCGCGGACAAACACTGTCACAGTTTAGTTTTCTTCAATGAGTTGAACCCGAATCCCGACCATATATTCCCCACAAATCTCAAACCAGTCTGGTTTGATTGACGATGGGTGAACCACACAGCAACCAATGCGTGGGACCGCACAACCGCTGCCAGCGCTGCTATGAGCTCCCAACGAAGCAGGTCACGAAACCGAAGCCCCACGGAAGCAGAGTCCGGGGAGAAGAGGTCGTCTGATCCATGGGAGCCATGGATGGCTGGGGATGGGTCGGATAGCTGAAGACTGTTGGGAGGTTTCTGGCTGCATCTGGAGTTCTGATTTCGTTCAGCCATGTTTCAGATCTACCGCGAAGCAGCTGGTGATCACTCAAGACGAAAAAGACACACACACACACACCTGGTGCTAAGTGACACCCGAGTGCAAAAGAAAAAGAAGAATGGGAACAACATCAAACAACAACAACAACAACAACAACAACAACAACAACAACAACAACAACAACAACAACAACAACAAAAAACAACAACAACAACAACAACAACAACAACAACAACAACAACAACAACAACAAGACAACGACAACGACAACGACAACGACAACGACAACGACAACGACAACGACAACGACAACGACAACGACAACGACAACGACAACGACAACGACAACGACAACGACAACGACAACGACAACGACAACGACAACGACAACGACAACGACAACGACAACGACAACCACCACAACCACCACAACCACCACAACCACCACAACCACAACCACAACCACAACCAAAACCGCAGCAAGCGACCACCAAAAATCAGCCGCCTGGTCCAGTTCCCACAGGATCTGCCGCAGGCAAAGCGGGGCCAGGACCTCAGAATGCAAAGTTTGACTGTCCGTGGCAGTGTCTGAGATTTCCATCCTTTTTCTCGGGAGGTTTTCGTAGGGTTGGGCGCCATTGCTGAGAATGATGATGATGATGATGATGATGATGATGATGATGATGATGATGGTGATGGTGATGGTGATGGTGATGGTGATGGTGATTGTGATGATGATGGTGATGGTGATGGTGGTGGTGATGGTGATCATGATGGTGATGGTGGTGGTGGTGGTGATGGTGATTATTATTATCATCGTTATTGTTATTGTTATTGTTCTATATCATTATCATCCCATAGCTCCTTGGTTTTTGATGCAACCAAGCCATCCTGACAATGACAGCTCACCAAAGGCACACTGTCTGCACATGCTAGAACTAAAACAAAAGAATTCGACTGTGCCATCGCTTGTCTTTCTGCTTTTTTGTAGAATTAAAAAATAAGCACAGCAACGCATTAAGAGCCTGGCGTAGGAAATGGTACCTCAGCCGTGCCACATGCCAGCCGCGCTCCACTGTTGTGGGGTAGCTGGCGCCAGGCAAGCAACATCAAACAACATTTCGTGACGAACCATGGCCGTTGTCACACAATTAGTATGACATTAATGAGACTTTGCCAATTCAACTTACAAGGAGACCGGCAACTTCAACTACACTACTGACATTCATGGATAGAGATGCGCGAGTGACAAAAATGCCCTTGACGCGAAGCAAATTCTGTGCGTGTGCCATATTAGTGGTCTGATGGTTATGTGCCCCTGCGCTGAATTGCTGATGCTGCTTTTTTAAAACCCCAACGAATCATCAAGTCTGCTGGGAAAATGAAACTTGATTTGCACAGGCAAGAAGTCAACACCCCAACTCATCCACGTGAGTCTGTGAAACAAATGCACCATACAATTAGTAATTATGTTGTAAATTCCCTTACGCAAAAGCGAGAAAGGCACTGAACCAAAGCAAAGGAGCAACACGAGTTTCTTGTTGTGCCATGCGTGATTATCTCTCTCTCTCTCTCTCCGTGTCTTTTTGTGTCAAAATGTGTTTTTTGTTTTTCCGCATCTCAGGTTGCCAAGGGACAAAGCAAGCTGCAGACCAAGAACAGCAAACCTTGGCACTCGGCGAGGCCCGACTTGCCAATACTTTAACATATTCCTGGAATTCCATGGCATTGATGGCGCAGTTTGATTGATGTTGTGCATGGCTCACATTCCTACGTAAAAAAAAGTCACCTTGTCACATTACAAATGGAAAAACAGAAAACATGCATGTCCATGCATACGTAAAAATACTGCACTCCATGCGCAAAAAATGAAAAACAAACACTATTAATGTATCAAAAGAATAACAGTGCATATCCATAAGTAACTGATATACTAATAAGTAACTGATATAGCAATAACTAATGTATTCATAACAGTATTAATACCCTACGTTTATCAAAGTAACCTCGTCATGTATAACACTGTCATCGGAACTAGGATCTTAATGGCTCACCTTTCTACACAAAGATCACAGCACTTCATCACAGTACCGCTGCATTTGCAAGGGCTTCGGGCAATTCTCACAATCAGGCCTCCAATTTCATTGCTTCACACTGCTTCCACATACTGCATCGTGTCCGGCTGGGTGCCCAATCGATCTAAAGACACAGTACAAATGTGCTTTGATGTTAAGTACTTAGGCCCCAAGGCATACACATGAAAACAACTGTGCCTGTAATACTGCTACACCATGTACAGAACCCACATGCAACATACGATCAGAATCGATCAAACATATGCGTACATGTGCAAGTATGAACATGTAGACCATGGCCTACCTCTACACCAACAAAATGATCGCCACAGCCATTCCGGCCCAACGGATCGCAGCCAAGAAGCATTGCACCCTGGCGGAGCGAAACAGCAACCGCTTCACTCCTGGCAGGATTGCGGAGCTTCACAAGTGATTCCAACCACTGGAAGCCGGGCAAAAAAATGAAGGCAACGCATGGGATGCATGGGAAACCTTGGCAGAAATGCAGCATGAAACCACTCACCATCAAAGGGGAGAAACCATTGGGCTTGCCGTAAACGGTTTGGTTTCACCATTGAAAGCATGCCTATTTTTGGGGGGATGCTAGTCCAAAAAAATATATATGTCGACCACTCATCCAACCAGCCAAGCAGGTACACTTTTTCGGCGCTCCACCCACTTGGGACGTAAGGCTCGAGCGTGGAACCGATAAACCATTTGTATCTTTCTATATGTCTTCAGGTACTGCAAGTCATGAAAACGGATATATCCGGTCTATATGCAATCAACTTAATTTAGTAGTAAATCTTTCTGATTATCTAAAGATCTGCTGACAATGGATAGATCTATGCATGTGTGGAATGAATTTAATAGATCTATAGGTATTTTAAAAATGCATGAAGCACATAGATGGTGGTTTCTCAAAATGGGGGGCCCCCCAAGTCATCCTTCATTAGCCATCATCTATAGTCTATAGGAATAACCAACCAGTTTTTGGGGTTCCCCATTTTGAGGAAAGAATGGTGTTATTCTTGATTCTCATTCCCTATTTACCACTATAATCCCCTATACGAGACCACATAACCCCTCATAAAACCATGAAAAAACATTTCAAACATAAGAAACACATAAAAACTCTAATGAAACCATCAAGAAACCATATAAAACTAAAACTATTTCCAAAAAAAACATATACGAACATATTTAAAACCCTATCGCGTGCGCACATTCAATGAGCTTCTCTGTGCTTGCGTGGTGCACTCGTTGTCCCACCTGGAGCTCCACCAGCGCACTCCTGGCAGTGGCTGCCAGGGGTATGGTTCTCGCTATGGTCACATGGTGGGTTTCTCAAGCCATAGGGGGGCCTCGCAGGCCTCACAGGTATGGATGATTGATGATGATCTTTTATTGCTAGAAATGGTTCGTAAACTGGATGATCAGAAACGCCTACATGTACTTTGCCTCACCCGAAAGAAGTAAATAAGCAAAATCACATCTTTCCAACAAACTGTGGTCCACTACGTCGAGTCGTTTTGGTATCCCTACCTATTCTCTTAGGAGACACGCCACCACCAGGCACACTAACTGGGGATAGTTTTCGGTTTCAGTGTCCACCGTGGCAGGTTTGCCCCAACCAGTGGCTGTTGGGATGTCCATTGGCTGACACCAAACAACCCCCAGTGATTTTGCGCTCGAAACCGAGCCTTGCCCCAAAAAACCAAAACACTAAGCTGGATATATGAGCCACCTGACTCTTCACAGTCTGGCCCCACCTGGTTCCAAAGCTTGCCCACTCGGCTCCCAAGTTCTATGGCCGACAAAGCTTTGGGCACCGGCCACACGTCCTCATCCTGCGAGAAATTGCATGGACGAATTCTCAATTCCGATCCGACCAAAGATGGCTGGAAGCTTCCCTTGATGAGATACCTAGTTGGAATTGACTTTGAGGTCTCCCCGGCTGATTTCTGAATCCATAATTAACTACCATGTATTCCGGCAATTCCTACATGTTCGCAGGAATCATCAAGTAGATTTCCAAAGTGGAGTTCCCGTCGTCATGGTTGGCTCGTATGGCTCAGAACGGACCTAGCGGTGCACAATGAAACGATAAACAAACGATGCAAATGTTGCGATATTCTCCCGGCCGAGTATGGTGATGCCGATTTGCATGGTTCATACCATGGAGGAACTACCATGGGTTGTTGTCATCCTCAACCTCTGACTTGACTGGAGCAACACAGTGCAATCTGCGATACATCCAGAGGCCCATGCAACTGCACGAACAAATTCCGATAGATAACATTTACCTGACAGAAAAAAATGGATGACCGTCACAATCACTACTCCTACAACAATCATTGTACCCCTCGGGCACCCCTATCGTGCCCGACGATAGCAAACACACACACACACACACGCACAAGTCCTTTGGCACAAAAGGCCTCCTACGAGCAGGGGGTACGCAGCCCTTTTCGCGGGCCCCGTGCATTTGTGACCACCTGCACCTCGGGCGCACTCACTCGTTGCCGCTCGCTGCCGGGTGCGCTGCCATCGTGTCCTTCACTGCAACCTCACTGGATCGCTACGGGTGGGCTCCGTTGACCTGGCTAACTGGCCCTACAATTCAGGCTTGGTCCTTACCTTTTTCGTTGAACACTGCTGATTTGATCCAGGGGGTTTTTGATTGGGATAATTGTGATCTCAGTCCGGTGAACCATTTTGCCACCGGGACTGTGTGTTCTCGCACATCAGTGTTAACATTTTGCCACTGGTGGTGCGTGTGCTGGGTGTTAACATTTTGCCACCCTATATGACTTCACGGTTGATGAAATTGCTGGGTACTCTGTGTTGGATACTCTGGAGTACTCTCGGGACACCAATGGCCAACGATGACGAGTTTGACCTTGAATTCTCCCTGCGATGCGGTGGATCACATTACCCCTTCACGACTGCAGAGGACATGGACGACACTTTTGAAACGAATGTCACCTCTGCTGAGTCCAGTGCCACCCCGGTCCCAATTCCGGGGCACATCACCATAGCATGTGGGCCTACTTCGACAACCACCTGGAACCTGGATGCACCTGAATTTTGGCCACGTGATGTGAAGGACGAGGGTTCCCTTCGAACCATGGCGGAGGGGGGAGCGATAACAATCGCGAAACAACATGGTGTGTGGCCACAGAAGGATCCCGATCCATCCCATTCACACACTAGTCGTATTGCCAAACGCAGCTGGAAGAGAGCACTACGTAGAGCACACAACTCAGGTTTCACATGGTATCGGGGACGACCCATTTTTCCTGACACATCGAACATTCATACAACACACTCCACATCACCTGCACTATCACACGGACGCATTCGTCGTCGCAGAAGCAGACGCCGGTTGACATGTATGACATGGAACGCAGGGGGCTTGCCTCTGGATAGGTGGGACGCCCTGCAACTCTGGATGAAGGAAGTGAACATTGATATTGCCTGCCTTCAGGAGACTCATTGGCACCACACCAACACTTGGACCTCCTCGGACTTTCATTGTGTACACAGTGGACTGACAGGTCACAGGGGGGCCGGAGTCATGGTGATTGTTGCCAAACATCTCTGCACTTCGGATCAATTGGTATGGCAAGAATTGATTCCAGGTAGACTTTTGCATGTCAGAATCCAGCTTCCTGACAGCCAACATGATATCTTATCCTGTTACCAACATGTGTACTCCCCGGACAACATGGAGGCACGACAACGGTTCTGGGACTCGATTAATTCGATTTTGGAAGCGATACCGAATAGACATCATGTCTACTTGGCAGGGGACTTCAACACTAGCCTTCCTACCTCCTCCTCTGCAGTGGGTTCAGCCACCTTCGCCTGGAAAGATTCCCGACACACAGGTAGATTACATACGGATTGGAAAACTTGGCATCGACTCCTGACCACCTTCGACCTCTGCACCTTGAATACATGGCAGCATGCAGGTGGACCGACGTACCAGTTCACTCACCAGGCCTCCCGGATTGATTTCATTTGCATCCGTAGGATTCATGCTGATGCCACATCCAGACAGGCACGTGTAATCCCAACCCATCCCCTGGTTCCACTTTCTGGAGCAACTCACTTTCCCATCATTGCCACAGTCTTGACACACTGGCATCAGACGCGAACATCACCGAGTCAGCACTATTGGAACTACTCTGCACGACAAATAGCATATGCACATTGGCATGCGAATGATGCAGATTTTTCCCTTGCGATTCAACATGTACAGCAACAGCTATCTCCTCTGACTGCGACCACCTTGAATGATGACTACCAGGCCCTGCATCGTGTTATGGATGCTGCTGCTCAGCCTCTGAGGAAGATGCACACGGAGGCAGCGCTTTCCACTTCACCCCAGCGAAGTTTATTTTCACACTTTGCATATCACACATCACAGATCCGACTGATCACAGACTCCTCTTTGTGCAACATTTTCAAGGCTTGGATCCATGTTATCAGACGGGCTCGCATCAGACGACAGATGAACCAACACGCCAAACAGGCCCGACAGTTCAAGATCGACCAAATCATGGCACAAGCCAAGCAAGCAGCCCATGCTCATGATCATCGCAAGTTGTTTCAATCCATCCGTAAACTGGCACCGAAGGCACCTTTTCGGAAAGCTCAACTACGTGACCTTCAGGGTAACCTCTTGGATGCCTCTGCCTCAGCTGATCATGTTGGACTTTGGGTTGCCTCCACCTTTGGATCAGACTCGCGACTGACGGCTTTGCATGATACCCCATTGGACTGGCCGTTCACACATGAGGCCTTGACCAACGGGTTGGCCTCACTGCCTGCAAACAAGAGTCTGGCACCTCAATACTCCCCTTCAGTTCTTTGGAAAGCTTGCCATGATGATTTGGGCAACCTGTTGACAGCCTACTTCAACATTTGGGAACATGAGCCATTTGAACCACCCTCTTGCTGGAAGAGAGGGCATTTGGCCTTCATACCCAAACCGGGTAAGAAAGGCGATCGACCAGAGCATCTTCGTCCCATTACGTTGCTGGAGCCAGTGGGTAAAGTCCTCATGGGGTTGTTTTCACTTCGACTGCATGACTTCGTTGCCCCCCAGTTGTACCGATTGCCTTCCTTTGCATATCTCAGGGGACGAGGCAGTGCTGATGCCCTTCATCGACTTGCCACTCACTGCAGGCAGGTTCGAGCCATTGTGCAACCAGATCTCCCTATCCATCGTGCGGCCTCAGGTCAACCTAAGCCTGCACTTGTTGGGGGCTTATTGGTCAGTCTTGACATGTCACAAGCCTTTGATGTGGTGGATCGCCCTGCATTGTTTCGAGCATTGCAGGATCTGGGGGTGCCATCAGACTTGTTGACATTCTTGCATGGAATGTACACGGACACAACTTATGAATTTCTTTTCAGAGATGAGCACAGAACAGTACCCTCGTTTCGGGGAATCAGGCAGGGCTGTAAAGCCGCGCCCATCCTCTGGGCCTCCTGGATTGGCTGGGTGATGAATGAACTGATCAAGGCCACGAACCTGTCCTGGGTACAGTCTTGCCTGACGGTTTTTGCTGACGACATCATAAGTCACTGTGTTCTACATTCCCCACATGACCTTCACGAATGTCTGCGCAGGATTGGAATTCTGTTCGACTTGCTGGCTGCTTTCGGATTGCAGCTCAACACGGATAAAACGGTATGCATGCTCCGACTCCAGGGATCACAACTGCAAGCGTGTATGCGACGACATGTTCTTCGAACAACACAAGGCTGTTTCCTGAAGATACCAACGAACAGTGGACCAATCAAACTGAAACTGGTCTCCCAGGTGAAATACCTAGGCACCATCCTTTCCTACCACAGCTTTGAGCTTCTTAGCACTAGGTTCAGACTTCAAGCTGCCGAAGCCGTACAGCAACAACTGCACAGGTGGCTCCACATGGAGCGCGGTCTATCCAGGAAACATCGTGTGCAATTGTGGCAGCAGTGCGTTCTATCATCAGCAATATACGGATTGGTTGCCATTGGACTTTCACAGCAGACCCTACTCATTTTTGACCAGTTTTGCATGAGGGGACTTCGGAGGATCTTCAGAGATGCTGCACATATCACACACCATTCCCATGCATTCTTTTTAACACATTGGGACCTGCCTGACCCGTTGATGGTGTTGCTGCGGCTGTGTCGACAATCCTGTGAACGTGACCTACTCAGAGCATCGAGCTTGCAGACAGATGACATCTTGAGGACTCATCCACCTCCGGACTGGACAGGCACTATCCATCTTTTGGAACAATTTATTCAGGTCAGAAGAGAAAGTGCTGAACATCCATTGGAGGCCATCTCAGAACTTGCATGCTCCACCTGTGATAAATCCTTTAGCACATTAACCCAGCTACGCAGGCACATCACGAGGGTTCATCATGAACGACCAGGCCGGCTCAGAGCCTTCACCAATGATCATTTCTCCATTGGAGTCCCCACATGTCCCAGATGTGGCGGCAAATTTACGACATGGCATAGATTCAAATATCATATCCAATATGTGTGTGCTGCACCAGCCTCAGATGAACCTGACCTGCCTCTTCACCAGGAACTCTCTCCGGCTGCTCAATTGGAGCAACGACAACAGGAAGCTCTGCACTTTGGAACTCACAGTCTCCAGGGACTGCAACAAGCAGATGATTTTTGCAAATTCACGGCACAGACTTGCATTCTGTGCAACAAGTTTTGTGCCAATCCCACAGCTCTTCAACGACATTGGAGTGCTGATCACCCTGATGTGTGGAAATCCCACGGACCTGCATATGCCTCAATTGTGAAACACCAGGATCCAGCCCAGCCATGCATGTACTGTGGCCAGGATTTCCGACAACGTCATCAGTGCATGGTTTTGAGACAGATTGCACTCATGATGACCCGAAGCCAACAGACTGCTCCTGCCCCTGTCCAGCTCAGTGATGAACAGGTAGCTGGACTCTACATTTGTGCAGTTTGCTCCAAACCCTTCACCACGAAACATGGTTTGCAGAAGCATCACCTTCAGTTCCTGCTGATCACCTTCAATCGTGCGGTGGAGGCAGGAAGATGTGCGGATTTGCTCAAGGAGGAATCCATGCTGCGATTTCTCACAAGATTCTGTCTGACCTGTGGCAAGGAGTTCACGCAACGGAACCTGCTGACCAGGCACTTCAGACAACATCACGCCATGGTGTGGCAAGGTGTTGAGAACTTGGCCGCCATGCTGGAGACGGATCTCAGACTGCAGGGGATTTGCCTGTGCAGACCTCAGCTTCGAACCAAACATCAATGCTTGGTCTTTGTGCAATTTGCCTTGAAGAAACTCACAGGACAATACCTGCGTTCTTCACAAACACTGCCTCCAGTGATTGACATGGACCCCATGCCTCCGATGATCAACATGCCACAACTGGTTCGCCTTTGCCTTCATTGGGGATGTGTGGACCTGATTTTGAACAGCACCCACCTGCGATCCATGCTCACCAGAAGTTGTTTGTTGTGTGACGAAGTATGGCATTGCTTCAACTCCTCCATTCTCCTGACCCATTTGGAGCATCGGCATGCTGACTTGTGGACCCCAGATGATCCATTTGTCAATCTCTTAGTTCAACACAGCTACGAACGACTTGGATGCATGTGCCTCCCACATCATGGAGAAGAACCCAACGGGTGGAATTGTTCGCTGCTCAGACAGTTAGCCATGTTGTTTCGTCAACATCATGACATTCTTCTTCCATGTCCCATTGACGCTGATGAAGTGCAAAAAGTCTTGAGCAGACACTGGCCTGCCTCTGAAGTGGAAGTGATGACCCGCAACCTGGTTCTCCGACGATGGGACTTGGTCTTGCTCAACCCTGAGCTCTGGGAAGTGCTGAGATCTCAGTGTCTTCTTTGTGTCACTGACATGGAGGAGGATCGTCGTCAGACCAGCATGGCAGATCATCTGATCTATGATCATGAGCACAACAGGGTGGTGAACCCGATCATGAGTATGCTTGGGTCTTACTTTCTGGATCGCCTTGGATGTCCAGATAGATGCCCACTCTGCGATGCCACAGGAATTTGCTTCCCCATGCACTATGTGGATTGCCATGTCGTCCTTCAACTCAGCATGATGTTGGATCAGGTGGCTCCTCCTGGATTCTATCGGGAAGCTCCAGCGCCCATTGCGGTGATGGGACACTCCAGACAGGTGACCCTGGATGAGTGCTTTGCGGGACCCTCAGATCTTATGAAAGATGCTCTCAGTGCTTGCGTGGTGATCTTCTGTCACAGCTTCTTCAGTCATCCCACCCTGAAGCAGATGGCTCATCATAGATGTTTGCTGTGTGATGCATTGTTGATTTCACCTGACAACCTGTGGAAACACCTGCACACCCACAATTGGTCACGAAGCCTGAGTGTCTATGAGTGGCTACTTCATCATTTGAAGGTCCATGTGCCGTGCCACTTTTGTGCTCAGCTGACGCACTCGAGCCAGCATCAATTCCTGTGCCTGCCTCTGCTCAACTTGGTGACTCTGCTCAATGGGTCCAGACGAGATCGCCATGGAAGACGACGATCAAGAGCTGATGCACATCTGGAAGCATGTCATTCCGGAACACCAACTCGTGAGTCTGGTGAGGGACGGAAAGAACAAACGACAACGTCCCGACCAAGGATCCAGGAGCATGAGGCAGAGGCATCAGCCAGACGAAATGATGCAGATGATGGCCAAACTGATCCTGAGGCACGAGAGCACTCTGGCGGCGCTGACTTCGGAGCAGGAATTTGTCCTACATTTCGGCACAGGACCTCAGGGGCTGCTGCCGCTGATGCTTCACCAGTCTCAGGAGTGGCACAAGCAAACCTCGAAGTCGATGCCGTTGAGGCATCATCTGGTTTGCCACTTCTTGAAAGCATATCAGCAGAGGGTGGTGAAGATGAGCCAGACGCAGAAGGACGACCCGATGCAGAAGGCATTGCTGAACCAGGGCATTGCCACCCCGGAGGGGAAACTGTGGTGAAGATGAGCCAGACGCAGAAGGACGACCCGATGCAGAAGGCATTGCTGAACCAGGGCATTGTCACCCGGGGCGAGAACCTGCCATACCTCACGCCTCACATGGGATCCACAGAGGAAGACACTGACTCCAACAAGCAAATCGCTGACGCTGGAGGAGCTGACCACGCTGCTCCAGGAGTTGGAACAGATCATGAACGACGCATCAGTGACGGTGCGATTCCATGCCATGAGGAAGCTTTCGGAAGAAGGGATCACCAAAGGATCTTCGATCCCTTGGCTGTGGACAATCAGCCACAGGCACGGACAGGGTCTCTACGAGAGACTGCAACGTCTCTGCTACCACGGCACGTGGCAACTATGTATGGTGAGGCTGAAACCGCAGGGACTGGGACGGAGCCCGCTGGCTCAGGCTCTGCAGAAAGCCATGTAGGGCCTCGGCGTCTCTTTGCACTTCGCGTCTGAATCCCAAGGCAGTTCAATGTTATGTCAACTCTGTCTGCCTGGCGCTTTGTTGGCTGGCTTTGAAGTTGAAGGCCATCACCTTTGCAGACTGGCATGAAGCCCATGCATTTTCATTTGTTTGCAAGATGCTCAAACCAGTCTTCGCACCATTTGATGTTTGCCGAGATGGGGATTTCAGAACCATTCTGAGGGGGCATTGGAGTCAGGCTGCATTACAGAGGCAGCATGATGCCAATGAGTTTGCAATGGTGTTGCTCAAACAGCTTCGACCTCGTTTCCTAGAGCTGGAATGGAAACCCAGCATTGTTCACCGGGGCGGCTGTTCTGACACCCATTTGCGAGACGAACATGGGGACGCCTTTCAGCCTTTGCAAGTGAATCTTGTTGAGTTGGACACTGAAGTCTGCACACTTTCCTCACTTGTGATTGCATGGCTTGATCCTGAGGGTCTTCAGAAAGCATTGACATTGCCCTCGCCTGGCCTGATCCTCAACCTGAACAGGGGACACGAACAGGGAATGGACACAACCGAAATTCGATTTGATCAACTGCACTTGGATATTCCTGTGTATGACCATGACGCAGGAGACATTCAGATGCAGAGGTACGACCTTCAGGCCGTTGTCATTCATCAGGGGCAGACACTGGCAAGTGGGCACTACAGGACGCACATTCGTGGTGACTCCTGCTGGTTTTACTATGATGATGGAAGACTTCCTTCCATCCATGATGCACTGCAGATCGGACCAGATGATCATGTGGTACAGTTGTGGGCCTCTCGACATGACACACCTGAACCATCTCAACCCTCTGCGATTTTGACCTGAGTTCCAATCTTCGAGATGCTTCGCATGTGGCTGCTGACCATAGGCTCAGCTTTTGGCCTAGACATGCAAATTGTCCTAAGGGACTGTGAATGGGAAAGTCCGCCATTGGTGCGGCCATTTCACATACAAGGTGTGATTTGACAGGCCAGTCTTCCGCGGATGAAAGAAGAGCGATGGGGCAGCAAAAAAAAAACACACACACACACACACCAACGACCGAAATATGCACAAACAATCGGAGCAATACACACACACATACACACCTCCTTCAACAACTTTTGCTCTATTGTCTCGACATGTTTCGACCACCATGATGTTTGCTGCCGGTCAAGCCGTTGGACCGTGACCTCACAGTCATACCTCAAATTGCAAAATTCCTCAGGCAAATGCGTACAAACAATGTAAAGCAATATCATGAATCATGCTTTTTTGAAAGTGCTGGTAGATACTGGTAGCTTGCTTTCCACAAATTTAGCAAGAAACTTCCCCTGTTGGAGAACTCCCACCTGCAGTGGATGCTTAACTCCATGATGCCTGGGCCAAGGCTGAAGGCTCTCTGCGTGGCATGGCATGTGGGGATGCTTCTGGATCCCCTGGGTTTTGCGGAGAGGGCTGTTGCGGCCTGCATCCGCCAAGGGCCACAATGCTCGTTCTCATGGCTGCCATGCACTACTAGAATGCCTGCAAGTCAGTTGGCTGTACCTTTGCGTACAACTATAGCCGGCAAGGGTGATGGACCAGTAGGTGGTAGGGTTGCCAAGGCTCGTAACACTTTGTCTGGCATATGTTGATATACATTTTTTTGTGTAAATATATGTGGGAAAATACTGTTCAATATGTATACACAATTGAACATTTACAATTTATGTTTCTACATGCAACGAACGAGTCTGTCTGTGCATTCAGTTCAAGAACGCCTAGAAGTGAGTAGATCCAATTTTTGCCTCCACGTAGGCATGATCGATTGTAAAGCGACCTTGTACTGACCAAAATGACAAGTAAATGAACAAAACTTCTTATCCATCCAGGATGGATGCCCGCAACTATCCCGCAATGCCCCGATAGCTATTGTCAACATTTCTGTTATCATATGGTCATCAAACCAACCATCACGAATAGCCCAGAAAACGCAACATATTCAAAAACCATCAGCCAGTTACCTTCACACATCTTCACCTAATTCTTAGGGTACTAAACCGACCCAATGACAGTTGTTTAAACATAATAGTTGTTGCTTATTGCCCTATATTTATGACCATTAATTCATGGCTAGAACCCGGAATAGGGCGTTTCTCAGAACAGGGGTACCCCGAGTAGAAACGATTTATAGCATTAAACGAATCATTTTGGGGGTTCTATGTTGAGAGACACCCATATCAGCCATGTTACCATGTTAAACCACCATGAAAACCATACTAAACCAGTTAAACAGTTGTATAACCATTCATGGCTGTCATCCCTATGTAAAAAAAATAAACATATATAAATTTATATAAACATATCAACCTTCACCAACTTCATCCAAGTTCCCCATGTCCTGCAGCCGTGCCACAGCATTGGCCACAGCCAGGACATCTGCAAGCGGCTGCACATGCCCGCGGATCCATCCAGGGGATGGGAGGCCATGGCAGCAGATCAAATGCACTGCTTACAAGTCATGCGAATCTGATGGGTAGAGAATCTGATGGGAGAAATGACTACAGTAATTTGCTGATAGTTTTGTCGGATCCTCTTGGCAGAGAATCTAATGAGGATTGGCATCTGGGAGTAAAGACCAACTCTGAAGCCCGAAAGCCTCGGAAAAACAAATGAGAAGTGACTCCTGCCATTTTCGGACACTCAGAGCTACAACATCACCACCCCCTTTGGGGGTTGCCCACTGGAGCCGCATCACGTTGGTGCGCATCATGCCTGGAGTGAACTTCTGGGGATGTTCGATTGATGTCTGGGGTGAACATCTACCGGTAGAATCTACCAGGTTTTGGCCCTGACTTGCTATTCAAATCCGGGATCATCAGCCCTAGTTCTGGATCGCGTTCGCCAGGTTCCCCCAATGTGAAGATGTGAAACTGGGAAACACCACCTATGGGTGGTAGCAGGCGGCTACCAGGGTTGCCATCATCACTGCCAACCAAAAAAAACCTTCGAACAACAGGTTGCCAAAGTGAAACCCGGGAAGCAAGGAACCAACTTACAGCACACAACTTTGAAAATTTCTGGTTTCAAGTTATAGACACTATTTAAAAAACCTAAAATACAATTATCACAGCTAACATGTAGCATCATCCAATCCAATGATTACGCTTGGCTTGTTTGATGCTACTTCCGAACGAGTTTCTGCACGTTGACCTCTGATCGGTTCTCTGCAAAAGATCTAATTGCAAACTTTCATCCGCAAAGGCCATAGGAATGACCATGAAACTCAGCCTGCCACGCCTGTCACATTCTCGCACTCATCGATCCATGGAAAACTCTTGTTTTACTCGCAATTCAAAAGGGGTTCCTGAAGATGTTCCCAAACATGTCAAGCAATCCAGGACAAGCAACCATGCAAAACCATTCATCTAAAGCCCATACCTAATACCATTAATATACCAATACGTATAGGAACATGATGGAACACGTGTGTAGCCCGCATAGCCCTGCCCCACTTCAACCACGGCATAACCCTGCACCCAGAACCTTATGAGAGCGGACTACGTGAGCCTCACGTGGCCACAGTACGCTCCACCCCTGCGTGGATTGACCCGTGCGTACTCTGGTGCAGGCTGTACCAAGTCGTGCGCACGACCTGGACAGCGGGCGATCAAACCTGGCTAGGCTCGGGGGGAACAAATAAACTAGACAAGTGTTAATTGTTTTGTTGGTATTTGCATGCCTTTGTCATATCACCGATGCAAAAATCATGAAAATGAGAGTGGCATAGAGTGGCAATAGGCTTGGAATTTACCACATTGTTCTTGTAGAATTTGACTTTTACAAGTGGGAGGATGATTCAAGACGGAACATGAAGAAGCAACAACTCAATATTCAATCATGGAACACAACAGCCAATCTCAAACCATGGACTTGTGTTGAATCATGATCTCATACCTGCCCTAAATATAGTTTAGGATCCCAAACACGGCTGCATCTCACATCTGCAAATTGCCTTGCACTTCTGTCAAATATATTTCTCTAAAACCAATTGCCTCAAGTCAAGATAACCGCAACTGATCAACACACAGCCCGACCTGCTGAGATCCTAGGACCCTGCAGCGTGGCACCTTTGATATCCTTTGATACCTTAAGCATAGTGAATCAAATCGTGAAACTTGAATTTTTGGAGGGTGATTCAGTGAGAACATCTGACATCTGACAGGCAATCGCACGGGATCCCTTGGGTGTCCAATGATTATGTACTGAACTCGTAGGGCCGTAGGGCTTACAGTGCAGTCTTAGCTCGACCTGAGTAGGCACCCCGGCGCCAGGCTTCTTGAGATACATGCTGCAACTCCGACAACTGCGAGATCAGCCTTCACAGGGAGGCATTTGCACGGAGCTGGTGGAAACTAATCTCAACGCCGTGCTAGCCCTCCATGTTGGATTCAGTTGGCTTAAAGGGTAAATGCTGAGTGTCTGTCGGCTGCACGGCCTTCTTGCAAAGACATTCTGCAAAGTGGAACGGCTCAAAATATCTGAACATGTCTTAAAATTACATATACATCTCCTTCACAAGTTTATTGATTTCATTGTAGAACCTGCCTGCGGCCATGCAATCCTTTTGTTCGCTTTCCGAAGATCCACCCAACTCAGTGAGCCGCAACTCAACTCGGTTTAGGGTCACCTTCTGTGGCGCTTTCTTCATTCACATGGCCGGACTGAGACAAAGCTTTGGATGCGTCCGGAGACACGCGAAAGATGGCCTTGGTCAATAGCACAGACAGAAAGACAATGGTGGCCAGGACGCAAAGCATATGTCCAGGGCCGTTCTGTGGAGGCCATAGCAGTGCAGGAAGTGAAAAAAGTGAGGCCAATGCAAACACGCCAGCTGTCTGCACGCAGCCGGCCATCCCAGCAATGTCTTCCAGGTCCTGGAGGAATTCAATGTTGGCAAATGCGCTCATTAGCAAGATCACGAAGTGTTGAAAGCAAATGGCAGCGAGGTAGCACCAGAGCTTCTTCAGAAAAAAGATGCCCACAAGCACGTCACACAGGCCCACCATGGCTGCTACAGGCATTGTCAGTCTGATGACCTCCATGGGCTTGCGTCCAAGCACGGATGATAAGATGACACCTGAAGCACCTGCCAGTGCTAAGACAGTGACCATGAATGATGCGTCTTGCACGGGGAGGCCGAAGAAGCTCTCTAACATAAATGCGTTGTTGTTGTCCAGAATGCTGAAGGTGCTCTTGAACAGAGCCAGCAACAAGAACAAGAGAAACCGCCGCCGATCGGCAAGAGTCTTCCAAGCTGCTTGAAGATATGAACATTTGGGAGCCTGGGGTGCGGTTTCCTGAAGCAAAAAGCAGCTACACAGGAAAATGCCACTGGCAGCACCAGCCAACAAAAAGAAACTGGACCTCCAGCCAAACCTTGTAGCCAAAAACCCACCAATGGGCGGGGCAATCAGTGGGCCAATCAGCATGGATCCGAAAAGTAGTCCACCCACCTTCAAACGCTCCTCCTCCTTCTCATAGCAATCTCTTGTGATGGCCAAAATGATGGTCATTGAGGACGCTGAAGCGCCTTGCATCATTCGGCCCAGCAGAAACCCATGATATGAAAAGGCACATCCACAGCACAAGGTGCTGAGCGCTAAAAGAAGCTGAAGAAACAGCAAGACTTTGCGTCGGCCCATGTAATCTGAGAGGGGGCCAAACAGCAACGAGGCAAAACCACAGCAAACTTGATGAGTTTGAATTGAAAGGCTCATACTACCTTTCGCCACCTGAAAGTCCGTGGACATCTCAGGCATGCTAGGCTGGTACTGATCAGTACAAAAAAAGTCCAACCCGCAGGTGAAGGCCAGCAAGGAAAGAGTCACTGGCGGCAAATCTTTGGCAACAGACGTGCTTGCATGTGGCTTGCTCCGTGACTGGCAAAGAAATAGGAGTGGAAGGAGACCCAGGGCGAATCCACACAATACGAAGAAGGCATTGGATGGTGCAGCAAAAGCTTTGACCAGAAAAGCTGCTTTCACCTGCAGCAAGGCTGCCGCTGATGGCTCCTCGGATGCAAGAATATCAATCAATGGCGTTCTAAGCCATTCCATGAGATGGCCAGAGAGCAAAGCGACAATGTCGTGAGATGTCTTGAGCCCAGTTGCCTATCGGGCACGTTTGCTTCATTTGCTTCTGACCCACCTCATGTTCAACTACGTCCGTGGTGTACCGCAAGAAACCTTGAACCATTTTTACGGATACAATTCATCGAACCATGATACTCCCCGGCCTATCAATGGTTGTTGCGTTCCGGAGTTTGTCATTGATCCCGCCCACCTTTCGGTGTCAACCCCCCAAGGCACAAGATTTGGCCCCACGTGGGCCGAGATGGCGTGCCTGTCAAGATTTCTCAAGGTTGGCGGAATGCTTGCAGCATCCTGTGCACATCTGGTTGCTGCGCCACGATCGTGCACCCACACTGAACTGGAAGAGTTCATGCTTTGATGATGCCACCACTTGTTACAATCTTGGGAATTCTTGGGACTTTTCAACTGAATGAAATCAAAAGCTTCATCCAAATCGATTCCGTTCACATGGGCCTTTCAGCAGCTTGTGCAGTGTCAATCCTCAATGCTGAACACCCCTCCAAGTACTTTCTGAGAGATGTCATGGCTTGGGGGACTGACACCCAACCAGGTAGGAAACGCTGCAGCAAAGCAAAAAATCACAGTACATCCATCATGGAAAATCATCCTTGACATCACTTGCACTCCCACATGCATCCGCCTTGGCAAGCAAAATCATCAAGTTGAGGACGCATTTGTTTGAGAAATATCCGAAACATATCATGTATGAAAAATATCTGGGCTATCGTGGTCTCAGGACTTCTGGCCGCGAAAGTAACGTCCCTTGGCCCCGAGACCTCACCTCATGAACACAACAGTTTAACTTCTTGGGATGTTGGCCTCTCGCTTCTTTGTGGTCCTATTTTGGCTGATCGCAATTCGGTGCCGGTTGCAATGGGCATTGCATTCCGTGCATGATTCTTGCCCCATCCTCGAAAGCAAATAGTCTACAACAATCATTGACAACAATGCCACCAACAAATTGATAGCCATTTGCCCATCCCATCCACTTGACCGCAATTTTCACAAACCAACTATCATTGGCCATTATAAAACAACTATAAACAACTAATCAGTAATCCATTGGACATTATAAACAACTTTTTGGTGCCAAGGCGGCTCCAGCAGCTTCCAGCCTCAACAGGGATATCCACTGCTGCACCTGGGGCTGGGAGAAACAGATTCTGGCTGCAGGGTGGGCAGGATGCTCCTTTCTGTTTCTGTGTCTGTGACATTTCTTTTTGGCTTCTCCATCAGCGTCTGGATTTTCTATTCTTTATGTTTTCCTTCTTTCCTCCGTCTCCTGACCTTTCTTTCTCTGTCTGGGTCTCTGTCTCTGTCCCAGTCTCTCTCTCTCCCTCTCTCTCTTTGTCTCCTCGCATGCATTTGAAAATAGAGTAGGTACACGTGTTTTTAAACAAATGCACAGACATCACTACATATATTGTACTTACATTTGGCTTGCAGTGTGCGAGTACATTCTGACAAATATGTATGTGTGCGCCAACATGACATACATGAATGCACGTGCGTGCATGATCGAAATCAATCCTCATTGCACAGTGCACATTGGCCACAAGCATCCTGTTGCCAGTGGAAAGCGACAGGTGTCCTCAAACATATCGACAAGTTCAGTTGGAGGCGTGCCCACGTCGGCTGAAGCAAATCATTTGGTGGCATGTGAAGGAACCCTGTCAAACTGTCAAACAAACTCATTCTAAACATCCGATCACGGCCATGTACCACTTGTATAACGGTATGCCTGCATAAAGCCTCAGCATCCTTGGCATCCGTCTATCTTGGATCTTCGCCAGCGAACCGTGGCGTACTGTTTCAGCAGCAACAAAATGTGTCGCACTCTTCTCGACTTGAATTGCATTTGATCCTTGAAGCATACGTGGCAAGCAACAAGTGAGACATATGACAAACATCATATCACGGTCTAACATCATTACCAAGGCAGTCCGATGGCCACAGGGTCCAAACTCACGCCGACCCCTGCTAGTGGTTGCTGATAACCTTCCCTCCTACTGCGCATCACCATTGTTGCCAACTACACTCACCCCAAAGTCACAACAACCGACAACCAATCATCAAGCAATACTGTAGCATTGCTACCAACCAATGACCAACCAATACTCACCATGGATGGTGACAATGTTCAGTCCCTGATTATTCAGGATCAAAACCTGTTAATTACCAAACATACATGAATATCTGGTTGGTGGTTCCAACCCCTATGAAGAATAATAGTCAACCAACCATTTGTTAATTCTTACTAGGGAAAATGGGAGTTTCTTAAAATAGGGGACCCTCCAAAATGGTTGGTTTATTACTATTAATGGTTAATATTGGATGATTTTGGGGTACCCTCTGGTAAACTAACATGGCAATGGAAAATCCACCATAAATGGATGTTTTCCCAGGGTTTTCCTAACAAAATGGTGGAATTTCCATTGCCATGTTAGTTTACCAGAGGGTACCCCTATTTTGAGAAACCACCAAATCAAAAAATGTTTGAAACCACCAACCAGATATGGTCGACCACAGCCTTCAGCTCCAGTGCCAAGTGGCTTGGCGAAGCGCCGTTCCAGGGAGAGAGTTCGGGAGGTGTGGGCCTCGTTGGCCAAGGCGCGTTCAGCCAAGTATCACTGGCATCAATGGTTAACCCTTGGTGAACCATGCCATCCACCCATGGTGGACCAATGGTGGACCAATGGTGGACCAATGGTGGATCGATGGTGGACCAATGGTGGACCGATAGTGGACCAATGGTGAACTAGTTGGTTAGAGCTTGGTATCACCCAATGCCTTGATTAACTCGAATTGGTTCATATCAATTATTTCGGCAATGGTAATACTAAGCCTGTACCAATTTGCTAAAGCAATTGGTTCATACCGTGGTTAGCCAGTGCTTTAATATCAATGGTTAAGCCAGCTGAATGCAAATGGATCATAACCCAAGGTTCATGATCGGTTGTTGATGGATGACCATTCAGGCTTACATGATTGCTACTTCTGTTTGACGGTCATCCAGTTGAGGTACAATACTGCATTGGCAAATCGTGATTGATGGATTCACAACACTGCTCCACAATGACAAAGTCGTGACGGGTGATAATCATTGATGATACTGTAGTCATGACTTTAATGAATATTCCGTTCATTCTAGACTGTTCAAAACTAACCTTGAAAAGTTGTACATAAATATCAAGTCAAACTAACACATTGCCAATACATGAAGTCCTGCACTACGTATAGTGAATTGTGTCATTTTAGGATGAAGGGCAAATAACCAACCATATAGCCATATGTCAGTGATAAATGATAAAATAAATCTCGAGACATGATGCCAGGGTGGGCAGCAAGGAGCGAACCAGGCAAGCTTTCATAGACAGCAAACCTGCAGAGTCGTGGCAATATGCTGCCACCATACCATGAGAAAGAAGCCATGCACTGACCAGGAGTTGCAACGGCAGGATCCAACATAAATTCGTACATTGGGGTCGCGCAGCCACAATCAGCAGAGTCCATCAAAAAGAACCGCAGGGGAACCCGCAAGTAGAACAGATCACAAGCAAATCATCGCATGGCTTGGGACCCTGCTGATGGACAGCTGCGAACGAATGAGCTGCCCATGTCCGGTACGCAAAAGCCAAGTGGCGGCAACGATAGCACACCTTCATCGCCTGAGAACCTGAGGACGCAACTCTGACGCGGGTGTCTTTTTATCCTCGCTCCTCTGATGACTCCCAGCATTCAAACATACTACATCGGTAATGTTGGGTCATTCTACGGGTAAATGTTGGTAACAATCCGTATACATAGAGTGTCGGGGAAAGAACGGATGAATTGAGCAGTGCAGAAATCGTGGAGGCGTTACAGAAGGGCTTTGGAGCGGCTTTCCGAGGCTGCCGCTCAGCTTGTGGAAAGAATCTGGTTGATTCTTCTAAGCCATCTCAAAAAAGTCCAAATCTGATTCGATAGGCAACGCTTGAAAACAAAACAGGATAGCCAACCAAGCATCGCACATACTGACGAAAATAAACAACTCAACCCCCCAACCAGTCATGAGTTGATCTCAAAAAACAACATTGATTGGATGCCTCAGAAATGACATGCGATCCTTGGACATGGGCTGAGAACAAACAAAACAAACACAGCGATGCATGAGCCAACCACTTGGTTTACATGGCAAAATGCCAGGAAACCATGATAAAGGATTATAAATCAACTACTTTCCTGGATGTTCTCTATTGTTCTCTTGAAACCAAAATGGGATGAATGAGTCAAGAGCCAGCAAGCCTCGCCAAATGTCACTGATTTCTGCATTCAGAAACGATCCTGAAAAGCATAGCATGTAGCTAACGATGCCAAGTGGAATATTGCACGAACGGAAGATGAAAAAAATGACAAATCCAAGGGCTACAGGAAACTTGGATAAAATTGGTAAATCATTGGGCACTCCACTGAAGAATTCTAGGCTCCGAATTGATTCAGTTCAGCTGCGGATGATGTCACTGCGAGTCCCGACAGCAATCGATCGACATCTGCGGCCTGGCACTCATCAACCACCAAAGAGCTGATGAAAAAAACGGTGAGAAATGGCAGTGGGTCAATAGTAACCAACCAATCATGGGGGGTTGATAACCAACAAAACTATAGGGAAAACAATGGTTAATGATAGGGGAACCAGGGGTACAGGGTTTTGACCCACTGCCAAATGGCCCGTTGACCAAGTTTTCAGGGTTGGTTGGAGCAATGAACCGTCGACATCAGTCGACTCTTTCAGCTTCAGCGATTACTGTTCGCGAGTTCGCCCTCAAGTGGCTCCACATGGCTCCATTATTGATTAATGGCTACCCAGGATTAAAGGGGGGTTACCATTTTAAAGGGAAACCAAGGCTTTTATATAGGGGATACCCCCTAGTTGATCAACCAAGGGTTTATTAATCCTGGGCAACCATTAATAGGTGTTCTTTTGTCATTGCCAAGATTCTCTTTGGGTTCTTTGTCACATGGTCGGGGCGTATCATGAAATCACTACTTCTGTTGGGTGATCTATCAATGGCCTTGTAAGGCTTCATCCCGCTGGCAGTAGATTTCTTCCAATGTCTTGTTTGATTGAGAAGAATCAAACCCCCAGATTTTCAAGAACATGAACATACTGAAAATGTGTATCACATTCCATCGGGGCTTGGCATGGCAAGTTTTGCGATATATATAATCGAACTAAAAAACACCATAACAAGAACACACATACTGTGAAAACGTCAGTGCAAGAATGTCACTTGAAAACATGTCGCAAACAAATGACATGATTTTCATTTTTTGCTTGGGCGTCCAAAGGGTTGACATGATTTTCATGATGATTGTATTCATTCATATATCATAAGGGTGGCAAAATGAAAGCTGAGTTGTGGGTGCATCATTGGAAAGAACACGTTGGAGGTGTACTCCTAGCATCCAAGGGTTGTCGTTATGTCGATCTGCCCATTAATTGGCATGCGGCACTAGCGCATACCAAGTTGCATATTCATGTTTTATTGTTCTGACACCCACCAAAACCATTCATCATGGGCAACAAACCTGTCAAACATGAGAAATAGAAAACCCATGCAGTATCATGGGATCATGGGACTGAACGTACATAGAATCAATCGATAGGATCAACAGTGACTAAAACGAGGGCCGCTGAGAACTCAACGCGCTTCTCTTTTGCGAGCAGGCGTCAGTTTCGAACCCCAAACTTTTGGGATCCAAGTGGCACACCAGCATCGCAAGTCGCAAGTGTACAGCTGGCTCCTACTTTGAGAAGCCATTTCTGTTTGGTGGTTGAATCACCATGACCGCCCCTATGAAAAATATGCTTGTCAACCAAGCAACCAACCAACCAACTAACCCTTGGTCAACATTGTGGAAAAAATGTTTGAAACCACCAACTAGATTTCAGGGAACAAAAGGGCATGGCTCGAAGCTAAGCAGTTTGATATTTGGGGTTCATCATGAGCAGCCATGCCCAAATGGCTGCTGCGATGGTGCCTTGCCATGGAAACCTCTTTGAGCTACACCAAGACTTGCCAATCAGCCTCACATAGCCTAGCCGCGGATGCATGTTAAACCATATGTTTTGGAGCTAAGTTGTGTGAAGCTATGCTTATTTGGTTCATCTACGCGGTTGAGCTTGTCAACCTACTTCTAAGATCTTCTCAGTCTGCAGTCAAAAGCTGAAAACCAGCTGAAATCAATATCAGTCATTGCTTCTGCCCTATCTGATCATATCTCAAAATATCGCAAAAGGTTTCCAAAATGCTGGCTACCAGCAGTCTGGCCGTTGCCAGCTCGTTGCAATAGGAACCTTTCCGCCGCACTATTCGCACAAAGTGCAGCATCATCCGTTCCCATTGGCGGAGCGAAGTCGCTTTTGGCGTGGGAAGCAAAGAGCTCGGCGGCCGAGACGGATCCTACATCAAAAAAATCCATCTTCAAAATCCAGAAGAAGGAGACCATTTATTACTGTCAATGGACCTATCATGAAGGGAGTGGTTGATCACCAGCTATCCAAAGTAAACTAGGGGTGGTTCATCAGTAGGGACCTTTCATTATTCATGATCCATCATTGCCTAATCTCTCAAAAATGGTCAGGACAGTCCTTCTTGGGTTGCTCCCTCTTACATTGCTGGTGATACTTCGGTAGTATCCATTTAAGTGGCCAGCAAACATGCAGCAACACACACATGACATCACATGACAATGAGACATAGCTATGCATAGGGTTGAATCGTAGCACCGGGTCACATCAACAATTAATCAACTTATGCTGGATTTGTACCTCCGCAAGGCCAGTAGGAATTCCACTGTTTGAGGCAATTAAGCAATGGCTGTGCTGCATTGATGGTAGTAGGATGTAGTAGGTCTTTCACACAAACTGAAACCCTTTCCAAGATTGACTCACATACACGGTTTGATGAACAGCACCCATGAAGCAACTTGAGCCCACCCCGCGAACAGGGACAGAAAAACACAGAGCCCTAACATCAATGGCTGGCCTTAGAAGCCTATGGGCCCCCTGCTTCTAACTACTAGCGGTCGCTACGAATAGCAGGTGTAAGGCCAATACTATTTGATCACCACTGCCAGCGAAAAAGAGCTTCGCAGATCGAAAGGCGGCCGAGGTAACACAAGCACGCCAAGAAGGGCATGGGCCCCACGAAACCTGGAACCCATTGGAATCCAACAAGGGCATACAAGGGCTAATATTGAGCATCCCGTCTTTGTAAAACAAGTTTTTACGTTCCATGTCTGAAGAACCCAATGCATGCTTTTTATTGCAATGATAACAACACAAGCCATATGTGCATCAAGATCAGCGCTTGAAAACACAAACTTTGCATGATCTTGACATGTTGACGTCCTAAGACACAGTGCCCACAGTAAAGTGGACAGAACCCAGAAACCTACGATGGAAACCACATGCTGCACTGGCGGGTCTACAACTACCCCAGCTTCGGTTCGCAGGGATGGAGTCTTCCTCCCCTTAACCTGAAGCCCACCAGCAATGTTTGGTCATTGGTTGGGCGAGAACTCCGTATACACTTCTTGATTTGGAGGTTCCTCAAGTCATAGTGGTACCCCCAAATCATCCAAGATTAACCGTTCATAGCAAAAAAACAACCATTTTGGGAGCATTCCTATTTTGAGAAACACCAGTAGATTCAAACGGGTACCATTACATGTCATGCCATTGCCACGAAATAATCCCGCTGATTTGGCAGTCAATTGTCTGGGAACGAACATGCAAAACTGCAAAACAGCACTTTCTGAAAGTGTTGGGGTGCCCAAGATTGTCCAAACCATTCACGCTGCTGCCTTACCTCTTGGGACCTCATGTGCGCGCCCATGTTTTTTGTGAGAATCTGCACATGCAACTTGCTGTAAACATCCATAGAACTGGCAAGTTGACCTCGTCCGAACAGCAGCTACATGGGCTCAAGTCAACCTCCCTGTGATACCTCAAACCCTTCGGCACTACGACCTGCACGTGGGTTGACCAAATCGTCTTGACTTAGTCCCCCACGGCTCATTAGAATCAGCCTCCACCGTAGGTGCCGCGGAAACGCGAGGTGGAAAGCCTGGGCCGTCAGGTGGTCAATCTTGGTGTGGGTGCCTGTGCATATCCAACAGAAGAGTTCGGGGGGGCAGGGACAAGCCAACACAGAAATTTGTTTGAGGCATCGCAGAGATTGAAGGTCCTGATTGGATATGTTTGGGACTGACAACTGATAACATCAAGACCTTCCAGCCATGCAAAAATGACTTTAGGCTTAGGCATCGCTGATGTTGCTGGGATTAAATGTTGAAATTGATGCAGAACTTTCCATCAAGGGCTTCGTCAGATTCTGGGTTTCTCTTGCAGCGGACTCCTAGCCTAGCAGCTGACATGCAGCTTACCACAAGCAAATAGGCAAAGCTTCAGCCACACTTGGAAGCTCTTGACACTTCAGGAGACTCTCCATGACTATCCAACGGCTCATATCGGCTCCCATTTCATCATGACAGCGTATAAGTGTGCAACGATCATGGAGCTAAATCCGGTGAAGCCAACCAAAATCAAAACCAAACTGATCTTTACAGCCTCCGCATTTCTGTGAAATCCTCCTCTGGAAAACCATGGGATGCCCTGGTTCAGTCGAGTGAATCCATGGCGACATTTACAGCGACCTCTACTCCAGGCGTCCAGCTCCAACGAGTGGCCCCTGCTTGATGGTCACTTCGATGGTCGTCCTCGGTCCATCCACTTGCTCCTGGGGGCGATCTGTGCACAGTGGTTGAAGCTATTTTTTTTGCCAGGGCATCTCAGAGGGTTGGCCCTGCCTTTAGCAGCGTCTGTGGTTGGAGCTATGCGAAAGAAACAGTGGTTGAAAGTTGACACCAACTTTGAACCCCCTTCCATTTAGCTGATAGCCCTGGAGCATTCATGGTGAAGCACCAACGATAAACCCATGGTGGTGGATTAGCATGGATCTATCTATCCTTAGCTTTCCAGCCATGAAACTTGGAGGATGCGAAACAACTCACAGGAACATTGCGCTGTGGTCGGTATATCTTCTGGTTGCATGATGCTACATGTCCTTCTTCTCGATGGTCACGTTGTTCATTTCGGATTTCAACGCCTCCTGGGCCTTATCCTGCCACGACGGGACGGTATGCATGAACTCTTAGAAGAATTGGACATCCATGTCAGCTTTGGAAAGTCTACACCTTGGGGTTGTTTGCCTTCCCATGTGCTTCAACCGTTGCAGAAAACGCGGGTGCGAAAAAAATGGCTTTGCTTTGTACGCCGTGAGCCATGCAAACTACTGGCCTTGATAGCATCGCTCATGAAGAACACCGAAGGCATGAAGGCAGCACTGGTCAAACAGTTCTATAGTTTTGAGGATCAACTCTGACAGGCACAAAAGATCTTAAGTCAATTGAAGTCATCATTCCGAGTCCGGATACTTAGAACGACCCAAGCCACTTGACCAGTATGAGCCATAAAAATGAATGTCAAGCAATATCAGCCGCTGTCACCATCATTACTCATGAAGCATTATTAGCCAGGCCCCTGCCAAGCAGCCCGGTGGCATCTGCCAATTGTGGTCATCCTGCATGATTACCAACCACTATGATACCAAATACCAACCATTATGATACCAAATGCCAAAACGATCATCATTTGCCACTAGCAGAATTGGTTGGCAATTTGCAACTACATGCAACTACCCTTAAGCAGCCCCGGTTGCAGCATGTCAAGAGATCCTCGCCTTGAAGGGAAAGGGGCAACCTGCAAACATCTTCTCCATGTCTGCTTCCATCTCTGCCGACAAACTGCCGCCCTGGCGCAGACCAACGAAGGCCAAGGCAAAGGGAGCGGCATAGCCCAACCAATGAGAATCGGGATGTAACCAACTAAAGGGTAGGGTCATTTTTAAAACATAGATTGAAATCAGCAAGACTAAGAAACCAAGGTAGGGCTACTTCACACAGAATATGGAATTCGGCAAGGCAAACAGAGTTATCCATGGGGAGGCCCAAACCCAAACATTGGCAGCCCCGGCGTGCCACCCATGAGTCATTCAATAGGGCCTCCTAGGGATCACCCACCACCCATGGCCTTCAGTTCCAGCGTTGTCGGCTTGCCCCATGTTGGTTCCTCAGCAGTCAGGTGATTCCACCACTGTGGGGCCGGACCTGATTTTCTGAATTGCACACGCCATCCTTGCTTAAAACCATCAAAGCGAAAAAACGTGTTTGTTGGAAACAGCTGATCCAATCAACTGGCTGATGCATATATGACACATCGTCCCACCTTGACCATTCCTGGTATGCGTCTCGAATGGGAAAGTACGCTGTGCTCACTTTAAGGTTTTCTTAAGGACGAGAAAATTAATTACAAAGTATAAGGCTACGAATAAATGCTAACACCAACGATGCATCCCAACTCTCTGACGACAAAAGCATCAAACATTGCCAAAATGATGCCATAAAAATTAACATTGCCTTTCGAAAACCGTGCTTTCATAGGTTGTAGATGCATGGTTCTAGCCTATATCTTGACAGCAAAAAACCTGCCTTTTTTCGGACCCTTTGGATCCGTTTGGGGACCCATGGGATATGTCGTAGTGAATCTGCCAAGTTGCGACCTCCTTCCCTGCCAATGCCGAGGGGGAGATGTTGACAGCATGGGCATGAGGTCAAATCAGAATACCACTCGATAAGCTGGGCATGATGGTTGATATTTAGATCATGGTTAATCAGTAGACCCCAGTTAGGTGACAAAAAAGATTGATCAATCTCATTTTTCACTTGCTCACTGATGCTCACTGGTTATGATCTGCTTTACTCAGCACATGTCCATTAAAAGTATGCAAGCAGGAACAGAACGAGTAACGTGCTGATGTACGGCACCAATCAACTCGGTATCTTGTGGTACCCAGCGAACATCCGCAGCGAGTCAGCTCTAGATACAAGGGCAACTAGCGTCGATGATTTTACAGAAATGCTTGTTCTAATGCACTCAAAATAATTCACATGCAAAACCTTCAACTATATCCTTCATGTCTTGTAATTACAAGAAGAATGCGGAACGATTGGAACATCTTTCTATAACTTACCGGTCTCCAACACTCATGTCATGCTGCTGTTAGCTGTGGGAAGTTCTATGTTAACAGGCAAGTGTCCATACATGAGCCTCATCTGTCTTCATCATAGTAGGTAGTCAAAGTAGAAAGTCACAACATGTCACAACTAATTAGTCAATCTACAAATGAATTTCACACATATAAATTCGACTATACATCTTAAGGCATCACCAAAACTGCATTGTTCCCCACCTGTCAGGTGAGGGTTGTTAGATTCTATCAGAGCTGTCCTCCTCTTCCTTGATTCCTTCCTCCTCTTCCTTCCTCCTCTTCCTTCCTTCCTTCCTTCCTTCCTTCCTTCCTTCCTTCCTTCCTTCCTCCTCCGCAACTACGAAGTAGTTCGTAAAGTAACCAGCAGCCTTTTTCTGCGTTTGATCATAGCCGTCATAGCCTGCTCGGAGGCATGGACTGCAAACCCTGGGATCACTTTGTCGCGTCGCCTGCGGCTGG
>VSDK01020090.1:65435-88024 GCA_009767595.1 Symbiodinium kawagutii | reverse complement strand
GGTGGCCTTGGCTTTGGGTTCCGGAGCCTGAAGCCGCGGAGGCGACCACTGGGGTGCTGCCCAGCGGTTACACGGGGGGTGCTGGCCCACTGGTCAGGGTTGATCATGTGGGATTGTTACTAACATTCGGAGAACATATGTGACCAACAGAGCGTGGTTTGATCAACAACTATGGCGAATAATAGAGGCTTAGAACCAATCAAAGGAACAATATCATGTGCCATGGTCATACAATACTTGCAATAATAGGGAATGAGAAGCAAACCAACCAATCGGCTGGCTCATGAACTGAATTTATAGTGAGAACTATGTTGGGTTATTTTGTTGGAAAACAACACAGATTTGGGAGAAAATCAAAAGCTATTTATTTACTGTTTTTTGTAGATTCAAAGCGGGAATGTGCGCATGCTTGACATAGAGGGGCGACAAGTAATTTCAATGACTTTTTCTACACGAACACCATGGACGCCAGAAAGTGTTATTAGATGTCTTAGAACTATTGATCCAACACATTTCAAGAAAAAACAACAACCACCCTCAAATTCTATAGCCCCCACACCTTCTCCGTCGAAACAACCCATGTTCCACCTCTCCCACCATGCCTTGCTCAAAGGTGTGCCTCCACGCAAGACGTTGTCCTGCAGGTATGCTGTGGATTGCTGGATATACCCATGCAATGCACATCTACAATGTCATTGTGACCCTAATGATACATGTAAACATTTCCCCATTGAATAGAAACAATTCAGGTCACAACGGCTTAGTTTTTTGAAGAAAGTAATCAATATGGATCTAGAGTTGGCAACTTCCAACGGGGCTCTACTTTGACAATAGGCTCAAAATGATCTATTGACCCTCTCTCTTTGTTGGTTTTTGTCTGCACCGATATGCCTATACTTTATCTTCACTTAGCTGGGTTTGGGGGTGATTGTTTTTTTTGTTCCTATATAGTGGCCAGCTCGCTTTCATGCGACAGGCTGTCTGTGCAAGAAAGGAAAAGAAAGGTAAATCATAATCAGAACCATCATTAACCGCATACCCATCACAAACATCCAGTTTCTGAAGGTTCTGGGTTGGAACGTGACACACAGTTGCATCCACTTATCAGTCCGGGGCGATCCCCGGAGAAACGAAAACATGAAAAGATGGTCCCATGGAAAGGCCATCAAAAGAACTAGATTTTGCATTCCGTTATTTGCCCACAGGGTCCTTGAATTGTCCCATAACATTCCCCGCCTGAGCCGACAAAATGTAAGAGCGCACAGTACCGCAGAAAATCAAAAATCTGATGACAAACTATCCATGAATTTCAACTGGTGCCCGTCATCTGTTCCTATTAGCAGGTGTTGCCCTTGCTCACCTCTGGTTCGGAGCACCCTCGCATGAACATAAGCATACGCGAAACATTTCACTGGAAAAGCAGCAACATGCAGCAACACAAAAGCCCACAGCTCTGCTCAGACTCAGGCCTAGGTATGGGCGGGTGAAGAATAACTGGTTGCTACAGCCCTAAGGGCTTTGAGTTGCAGGGAATAACTGGTTCCCTGCCCCTGAGCCTCGGTCCCCGCAGGAGGCAGAAAAAAAGTATTAGTCAACCAACCATTTCATCAATCATTAGATAAACTTAAAAATATTCAAAACCACCAGCCAGGCAGGCACTTTGGAGGTGAGTATCTCTCATGTCACACTTGGAAGACACACATATCTGCGACGCCAGAATTGTCACAGCAAGGTACCGGATAATAATTGGCCACACTGAAGCGTCCGTCTTCAGAGAGGGCCATGCCGACGTGTGTGGTTCCTGACTCGCTGGGTCCACCGTGGCGCATGCCGCTCCAATTCGACTACTTTTGAAGTATCACTTTATCCAGTGGGCCCCTACCTTCCAGTTGCCCATATAGTAGGCAACAAGGGAACCCTACCTAGGGATGGTTGCCCGTTAAAAGAAAACTGGAAGAGTGAGCCTCTACAGCCTATGCTCTCAAGTCTTGAACCGCTGGCAACATTGGCTGCTTTGCATATCTCAACTCTATCTGGTGGCTCAAGGATGCGCCGGCACGAGCCGGCATGAGCCGGCAAAGTGGAGTTGACATGAGTTGACAGGATCTTGACTGCTGAAATGCACAATTTGTAGCTGGATTTGTTGGCAAATGCACTTGCACCACACCCTGGCGCGGGCTCCCAGCGGCTCCAGTCCTTTCCAAACCACCTGGGTGAAGTGTCCAGTTCCTGGTTTGTAGCTCCCGTCGAAGTCATAGCCAGGCTGAGTAACTTCTTGATACCAGGCATGAACCATCCTTATCGGGCGCTGCATGCAGGGGCCGGGCCAATATCATTTGGAACACAGCCAAACATTCCCAAACACATCACGACTGGCCGCGCAAAAGCAGCACATGAACATCGTTTTTCTCTAATGGGTTACCTGGGACCTGGTTGAAAAAGGTTGAACGAAGAATCCTTTGGAGGCTCCAAACCGAGCCTCACATCACAAGTCACAGCCATACACACTGGCCACTTTGCTTAGAAAATTGTTGCCTTTGTCCCTCAAACTTCCCGTTCTTTCCACCCCCTGACTCGAACTGGAGCTGTTGCTTCCAATAGGTGCGTTTCTCAAAATAGAGGGCCCCCAAGTCATCCTTTGTTGACCATTTATAAAAATGATTGGCCCACCATTTTATGGGCTTCCTTTAGTACTTGAGAAACCGCAAAAACGCCCATCATCTGAGCTTGGCAAAAGTGGCTCTTCCGCAGAACGGCCCGGAGCACTGCACCAGAAAATGTTCCTGAGCGCTCTTTCAAGTTGAACGGGAACGTTCAGGGACAGCATTTTGGGGGCACAAGAACGAGGAAAGCACATCTTGGTACCTATAAATTGAGTATTTGCACATCAATGCATCTTACAATTTGTTTGTTCCAATGTCAAAGAACACAAACAAAGCAAAGCAATCCATCCGCCAACCTGACCTGCTGATATATCATATCTGGTTGGTGGTTGAACCACCCCATCATGAAAATAGTGCTTGTCAACCAGCCAACATTTATCAACACTGGAGACTGGAGATAATAAAAGGCTTAAAACCACCAAGCAGAATATGCGTGCGACTATAGCATTTTCGAGCTAGTCCGTGTGCGTCTAGTTGATTCCCGCACTTTGGGCCGCACCAAATCGGAATTGCCGTTCAGAAAACTGTTGCACACACAATATATGTATATACACAAAGTAAGATACATGAGGACATCAAAAAAACAACAAATGCAAATACACACACAACTATACGTACAAATTTCATCTATGCATACATGTGCGTGTAAAACTTGCTATCTGCATCAAGAGGCTGTCCATGTCTACCACTTGGGCCGGAGCAGTTGTCCTTGGCACCGCAGTGTGGTGCAAGGCACTCAGCTCATGATTTGCACGAGGAAATCCAAAAGATAGTACATCTGTGCAAGCAGCCAAATCTGCACACACACCCTATAAGTTTCATAGGTATATACGGATAAAGATTTATAAAAATAGATATGAAACAATAAACATAGTTGTAAGATGTCATAAGTTATATAGTAAGTATTAAAGTATTTAAATCAATCGGAATGTATGTGAAAGTGTATATGTGCTGGTGAGGCCATGTAAAACTATGCATGTAAAGCAAGGAGGAGTCAAACGTACACCTGTATCTGCACAAAGGCTCGCCCAAACCATCAACTTAATATCAACATGTGTGAAAACATGCCCTATAGAATGCAACATTGTGCTAAGATTCCATGATGAGATACCGTGCCAGCAGTAAGCTACACTTCTGAACAGTTGCAGTTTTCGTGGATATCGCTCACAAATGACAACGGATGCCTCAACAAATCAGACCGGCAAATGATCACAGCGACTTGGCTCTGAAGTCTCCATGAGCAAGGTGTTGCGGTGCACGTCTTGCTTAGTGTGCATCCAAGACGCTGACCAAGCACTGCAATGATGGCATGTAAACATGCACAAAGACATCATAGAATGAAACAGTGCTGAATGTGTTGAATGGCATGGCACTATTCATCAGCCCATCCTGCGTTTTATCAACCTCACATGATATGCTTCCTGGAATATTCAAACAATCAATCAATAACACAAATCAAGATGTTGTGTAATTTTACAGCCAAATCAGGCATCTAACAGGCCAGTTGAATTGCGCAGGTCACCATTGCAACCAAGCAGATATGATCTTGAATGATGTCATAGTTCCAACGTAGTGTAACGATGTGGCTCCTATACCAGCACTCTCAAGTTGCTACCAAGACACGTGGAACATGGCACCTTTCCTCAAGCGTGACATGTGCGTGCAACGAAGCTGACTGCAACTGGCACTGCAATCAGCAGTCACCCGTCAGCGTCCAATTAGGGGAAGACTACAATCCATTGCCTGACCTGGCTTTAAGATTCTACAAAAAGAGTGACAGTTGAGTAGGAAAGAGTCTTGACCGTATGTGGTGAATGGTGATGTGCGGGCAAAGCAATCGCGGAAGAATAATCTTTGCATGCTGACCTCCTACCATGATCAGGGCAATTGATGGAGATGTCATTGCTATCTCTCTTCATAATTTGACACCATGTTGTTTGAAGCGTCATTCATTTCCATGGGGCTTGCCTCCTGTGAAGGAGCTCACTTTGAAAAAGCAAACACCTCACCTCACCATGACATAAGTTTCAAAGAAGTAAAATGCAAACAAACTCCATACAGGACCCGCACTTCCGTGATCTCTTTTTTTCCAAATGTTGAGCGTACCGGGACATCCAAACTGGGGACGCACCCTTTCCAAGTATAGGAACTCTTCGCGCCCAAAAGGAGTAGAAATATGGCGTTTTAGGATCCGAAAGTTCGAACGGGCAACAGCATGAGCCCTCAAGAACTCAGAACCCTTGATTTTCATCAGCACCCAAAGCCATTAGTATACTCAAAACCCGAAGGATTTTCATCACCAGCTCAGTCACCAGCTTTATCACCACCAGCTAGCTTCATATAAGGATCTCTCCAGGTTTGTTCATCAAATATCTTCATCACCAGCTTTAGCTGAGGGGCTCTTGACACGCATTGGCCTGCTTCTTGGCGCTCAAATAACATTCATCGCTCCACTCGAGTTTGCCGGCTCCATGGTTGGCGCGATAGCGGTTGTGCGCCTCCTGAAGCGGAACAGCAACGGGTTTTTGCGGCCGACTCACAACGGTGAAGTCGTAGGGACAAACAGCGATGAACCCAACGCTGTAAGCACATCCTCTGTGATTCAAACAAATAGGACATAAACACCTGCAAATGATTCAACCAACATCAATAGATAGCGAGGTGTTGTTGATCCATACTTTTGTCATGGGTTCATGATGCTGAAGCACCAAAACGCTCGAAAAACCCGAGGTTTGAAGCCAAAATTGGGCAAGCTAGATTCAAAAATCAACGCAGCAGTCATGGCTGCTGGCAACCCTGAGAACTGTTGGTGTTCCTTCTTTTCCTCTGGTCAGATTTTATCCTGCCGTGTTTCCTCCGCAAATAGCAACATCAACAATGGCAATTTAAAAAACCAACCAAGAACAACAACGAGGATCAAAAGGACAGTAACAAGGCCAGGGACAGCAACGACCAACACCAAAAATGAAACCAACCCCAAAACAACAATAAAGTAAATGACAACAACAATAATAATGGCTACCCCGGATTAATAAACCCCTGGTTGATTAATTGGGGGGGTTACCATTCTAATAGAAAACTAAGGCTTTTAGGGGATACCCCCTATTAATCAATCTGGGGTTTAGCTTCATCCTGGGTCAACATTAGTATCATTAGTCATAATTAAACCATAGATGGCAACAACAAAGTCTGAACGACAAACACCCAGCGCCCACACGCAGCAGCAGCCATGGCTCCAGGACTTCAACCTTCCACTGGTCCCGTATGCCCGTGGTGGTCGGCGTTTGTTGTGGTGGCTCCTGACAGGTGCTGTGTGGATATGGTGCCGCAGCCAGGATCACTGTGGACAGCCCGGCGAACGATCAGGTGGATGGATGATGGATGATTATACCGTTCTATCCAGCGGAACTACCAGGTTTATAATGGTTAATGTATGTTAATGTAACTAAGCTGGGTAATGGTGGATGATTATGCTATCCTTAAGTTGAAAGTGAATAGCGTCAAACATGAAGAGTATGGCCACCAAAGCCTTGGAATTCATACAGTAGAAACTTATATTCAGGATTTTTGCCCAGCCTAGCCATTAGGCGTGCCACATTGCCAAGCTGATTGATACTGCATGATACTGCTACAGTTAGACTTCATTGCTTTCACCCTGGGGGATCTGTCCCCAGTGCATGTTGGAAGGTAGCTCTTCATAAAACGGGAAGCACCACAGCAAGAACCTTCCCAGTCGTTTGCATGAACCAGGACTGAGTGTTTCTAAACATACTGTGTATGAACATAATACATGCGTAGTTGTGCCTGTGTGATCCTGTGTGTCTTTGCATCTGCCAGTCTGCTGAATGAATGAACATCATAGACAACTGGCGTAAGAAAAAGGAGAACAAAAAAAATGGAAAATATAGATTCAACTTATGCAAATGAAGTTCGCATTGCCCAATACAAACTTGAAAAACCAACCGCCTTTTGAGCTGTTGGTCAATTTTTTGACCTCCTTTTGACCATGGCGGCAGTTGCCTTTTGACCATGTTGGTCAATTTTTTGACCTCCTTCTGTCATGTTCATTTTGGCAGCTGCCTTTGTTTGACCTCCTTTTGATAAACACATTGAGGTACGTCTGGCGCTTGGTCAATGGCGGCAGTCGCAACCAAGCTTCTGTTAGCATGCTTTGATTATCTGCCAAAACTGCAGGGTGTCAAAAAACAAAACGCAGATTGGCAGTTTTGAGCAAATAATCACAAAAATACAAAACCTAACAAAACACCTGTTTGAGCCTTCTTTCATTGAGTAGCGAGGCATGACATGAAGCACCGGAGAGAATGCCACCGTGACATGTCGCTCTCCTGCATCACCTTTGCTACTGCCTGCTTTCCTGAGGTGCGATGGCTTCAAACATTGAAGGTGTGCGTTTTGCAATTGGAACAAAAGCAAACATATCCGGAGTCCAAGAGGCCATGCATGATAAAATCAATGAACTCATCTAACTCCAGAGTGCCATTTTGATTCACATCCGCTTGGCAGAAAAGCTTCCTGGGTGGCCACAGGGCGCGGGTCAAGGCTGCCAAAATGAACATGACAGAATGACCATAAGAATCAGGCCGATGCATATAATGTGATCTGAAAGAATGTTGCGATGCCATGTCAATGCAAAATTGTTGGCAGTCACATTGACAACTGCACAACAGCAATCATGGTGACTCTGATGATACGGTGGTTTCTTAAACTGGGGGTACCCCCAAATCATCCAATATTAGCCAATTATAGTGATGATAAACCAGCCATTCTTGGGGGTCCCCATTTTGAGAAACACTCATAGTGATGATGATGATGATGATGATGATGATGATGATGATGATGATGATGATGATGATGATGATGATGATGAAGATGAAGATGATGATGATGATGATGATGATGATGATGATGATGATGATGATGATGATGATGATGATGATGACGACGATGGCGATGGTTATTTGATGCTGAAATGCCATGGTGGCCGAGTTTCTGGATCTGAATCTCAGATAAGGACGGGTTCAAGGTCAGCCTCGGGAGCTGGGACACATGGCCTGGCAGCCTGACCTGATGGGTGCGGGAGGCCCATTCCATGCACCGCGCTGAGATGATTTGGCGGAAAATGTGCCAAGCCAACAGCTGTTACTGTTCAAATTTCTGGTGGAGTTAAGGGTAGCTTCATATTGATATGATGGTGGTTTCTGAACATGGATCCAACATTATCCCATTTGAGGTGATCAATGGATCAAAATTAGGGCACCGCAAGCGACCAAAGGAATGGCCATGCTTGATGGACAGCCTGCCCATTTTCACTGGAAAAACCTCGGCAAACGCAAGACCGGCACAGCATCCCACTCAACCAACAAATATAGACCAAGAAAAGAAGTCATCATCTACATCCACTACACTGTATGACTGGAATGTGTCAATGCAAACTAGGCACACACACATATGCCCGTAGGCAAAAACATAAAGACTAGTGAGCATATATAAATATAGAAATATATACACACACCTTTAGATATATATATATATATGCAAACATATCTACAAATACTTCTGATTTATATAGGGTAAAGGTATGAAAGTCTATGCTTGAATCGCCCGTTCATGCCAAACACCAGTTTACAGGGCTATCCTACTACTTACCGTGTGCACACAATATAAATTCAGGCGTATCTGTTTGACATAATGGGTTGTTTCTCAAAATAGGGGTATGTACGCCCAAATCATGGAATAAACCAACATAAACCAACCATTTTTGAGGATCCCCTATTTTGAGAAACCCCCAATTGTGTTTGACATGTTCTGACAACACCTATTGCAAGGTCATGTAGAAATTTTCTTCACCACCTACCAGCGGCCATGGGACAGCATCTTCTTCATCTCTTCGAACTGCAAGGTGCCATCCTCACCGTGGTGAGTTCAAAGGGTCCAATTCTTGATGCGCTCAGTACTCATATGTATGAGGGGTTCATAGGAGTAGCTGATTATCGTGACTAACAAAGGTTTGATCATCTTGGCCAATATAGTTCAGTAATGGTAGTTGGTAATTGTGGGCAATAGTGGTTAACACAGCAACCAAAGGTCGTCATTGACTTTCGCCATCATTACTGCTACGAATCATGAAGGGTGCTAACAAAAAGGTTTGGAACCCTCACCCCGCCTTGTTTGCGTCCAGCTCCTTGAACTGCTTCCTCAAGGTGAAAGCATACAACGACATCAGTTGGGAATCCACAAGAATTAGATACATACTGTACCTAATCCCAAAACATGCACAGTCTGCATTCTGAGAAATGCATGCATGTGTTTTGGAAAAATGGACTCTTTGGCCAAGCATTACGGGGCATGCCTACCTGTGCACAAATAACCTGTGATCGCGAAACATCGACAAGAACTATCACGCGTCACTGCGCACAAGGCTCCTGATCTTTTCCACATCCTCAGCAGGAAAACGTTCCAACGACACTCTGTCTGGTTGGTGGTTGAACAAAATCCCCAAAACGTGACTGGGTTTGATCAACATGGTTAAACGTGTTTTAAACTACCCATATAGTACGTATCTAAAATCGAAGGACAATGAGGAATGAAGGGGCAAATAGAGGTAGATAGCTTTAACTTACAGTACCACTTCGGACATCTAATGGCACACATTTCGATTGGCCAAGCGCTGTGAAGACCAACGGCATGTCCAACCAAGCTGCCTTTGCTCTATCTCCCTCCATCTGAGGGCCGCTGCACCCCAGGAAGACGATGGCTTCCGAATGAAACGCTCCGAAAAATCCGAAAAGTTGCTACTTTTGCAATATCGACTCCTCTTGAGTAACTTGAGTACGTTGTATTATTATCACTTCGAATGATTCAACAATAGTTGTGATGCGGTTGTCATAAACACAATGCTATGATTATCGTAAAATGTGATCGGTTGAACCATGTCTTTTGATAGATGAGCATGGCTGCCGTATTGTATGTGATATGGATGTTCTGACCAAGAATAGCGCTTATACATATACACAGGACGTGACCTAGATGATTGATTCTAAGCAAACATGCAAGACAATGCAACCCACAAACATGAATCATGCCTTCGGATGCCACATATGCCATCTATGTGCTGTCTATATCTGGATGGTGGTTTAAAACCCTTAGTCAACCAACCAACCATTCGTTAATACTGGTAACACAAGTTTAAAACATCTGAAAACCATCAGCCAAATATGCCCTTTACATGAGGGTTTCTCCAAATAGGGGACCCCCAAAAATGGTTGGTTTATTGCTATCAATGGTTAATGCTGGATGATTTGGGGGTACTCCTATAACTTGAGAAACCAGCTTATATGCCCTTAATATCGGCCTGGATCAAAATTATTAACCTCCCAATGGGAGCATTTATAGCATTTATAATGGACATCTATTCAAAACCAATGGTTTCTGGGGCACCCAATGGCTTGACCCACAACCATATGCACCCCTAGCTGTTGAGAAACACCAATACAGTAGTTGAACTGGTCCACCATCCTGTTGATCATCAGCGCCTATCTTTAACCACTATTAATCTCCCATCAAACGACATCCCTATCATATACCGATTGGTGGTTTCAACCCCTATGAACACTGTTGGTCAACCAACCAATTCTTAATAGTCACTAGGGATGATAAAAAATGTCAATCAAACCACCAGCCAACTATAATTGACTATGATTAACAATTATTACACAACTGTTGTTGGTCAGCATTAACCCTATTGATTTTGTTAATTAATAGGTATAATTGACTATCATTAACCTAATATGCCCTCTATATGCCTACACCATGGATACCATCCTCGACATCCTCCGAGCATCCGAGGCTTTGGGCAACTTCTTCTGCGCCTCCAGGACACTTGCGATGCTGGGCCGCTCCTGCCAGGCTCAAGGGATCCGATGGGGCCATATGGCTATGGGGCCACCATGGGTATAGGGGGGCAAGCAACCAGCCAAGCAACCAGCCAGCCAAGCAACCAGCCAGCCAAGCAACCAACCAGTTGTAGTTGGTAAATCCCTCTGTTCTTGCCTATTAAGGCTTATAAATGCAACTAACCAATCAACCAACCATAACCAAGCAATCAAGCAAGCCAGCAATTAAGCAACCAACATTTTGGGATGACCACTAGAGAAACATGACACAAGAACACATATCACAAAATATCAGCTTGAAATCAATTTAAGATGCATTAATCACACACATCGTAGCTAGCATGCCTTCACACCAGAAGTAGCCCTCACGTTGATAGTCGTAACATGGGCCAGTGCCTCCACAAAAAGTCCAGAAAACCTGGAATTTGGTTGGATTTTTCGACTGATTTGATTCAATTTAATGAGCATGGTAAGCATGGTAATTTTCATGGTAATCATCATCGGGTACTGTCATTTTTCGGATGATGAGGAATTTATCATGGTAATACTCGCTTCAGGCAAAGAGCCGAGGTCATAATCCAAGTTGGTTCCATGTAACATACATCAATTGAACATACATAAAACCTGATTCAGAGCCAGTGGGCGGTGTTTCCCCGTGGTCAACCAGACCATATGCAATGATTTCATAGCTGGACTTCAGAAATCATCTGAATGCCATTCCCACTTCAGACCAAACATCAACATTCTGGATTCTGGATTGGTGTAACCTGCGCGGTCTGTGTATGTTGTTTTACGTGCGGTTCCGCAACCAGGGAACCCTCCAAGAACCCAAATCTAGTCATGTAGTCAAGCTGAAGGAAAATGCAATCCATCAGCCCACTTATAAGATTGGAACAGTCACGAACCATGGAACATCTGCCACTATAAAATTTGGTTTACCCATCCCTCTCCCTCTGTCTCTCCATAGTTCTGGGGGGTCTGCACTGAACTCTTTCCAACAAACAAGTCATGGCAAACGCTACAGTATCTAAAAACATTATGCCAATCATCAAGCACCAGTTGATCACCAATTGGCCATGGATCATGAAACAATCATGAGACCCATAGCCAAACGAGCATTGTATGATATCTCAACATTAATGAGCCAATTCCTCATGAAAACAAGCCTAACATTCCTCAATTACTGCACCATACTTAACCATTGTTTCATGATCATTGGCTTAATTGGCTTGGCTTCATCATTCAAGGAATCAATCAGAATCATCGTTCCAGGGTCTGTTTCACAGCCACTACCAATGGGTAAGTGGAGATTTTCATCTCATCCTCAACCATTCCAGTGATGCTCCCAGCGTTTCAACCCTGCCTGGATGTTGCCATAGACGTCCACCAGCGGCAGCCCAAAACGACCACCTGACTGCGCCACACAGTGGAGATAGCCAGCGAGGTTTTGATGCTTGCTGATGGCAAATGAAGCTCTTACTGGCGGTCAATGATGGTTAAGTTAGATCAGTTCATGATCGATTTTGACTACATTAAATTACTTAAGTTGGAATGAATCATGCTTAATGATAGTTGAAAATAATGCAAGACCGGCTATGAACGGATAATTCAGTGATGAATAATGGCCAGTGGTGGCTAAGGAATGCTAATGATTAGCCGCGGCTGATTAATGGATAACTTTCAGGGCTACAGCACTGGGTCGCTTTTTGTTTGATGATTGGTTCTGCTTAAGGATGATGGCTGAGTTGATTGAATCAACCCTGACAAAAAAAAAACGTTTAAAGATAGATTCTTGCTGGTGATAAATTGTTGGTTAAATTTCTCGGGGATGAATAATCCACAACGCGGACATGATATACCAATGATGTGGGGTTGTCCATGCCAAGTTGGTACTCTCGACCAGCAATTTGAGGCACACTATCGGTTGACAAACCCAGATTTTAGAAGTGCAATGTCATAGAAGACACTTGTTAACCCGCTCAAACCGAAATCTGGAACTATATTCATATGAGTTCGGCTGGAGTACATAAGTTCCTGGTCAGGAGTCAATCGGAGATCATGACCAACAGTTGCTAGGACTTGATGCCCTATGTAAACAAAGAACGTTTAAACACCATCGCTTGTGTCCTCAAAAGCTAACACATACATCTGGTTGGTGGTTTCAACCCCTATGAAAAAGTCAACCAGCCCTTAAACCTTTCGTGAATAATTACAAAAGAAACAAATGCCAATCAAACCACAAACCAGGTACTTGTTTAACCATACTGTTGCTAGTTATTATCCTTTTCTATTCTCCCCTTATTCTCCGCAAAAAGTGCAAAAGCACCAACCAAACATGTATGCTTCTGACCCCTTCTCCCATACTGTCCGCTCCAATCAGCCTAGCCTTTGAACCAGGAACATGCCCTGATTTTGCGAAACATCTCTGCCTAGGATGACATGGCCATTGGATGGCATTGGCCAATCAAAAAACAACGCAAAAACAAAAGGGCTGCCTTGCCATGCAAACATCAGCAACCAAACTTCGATGAAGGTGGATCTCAGGACCACGCTTTGACTGTGGCATCCTCGATGTTGGCATATCTGTACCTGCAGCCAATGAGCTGAACCTGCACAACAACAGCATTGACACAGAAAAACAGCAGCAATGCCATTAAAATACACAACAAACAAAGCAAGAGTCAAGCGGATTGAACCAACCAATGCACAACTTCTCAGCTGTGTGCTGGACGTTGTCGCTTTCCTTTGGGTTTTGCAAGGCCATTGAGACTTCAAATTTCTTCAAATATAAATGTAGATATAAAGATATATATTTACAAGTTATATCTATCTCTCTCTCTCTCTCTTCAAATCACTTTTCATTTTTTCTTCTGCGGTCATCCTACCATTTGAATCCATTTGCTTCGAACACTCTTAGTAGCTCCAAACCGCTTCCCCCCTTAGAGGTGTAAACAGGGCTACCGGGATGTACCTGGTACCAGCTCCGAAACGCTCCCCTCCAAGCAGCAGCCAGGGAATCCCAAGTTACTTCAAGTTGTTCTTCTCGCAGTCTTTCTTGAAGGCCTTGCCTTGATATATGGTCGGAGGTCGGTTCTCCACATGCCTGCCTAGGGGGAAATCAATGCTGGAGTGACATAAGCTAGACAATGCCTAGATACACAAATACACACATAATTAAAAAATCAATGGGATAAATTCAATAATGGAAGAATACTCCTAAACAAAGAAATGGATTGACAGCATCATAGACACATGGATAGATAGAAAAATGGATGGATAGAAAGATAGATAGATAGATAGATAGATAGATAGATAGATAGATAGATAGATAAATAGATAGAGTGGATCAGATACTTCTATGTATTGAATGGGCAGGCGTATCACGGCAAGTCTCTTTGTGAGACAAGCGCGGCACATATACAGTCATGACATGTTGTTATGCAAACATGCCGAACCAAGTCGGATTAACCCGCATACACTTCTCGTGGATCAAATTTAATCAATTTTACAGGTTATGCATTAATTAATTACGGTTCATTGTAAATTTCGCTGTTGTTCATCCAATTTTGAAACCTGGCAGTAGCCCATAAAGAATCAAACACCAAATTACCAGTTGTTGGGCGGCTGTCAACGCTGGATTAGACCCAAAGGGATTTGAGCTCAGGTGTTTGGACAACTTTTTAAACATCTGAAATTCAGATCATGCCAACCACATGCTGATCAGCTACTCAAATCAACAAATCGTAAGTAATGTTGGTTTCTGATTAGTGTAATCCCCCCTAAAGTAATGAAAATAGATGAAACCAACAGGTAGATACTAATCAGAAACCAACATTAACCACGAACAGCAGTCTCTTGCGACAAGTTGCACATGCCACAAGTGTCTCTTCCATAGATCACCAGTTCAGCCATTTGCCTCAAAGAGCTGGGTGGCAATACCATCTACCTACTTGGACGACCACGACTGGCAAGGGACGGCTGTGCCATGGCTGTGCGTGCCACATGTTACAGATATCACTGGCCTGTCACTCTTGGACCGACCTCAAACCTCATGTTTAGTTGCTTGGCGTAGCAATAACACACGAAAACAACTTCAAAATGGGAACCAACATATCACGTCTCCCAACTCAACAGCGCACGCTCTTCGGTCTCAATGGGAGATCCAGACCGGATTCGACCAGCCAATCATCTTGCATACCGTTTTAGACCAGCCCAACATCAACGTCAGGATCTTCAGGTTATCTCTGACCAACACCGCCAGCCTTATCCAGCCCTGTAGCCCGTGGCGCGCCAGGCGCGAACTTGCGGCACTAGCGTAGGGATTCTACGACATGAGCCGCAGCTGCAGGATCCACACGCGGAGTTTGAAGATATCAGTCATGAAACGCCACTGTTTCCATGGAATGGCTGGAGTTTGCCATGAAATGGCTGACCAAAAATATTTACGAACTCTTCGGAGATGCCATGAAATCAGATGGCTGGAAACATCTGGCAACTCCAAGGGCTTCATGTGCCCTCTTGCAAATCTAAAATAAGAGAAAGTGAATATTGATCATCCGCCATTTCAAAGTGGTTGATGGTTTAGCTATTGAGAATGACAGTTTTTTTCACTGCCAGATTTTAGTACCACTTGCTATCCAGCAGAAATGGTTGGCTTTGGTGCCTGAACCAACGCCAAACCTCGGATGTTAGAAGTTGGATCCAAATGCACTGGATCAAACTCAAAATTACTGAAACTGGCACTTCTTTGTTTAACCTCCCGATTGAGAAGTGCCCAATTTGGAGTATTGCGCCATCGCCAAGTAGAGCCCAATCTGGTCATTGGGCCTCGGGCGGTTCATCATTTCTATACCCTGTAATGGCAGGACGGTTTCCTGCACTGGCCAGTGGAACCTCCCAAACCATTATCCAATAGATCGGATTGGTAGTTTGATTGATTTCATCCTCAAAAATCCCCTGTCATCTTCGATATGGCTGATGAACGAGGTTGAAAAACACGCGCCGGTAGCCGGCTGGTAATTACATTAGTTTTTGCTATTACCTGAATGATTGTTGATGGTGCTGGCGGCTACCGCCTCCAACAAGCAAAGACTGACCAAACCGTTTTTGTAAATAACTGTTGGCTGTTGAGCCACTAGTTGCGCTTCCGTTGCTGCGCAACTATCACCTAGGCTGAAACTCTGGCGTAGCTGGTTGCGCCACTATCATGTAGCCGACACCATTTAGGTGTCCCATATTGCCTATGGCTGGTGGCTTTACCCATGGCGGCTGATGGTGAAATCCCCCGGTCCATCTGCCGCAGCTCGAAAAAACACGGCAGCACCCTGCCTGGCTGGCGCCTGCATTATGGGGAGGTGGAACTACGCATCTTAAATCAGGTGGTTTCTGAAATGGAGGGTCCCCCAGTCATCACCTAAGTCATTAACCCCCTATAGTATTATGTTTGAAATACAGTCACTTTCTGTAAGAAGAAAAATGAATAAAAATTAAGAAAAAATATGAATGACATAAAAAAATAAAATAAGAAAAAAAAGGGGGTCACAAAAACAATAAGAAATCCATCCCGAGAAAATTGAGAAAAAAATAAGAAAAAAATGAGAATCAACTGAAAAATTATTGCACATGCAAAAATTCAAAAAAAACTCGAGAAAATTAAGAAAAAAAGGATAAAAACATGAGAAAAAAATAAGAAAACAATGAGAAAAAAATAAGAAAAAATGGGAAACAATGAGAATCAACTCAAAAATCACTGAGCATGCAAAATTTAAAAAAACTCGAGAAAAATAAGAAAAACATGAGAAAACATTGAGAAGAAAGGAGAATCAACTTATAAATAAGTGAATTTCCGAAATTCTTTGGATCATCTTGGATCAATACCTGGGAAAAATGCACAATTCGAGAAAATTAAGAAAAAATGAGAAAATCAGAAAACAATGAGAAACAAATTGCCAAAAAATAAGAAAAAAATGAGCATCAACTGAAAAATCACTGAGCATGCAAAATTTCGAAAAAAAAAAAAAAAAAAAACTAGAGAAAAATAAGAAAAAAATGAGAAAAACATGAGAAAACAGTGAGAAATCATTGAATTTCACGAATTGTTCGCCTTATTGTTTTTCATTTTTTTAAATTTGCTATTCACATTTTTTTCATGTTTGTTTCTTAATTTTATTATTTCCTTGATTTACAGTATGTGCCTGCTAATTGCAAACACAACTATAGTACAGTAATAAAATGTAATAAACATTTAGCACTTTGGGGGTCCCCCATCTTGAGAAAGCACCATTTATATATATATATATATATCTCTCTCTCTCTCTATCGCTACCTCGAGGTCCGAGTGTGCCCTCTGCATCTTTATGAGTTGTTTTCTCTCTCTCTCTGCATTTACTTCTTTATGTGGCTGCAAATGTCTTGGTCCAAAAATAAGTAAATATAACGAGCCCTGTGCACCAATACTACTACACTAGGCACAAGCTTTTAACTACAAATGCATTTGAATACCGAAAGATCTACCGACACCTTGGCATGCATGTGCATGACCTGTGCATCTGCATGGAGAAACACAATTATGCACAATCAATTTTGATCCAAGCGCGCAAACATGTGCAAATGATTTGGTAAATTTGATCTGCAGCTATCATATCTGATATCTGTGTCACAAAAATCACATGCCGCGTCAAAACCGACAGCTAGGTGAGAGCATCCAGACCATGCTCACCGAACTACTACTCTTGGTTTCGGAGAACTATACGTGTCACCACCATCGAATTCACATCTCACTCTTCTTCACCTGTACTTCCCGGTTGGTAGTTTGACCCGTCCAAAGAAAGACCCATCATCTAAGGCCACTGTCATCTAGTACTACTGGCAGCCGAACAACAGGTATTGTGAGTCAAGTCATGAAGTGTCTCGTTTTACTTTGCTAGTGATTGTCAACATTATCTGTTCTTCATTCTTTCCCCCTTGTATCAACAAGGCATTGTCAGTTGGTATCCACTGCTGGGAAGCAAAAGATATGGCTGACCCCACCAGCCATCCTCCAGGCATCCTCCAGGCCTCCAATGCCACAAAGGTTCTGCGGCTTTCCTTCGCTGGATGCCTGCGGCTAACAGCAGGGCCTTGGATCGCTCCAGCGTCACTCGGCTGGTGACGCTTGGGATTTCCATGGGGTTTCCGATGCTGGGGGCAGGGATCCCGTCGCCATCCACTTCCGCTGCTCCAGTCGCGAAGCAGCTTGATGGAACCCACTTTAGGGACTTGGCCTTGCAGCTCTACGAAGGAAACGCAAAAAAATCCTTGACTTCGATCATGGTTGCTGCCTCCAAGAGGGTCAAAGGGTGTTTTCTAACTGGCCATTTCGGGCCAGGAGATGGGTGTCCCATGGGTGTCTCATGGGTGTCCCATGGGTGTCTCATGGGTGTCCCATGGGTGTCCCATGGGTGTCTCATGGGTGTCCCATGGGTGTCGCATGGGTGTGTCATGGGTGTCCCATGGGTGTCCCACGGGTGTCCGGGTGTCCCTTGATGATGTATGGACCTCTCCAGGTGGAAACCTTGGGAACTGCTCCCGCCTGCCTTGAAGTGGTCCAAGTTCTTGCAGCACTGCGCAGCAGATCGGTGAAGCTCCTGCCGTCCAGCCCTGCAACACGTGAAACGCGCAGTTGTTTGGGACAAATCCTTCAGGCTATTCATAGACTGGCCATGTAAAAACATGTTATCCATGGATTTTTGTCCAGCGGATTTTATCCCCGGCTATTTTTACATGAATCTATCCATGTATCTGACTAGATCCTGACTGTATGTCTTTCTGTCTTTACACATGCATGTGCAAGCCCTAGAACCCCAACCATCATTTCAATGATGTTGGTTCTATGAACCATCATTTTTGTGCAAAGTGCTCGCACCCGCTGCATCCAAAATTTCCTTCCCCCTTCTGAGGGTGGTCTGTAGCTGTTAGGGAAACAATATCCTCATATTAACCCACGTGGTTGAACAAAGAGGCACTTGGGAATCGAACACAGGCCAACCCAAGCATGGGCTCAGCCGCAAAACTGTAGGCTCACAAATCCCAAACATATTTTCCTTCAGCCCGAAAGTGATGGTTTGTCAAGCAGCATTCTTGTAACGTGAGGGTGTACCTACATGTGTACATAAGCATGTGGCCAAACAAGGATCCTAACAATGATCCCGATTCCTTTGTTGTTGCGGCTCCCCAAACAAAGTACACACCATACCTGCAGAAAGCGAAGCAAGGAGCATTAAACACATTGCACACGGTCCCGAGCCTTCACTCAAACAAGTGGCATCTGTGATCCCAACCAGTGGGCGCCTGCAACCTCTTTGCCAAGCTGTAACCCCCAAAACCCCTGAAGAGCCCATGTTGAAAGGATCAACGAAGCCAGCAGTCGTCCTGAGCTGCATCCAGCTTGGCAAACAACAGGTCCTGCAAAGGTGATCAACATCACCGTAGATTTCAAGGTCTTAACCAATGAGTTTACGCCTGCTTGTGCAAAAAGACCACCCAAAGCTGAACCAACAAACCCAAACGTGAGCTTAGGGCCCCTCTAAGCACAGACCCCCATATCTCCCAGAACTTTGGGGATCAAATCTGCACTTCCTTTGAGTTTCGCCAACTTAAAGCACTCCACGAACCTTGGCACGTGGAGGTATATAAAGTTTTTCATACATGGGGATATCTGTATATTATGCATTTAATGTGTCTTACTTGTTTATTCATTCTTACCTGCTTTTTAAAATGCTGCTGAAATGGATGGAACCTGTTCTATCGATCCATGCTGGCTGGCCTGCTGCAGGACCTTTTGCTGCTTCTGTGACAAGCTCCTGGCCTCGCGCTCTCTGTGGTCGCTGATCAAAATGCTGGCGAACAATGGCGAATGGTGAGGCATTCGTCAAATTTGAGTGACTTTCACCCCCTGGTAGATGCTGGCAATTGAATAAACATGAAACATCCTGATGCATGGATGTCTGGGAATACATTCTGTGGTGATATTCCATCTATCCAGGTTCACCGCGAGCGGCTGATATTGCTCAACCGTGTTTGGGCTGGTTCTTGGCCATGAATTAAGCATGGCAAGTTGTTCGTTCATTCATTCATTCACTCATTCATTCACTCATTCACTCATTCACTCATTCACTCATGCACTCATGCACTAATTCACTCATTCATTCATCGATCCATTCATCCATTCAGAATTAACAAGTCACCATTTCTTAATCCATGTTGCAACCCTGGTCACTTGGCCAAAGGTGCATGAATTGCTCATGAAGTCCTGTAAAACCTGCAACAAATGAAGGTGAAATCGCCATCCTAAAAATTGGAGTGGTACCATGGTGCACCTTTGAAACGCCAAGGAATCCAAGGGGTTCCAAGGGTATCCATGGCCGCCAAAGCTCACGGCTCGCCCACCTCAGCGAGCTTTTTGGCCAAGTTCTCGCGCTGCTGCCGTTGACCTCAGCAACAAATCAGGGTTCATTTGTGGTGACTGGCAGCATAGATCACGGTGATAGATCATGGTTCCAATGTGGATAGATCATGGTCGACGATGATGATGATGATGATGATGATGATGATGGTAGGTCTAGCTGTTGACAAAGCTCTCCTCAGTTTCACCTCAAATGGCTGGGCACTAGACATCAAACATCTGGGGTTGATACTCGTGTGGGTTGAGGACCTGTATGGGCTGACAGGAATAGGAGCTCCTCAAGCAAAACCCGAGGCATCCCAATGGACGAACCAGAAGCTTTCTGAGCAAAGGGTTCTGCAACGGCCTTTGGGAACTACACTTCCTCCAAAGATGATAGAGGTCCTTGCCGAGGACGAAGCACCAGCAAAACGAAGAATGTTCACGATGCGGGCGTTTCTCAAGTCATAGGGGACCTTAAACAATTTAAATTAAGTAAAACACATCATAAAACAACAACTTTGAATAATTTTGAGGGGTTCCCCTGTCTTGAGAAACCGCCATGTAACAGCTATGGTGCATGTTGATTGCCCTAGGAGACTGCTAATCTGAGCCAGCGAATCATGAAAAATATCCTGGCAAAGCGCTTCCAATAAACATGGCAGCTTACAGCTATTGTCCACCCTGGGGTTTTCTGAGTTAGCGCATTCCTCTGACAGTTCTGCCACTCGCATTCTGGGTTGGTGTTCATTGAACAATTGGTTTTGGGTCAAAAACCTGTACCCCTGGTTTCCCATCATTAGCCATTAGTTTCTCCATAGTTGTGTTGGCTAATATCCCCCATGAGTTGGTTCGTCAATATTGACCCATAGCCAGTTGATGAAATGGCACTACCACCCCAACAACCACAGTTTCTATTGTGAAGGTTCCACTCCTCACTGTTCAGAGATCTTCCCAGCACCGCCTCGAAGCCTTCCAAATTGGAAGATGTTTGACCATGCTATCCCTAGCGGTGTCCCTTCACTGGCCCTTCCTGGGTGAGTTCCCAAGAGCCACAACGGGGTCCCCCCGGGGGTCGCCCATGGCGCCGCCCAGCGACGTTGCCATTTCGCTTCCCAGCATTGCTTCGCATCCATCAGCTGCAACTCCTGGTGCTGGTGCAGCTATCCATGGTGCGAAGCGCAAGCCAGTGACTGGGTACCGTACGAAATGGTGGGTTCATTGGTATAGTAGCGTTCGTTGTTTGGGAAAAATACTTTTGTTGGTTTGGGTACCAACTATTTATAACAAGTTTTTGGTTTATTAATATATATGGGTCACAAACTGGATGACAAATCAATGGTTGATTACTAAAGTAGCTAACTAAAGATTATTGTACGAAAAAAAACTTGATGATAAAGTCATTAGTTTACAACTAGCAATGGATAATTTTACAGAATTTTGGGGTAACCCTATTTTGAGAAACCGCAATGTAGTTCTTGGCTATGGCTCAAGGTTCTGAAGCAGTTTGCGTACGATCAACAACTACAGCATGCATATGGGTTGCGCAAATTTGGTAAACCCCAGTTGTAGCCGTCATTTTGGTAGTTTGCCCAAACGTGTATTTTTCAATGTCAACAGTTTGTGCCTCTTTGCTATCAATGGCAAAGACCCGAACAATTACATACAAAAAACATATACATGCATGAAACCTCATCGAAAAGGGGGAGCAGGGTCATTTTGGCACACAGGATAAGAGTCATTTTGGCACACATCCGATAAGGGTCATTTTAGAACACACAGAAGCCCGATAAGGGTCATTTTAGAACACACCAGCACTTCTGCGCAGCACGTCTTTTCTTACGCCAGCGGCTGACGATCACTTCTGCATGCATCGTGATTCTTCCATGAATATAGATCCGTGCGGGTGGGAGGTTTCAAGGGTTTTTCTTTCTGAAACAAATGCGCTGCGATCCCCTGGTCAAAAATTGCCACCCCCATTGAACAGTGCATGCATCGCGTCTTATCCATGCCTATAGATCCGTCCGGGTGGGATGGGGGAATTTGAAAGTTCTTCCCTCGGAAACAAATTTGATGTTTTCCATGATCAAAAATTGCCGCCCCCATGGAACATGGCCCGCATGGTCATTTATCCATGAGTGTAGATCCGTTCCGGTGAAAACTTTTTCAAGGCTTTTTCCTTCTGAAGCAGATGCAATATTATATCCTATGATCAAAACTCGCCACCTCCATGGAACATTGCATGCATCGCGACTTATCCATGACTATAGATCCGTCCGGGTGGGAGGTTTTGAGGTTTCTTTCTTCCGAAGCAAATTTGGTGTTTCCATGATCGAAAATTGCCACCCCCATGGAACAGCGCATGCATCGTGATTCTTCCATGAATATAGATCCGTGCGGGTGGGAGATTTCAAGGGCTCTTCCTTCTGAAACAAATGCGATGTGATCCCCTGATCAAAAATTGCCACCCCCATTGAACATTGCATGCGTCGCGTCTTATCCATGACTATAGATCCGTCCGTGTGGGATGGGGGAATTTGAGGGTTCTTCCCTCGGAAACAGATTTGATGTTTTCCATGGTCAAAAATTGCC
>VSDK01020090.1:0-62325 GCA_009767595.1 Symbiodinium kawagutii | reverse complement strand
AGAAACCGAGAAACCAGGACATCGAAAGACCAAAAGACTACGTAGTAGTAGCGAGCGGCAGCGCAGGTAGTAGCAGTGGATAATTACTGAGTGGTAGTAGAAACCGAAAAACCGAGAAACCAAGAAACCGAGAAACCACGAAACCGGGAAACCGAGAAACCGAGAAACCGAGAAACCGAGAAACCGAGAGACCGAGAAACCGGGAAACCGGGAAACCGAGAAACCACGAAACCGAGAAACCGAGAAACCGAGAAACCAAAGAAAAACACAGGAGAGCGGGCAACGCGTTCAAGCGCGACCCTTATCTGGACCACCAGGAAAGTGAATAAAATATACGAAAACACGCCAAGAAACGAAGAGAAAGCTAGGAAACGCGTTCCACAACGACCCTTATCCGCGCGTGCCAAAACGACCCTTATCACGCGTGCCAAACCGACCCCCTTTCCTAAGGTCGAAAAGGCATGAAGAAGCCAAATGTCCAGTGGACAATTCATGCAGGGTTGGTTGCCATTACTAGCCCCATCGACCATGCCACATGGCTGTGGGTAGCAACTGAGGATCATGGTCACATTGGCTTCAAAGGCAAACCCAACTTTTTCCGGGACCCACAAATGTGCGGGCTTCCAGCAAGTCCAAAAACGTCTCAAACCAGTGTTGCTAAATATGAGTACTGAGTATCCTGAATGTTGTTGCTTATATCCCCGTGCTTGTCGGTGATTTCTGACTATGAACCAACCCCAAATAACCAGTAGTTCCCACAACATTTGATAAAATTTCATTAAAGGGAACTACTGGCTCTTGCTATCAACCAAAAGTCAATAATCAATGATGAATATTTTATTTTTGATCTATCAGCTACAATTGACCCACTAATTATATCATACTGTGAAGTTGGCTGACGTGGGCACCATGGCTTTGGGTGGCCGGGACCTCCAAACGCCGCCTGGCTGTCCTGCAGGTGAAGCTCCCCCTCGGTGGCTCGCAGTTGGTGCAACTGATCCGCCTCAGCCGCGGTGCACGTCCCGGAGGTGGTTGGTTGTTAGTTGGGGTTGTTGGTTGAGGTTGTTGGTTGACATTGTTGGTTGATGTTGTTCGTTTATGTTGTTGGTTGATGTTGTTGGTTTCTCCAGCCCCATCTGCAAAAGTTCAGCGCAGGGTGATGCTGAAGTGACAAGGATTGTTGGTTGGCTATTTCTGGCGAAGATTGGGAGGAGACAACTTCAAATAGCACTGTCGAAGTGCAAATGGTGGCCATGGGAGGTCCAAATCCAAAATCCAGCTGAAAGGGAAGGTAGGATCAAACCAGGTGGAGTCGCTACTTGCGGACAATCATTGAGGGATCACATCTGCATCATCAGTCGCTACTCACTAAAGTCATTCCAAACATCTACCGGATCCACCCTTCCTAGTTGGTGGCTATCATATCTTGGTCAACCAACCAGTCGTTCCAATCCATTCCAAACCTCAACCGGATCAACCCAACCAGTATTCACCATGTATCAACCATTACTCACCATTTATCAACCCTTGTTAACCATCATCAACCGGATCAACCCCTTCGCATCGGAACTTCCCTTTTTCACACGGATCCATTTTCGCTTCAGGGTCTTCTCACAGTGACAAGGCGCATGACCTGACCATCAGTGCCGTGGGGTCCAAGTGAACGAGTGTATTCCTTCCATTAAGGAAGGTGGCAAGCATATTCGCATAATAGAACACCCACACACACACAGACATATATATATATGTATATCTTTTGGGTAAACTATAGATATATGCAGATACAAAATAACAGGATCGCTCTGTCCACAAAAGTTAGGATTGAATATGACAAAGTTGATTGAGGTCTCTGCAGCCTCACACCTTTTTGCCACAGGAATGAAATTAACAAGTGCTGGTGGATACTGGTGGATGTTGGCACCTTTGCTCTTGGAGTTGAACATTGAACATTCTCAGCTCCTCTAAGTGAAGTTTTCCTCCCACATATAAATGCATGAATGCATCTATATGCAAGCATGGTTGCAGTGCGTAGCAACAACTTGAAACACACATTTTCATGTGCTAACGCATGGAGTTGACAGCTCTGCAAGCAAATTTAGGGAACACTTTGCCATGCAAACTTTTCAAAGTCTGATTCCCGGAATCAAACCCAGGCAAGTTAAAATTTCAGTAGTGCAGTTCTTGACATCTTAAATCCTCAGCCCTTCAGGATTTAAGGTTTCCAGTTGATCATCAATTCTTGGCATCTTGGGTCCCGCAAAATCATCTATTCCCAGGGCTTTGAGAATTCCAGTTTATGCTGTCACTCCCGAACTCCCCGGATGCACCCATTCCCGGTCATATTCCAAGAAGTTGTCCCATTCGGGTTCCCAGGTCACGATCTCATCCTGGCGCAGCGAGAGAATCTTAGACGATGAATGGTGGTTTCATGTGGTTCCAACCAAAATTAAAGAAAAGCAATGGACACAAACACAGCTTTTCAGTCTTTCAACCAAAACTAGTTAAAACTGGCTGAAAGCACCTAAGGATAGGAAAACACAGCTTTTCTAGATGTCCGGCTTCAAACATGAGTAAAGCCATGTCCCGCAAGCATGCGAGCGGCGCGAATTTCACGTATACGCGTGATTGGACATCTCCAGTCACAGAAACAGTGTGACGCGTTCTGTACCTTATGGCTCCTTTCTACTTATGCTACTTATTTTAACTTAGGTTTAGTTACCCTACTTAAGTTCTACTTAAGATCTACTTATTTACATTAAGATTTTTAATACAAAATAAGTTGAAATAAGTAGATTATAAGTAACTTATAAGTAGAAATAAGTAGAAATAAGTAGAAATAAGTAGAAATAAGTAGAACAGTTTTCAAAACTTAGTTTTTTAAAAAAAAACATAATTTTGTAGAAAAACATGTTTTTATTATGTTTTTTTGTTGTTCTTGATCTCTTTTTAGGATTGAAAGGCTTGGATTTTGTCAATGATCATGTTGATTTTTCAGGGCGGGCACACCGCCAGGGATGACAGTGAACAGTTTTACTAATCAAAGGGATCAACTAAATTTGATTTGTTAGCAGCGGTCATACTGCTGATAAACATGTTGTTACTTGACTTGTTTGTGAGAAGCTGGACATACCGCTTGTGTAAAAGGGATCAGCTCAACTTATTTTTTTTGCAGCGGTCATACCGCTAGTAAACATGTAGTTACTTGATTAGTTTGTGAGAAGCGGGACATACCGCTTTGGTTGCAGCGGGTCATACCGCTTGTAAAGCTAACCCTGTGAATGACCCCAGGTTCAAGGGAAGCAAGTGTGAAACTGAGGTGCAGCTTGTGTCTTTTAGCGCAGGCATGTCACAAAGTTACCATCCTCCGAAAAAACGAACCAGGATGGAACGTTGGGCGCGTTGGTGAGAGGAAGTGGCAAGATCACACTATTGCCTGTGATTTTCCATGTAGTGCCCCACACTTTCCGTTTGACCTTGGTCAAATGCAGATATGCCGGTGAAAGGATTGGCCTGGTTCCCTTAAGAAAGCCCAAAACAAAAAATGACGTGTTAGATGCGTGTCCCAGTGACCAGCTGAAGACCCAGACATCGCACAAAAAGACCACGGTCTGGAACATAGCACCATCGCTGAATGATGCCACCTTGATCTTCCCAGTATAGAATATCGTTCTGGGTCAAGGCACGTCGGACCAAGTATGCGCCTCGGGTCACTTGGGCAGAATGAATCAAGTTGTAGATTCTCAGATTGGCAAGCGCTGTGTCTTTATATTACCAACACGAAGTATCGAATGACTGGTATTATATGTGTCATGGTAGCGGAGCACACCGCATCAAAATACTGAAACAAACTGCATGGGCGGGCATACCGCCAATTAGTTTTGGCCTAGGCACTTGTGCTGGACCAGACATCCATGGTGGCAAAGTGGATCTTGTCGTCCAAACATGCTTCCTCAATCGGGTCCAGGAGCTGCCAAAAGGGCAATCCGTGCTGTTCCAACCTGCTTGTCTGAATGCGCAACAGTCGTGGCAGAACAGCATGGGAGAAGGCGGTCCAATCCTTGACTGTACTCTTTTGATTTTGCCCCACAGGTCCTTTGAAGATCAAATGCTTACTTTCAAGGGGTTCGCAGCTGACTGTGACGCCTGCAGAGAGCCACATCTTTGGGAGATGTAGTCGGCAATGATGTTTTGGTTTATGATCCACCTCATAAACGCGGAAAAGTTCGTGGTGCTGTCTTTGCAAATTGTCCAGAGTCTGCAGCTTCGAAGCAGTCAAAGGAGTGAGCTGTCCATGCACCATTTCAATGCACTTGACACACTCGAACAAGCATTGGAATGACTGCAGGCAACCGTTTGGTATGCGACCCCGACCTGCACATTGTTCCTCGACAAAGAACAAGATCAAGGGCAGCAGCGCAGAAGTCTGATGCGCCTGGCCCTTGTAGTTGGACCAGTCATCAGCAAAGATCTTGTCACTGAGCAAACCCTTGATATACGTTGAAGTTTTGCCCGATCCAGAGAGGCTTTTCCAGCCAACGTTCATAACTGTGGACCGAATGTTTGCCAGAGTCAAACCCACATGATCCAAGATGGCCTTGATGAAGAGCGCCAATTCCCAACTGCAGACACCATTGCAGAAATACAGATGCATCACATCGAAAAGAATTCGACTGGGAGCCATGTAGTTCCGCACAGAGGAGAACAGAAAACCATTGGCATCAAATTTAATTCCTGATGACTTTTCCAGAGCCTCTCGATCCTTTCTCCTGGTTTGTTCCCGCAGACGATCACAATCTCCAAAAATGTTACCGTCACTGTTCGCCATGAATCCTTGATGTGCAGACAAGTCGATGAACGCACTGTTTCGTTCCGGGATCCCAGAGCCATTTTTGACCAGGTTCTTGCAAAGCAGGCAAGGACGCATACCTTGAGCTCCTTTCAATGAAAAAATCATCCTGATAGAGTCCAGATCACCGTGGTACCAAACAGAAGGATTCACACGGAAATGCAAGTCATCACCTAAAGGAAATCCTTGTTGCAACTCCCGTGTGACCAGTGATTCCACGATCTTGGCAGCAATGGCTCCAGCTTGGCCTTTGATGGCCTGCACACAATCCGTTTGAACAGCAGCAACAACAAGCCACGATGACGGAGCTTTTAGATAGTGCCAGCATTCCAGAAATCCCAGGTAAAACAGAAGGGTCTTTCTTCCTTTGTCGACTGACAACACGTTGCCAGCAGTTGCCTCATCGGCATACAAAATGCACTGAACATATCCTGTACCGTGAAGAGCTCTTCGAAGCATTGCCTTGTAGGATGGGCACTTACCACAAAGCAACTGTACCTGAGGTTGTAAATTCAAAATGGGTAAAGACACCGTACCACCATCCTGCAGCTCGAAGTTGACATCTTGCAGTGCCAATGACCAATCACTAAGGTCCCTCGACACTGCGTTCTGAAAGACATGTCGTCCGATTTTTTCTTCTTTGCAATCATGGAAGAGATTCCATAATTGGTGAACAGCTCTCTCTGACGCTCCCTGCACAGTCAAACCTTGGCGCAACAGTTCTTCATTGCGCTCAGACAATCTGCGCTTTGGCATCTCGCTGTGGCAACATGTCAACGGTGAGGGAAGCAAAGGATTGTGAACTTGAGACTTTGATTATATAGATCCTGACTCCTACGTAGCTGTGAGAAACAGTTGATATGAACTGAAAAGAAAGATGTGATGAATCCAACAAGAAGGTGACTATCTTAAAACGACCTGGAGCCATCGACGTGAAAGGTCAGCAGTGAAAGTGGCTGCAGAGCAACGCTTTGACAAGAAAGAGCAAGCTTACTTAGGTAACTTGCGGTCATACCGCACACACATGTTTTCGAGCGGACCATACCGCTACAGACTAGCTACACTCCAAGACAACTAGAAGCGGACCACACCGCACTGAGCAAACGACTCCTTACAACTACCGTCTCCCCATTCCCAGCCATTTTTTTTCCGTCCCAGAGTTTTGTGCAAAGGCACAGACGATTACGCCTTCTTGCCAGGGCGTTTCATCACACCGCGAGGTTTCGAAGAAGCGGAAGGTTGCACTTTGGCCTTAGCACAGGCTTTGGCTACAGGAGCCTGGGTCTTACCTGCTTCGTCTGCGCGGCCTTTTTTGTACAAGGATCGCATGGGCAGCTTCCACTGGCCTTCATCGATCTCGCAGTTGGTGTCTTCATGGATAAATTTGAAAAGTTTACTGCGATGGCCAGGCTCTGTCATGTCCACATCCTTGATCACAGTCACGAGGAAATCAAAGACAGACATGTTGGGCGAGTAGCGGTAGGATCGAAAGAGTCCACCTGAAACGCACCACCTGACATTCACAAGCTGCTCGCGTTTCTCTAAGCGAAACCATGTCCATCCACCGGGCAGTACTGGAACAATGACCAGACAAAATTCATCCTTGGGATTCGCTGCTGTGAACACCATTGTGCTGTTGTTGAAGGGATCCATGTCGAAGAAGTATCCATGTAGGAACTTGTTGTACTTGGCAAAGGATCCGCCCAGCGCTTGAATCGGCAGGTAAATCCTGAATCAGGGACAAGCACAGGGAAAACATTGGTGAAAGGAGCCACTGGAAACGCTTCACTCTGAAAGAGGCCAAGCCACTGTTCCCCTCCAAGACGAAGACGCTCCAACTGTTTGGGCGGCAGGTCACGCCAACGCTCCACATCCTGGTCGATGATCTTCTGAGGATCAGGATACTCATCTCGATTCGCGCACATGTGCTCCCACAGCTGCTTGAGGATAAACCCCAAACGAAACAACGCCATCAGACTCAGCAGGGATGAGTCCGCAAGTACGGAAAGCTCTGTCACCAGCAAAAGCTGAAAGCCAAAGTGTACAGAAGAAACAGCTGCCGGGTGGGTGCACGTGGCAACAGACTCAAGCGGAACACACCGCCTCCAAGTAAGGAACGAGTGCAAGCAAGACTACTTACTGTTGGACCTATATAGCGGGCGTACCGCTTCCTATCAAGAAACAAGTGCAGACAAAAAAAACTTCTCTGGGACAACATGCGGTCATACCGCATCCCTTTCAAGCACAAACACCTGGAGTACACTACTTCCCCCCAACTTTGTTCTGTACAATTTTTCCCCGGAGCGAATGCGTCAAAGTAACGCATATTGTTTCAGATGCAAATGGCTGGTAAAAGCCACATTAGGAAATGTCAATGATCTTAGATCATTTTTTGGCAGCAGCCTTGGCCTTTGCCTGGCGCGGAGGTCGGGCAGCCTGCGCAGCCTTTCGGGCAGCACTCTTCTTAGCAGCCTCTTCGGCCAAGGCTGAACGGACATCCTTCAAGATCTGCTGAGCAGCGCAGACAGCAGCCTTCACATCACCAACCTGATTGGGCAGGGCTGCCAGCTGTTATAACATGGACTAGGTGAGCTTTAAAAAGGGCCACTGGAAAAAAACAAACTTGTCTGGGGATGAGCCTAGGCACATCATCAAGTGCCACGGGGTCGTTGTTGGTTTTGTACTCATCAGAAGCACTGACCAACACCGTAGCTCCTCAGTGAGAACAATGGCAATGAATTTGTTTACTCAACAAGACTGCCAGGTACCCTGTTATTATTATGGATCTTGCGCGGACATACCGCTGCACATATTCATGATTTAATCAACGAGCCATTCTTCACGAATTTCAGTTCTGACTTTCCATGCATGCCAATGCCTTTGAAAAAGAGAGCGGACAAACCGCTAACTTATGTGTTGAAGACAAGGATCTCTTCTTGAGGTCGAAATTGGATTGCTTGGCTTCCTGGAGAGCATCCATCAAGGCCGCAGGCACCACACCAGGACACTTGGCAGCCCTGATAGATGTTGTGTCCAAAGCGGCGCAGCAACGGTTGAGCATGGCCATTAAACCAGAAGCCTTCTGAATCTCCTTCTTCCAGACTGCAGCTCGTTCTCGGGCTGCCTTGCGCGCCTGAACAGCTGCATCGTCCTTCTCCTTCTTCTTTGCAACCTTTGGAGCAGAACCAGAAGCTTGTACCACAGCAACCTCATCTTCACTGGGAATGCTAAGCACATCATCGTCCTCCAGAACCATCAGCGGCGGAACGGGGCCTCCGCTGCTAGGAGTGTCAGGGGCGGCAGCTGGTGCCTTCTTGGCCTTCTTGGCAGCCTTCAACACTCTTTTACTTTCAGCAAGCTCTTTCTCAACAGAGCCTCTGATGTCATCCGTGCTGATTGTTACCAAGGGCATTGACCAAGTCTCGCCCCAAGCCTGACTCTTTCACTTTCAGCAAGCTCTTTCTCAACAGAGCCTCTGATGTCATCCGTGCTGATTGTTACCAAGGGCATTGACCAAGTCTCGCCCCAAGCCTGGCGAGCGCAGCTGAGATTTACTTTACAACCATTTCAAGACACCCCCTCTCTTGACCAGACATTGGATCTTAAACTTAACAAAACAAACACATTGATTTACCCATTGAAAGAAAAGATATGTTTGCAGAGGAGCCCTGCCTCATCGTCAAACTTGACACCCTTGCTCTTTACCCTTTCAACGTCGAAACCTCGAGCAGCCCAAGCTGTCAGTGGGAGTCTTTCTTCATTGACACGACAACGGCGTTGCTCTGTATGGTAGGTCACCAGAGAGTTGCTGAGCTGTTGCTTCATCAATTTCCACCTTGAATTCTTAGAAGCTGTCTTCACGATCTTGCCAGCGGACCTGAAGAATTCAACTTGGGCCTCGGCACTGAGGGCCTGAAGTGAAGGAGGCAGGCCACCTAGATGGCGATACATCAGCTGGTACAGGTTGACACAGCTGTTGCATTGAAGGCCATTGCCTTTTTGCACAGCTCCGTTGTCAAGGGAGCACAGGAGACCACACTTTTGGCATTCCTCTCCAAAAGCTTCTTCCACCAAAGTCTCAAGAGCCTCAGTGGCAGGCGCTGGCTCCTCATGAACTGCCACCTGGGTCTCCGCTTCGGCTTCATTGGTTGCCATGATGACTCGACAGAACAGATTGCAAAGTACGATCCTGAAGGATGAAAAAAGGACTGCAGATGGAAACAGACTACATAATCACACGAGAACGTGATGAAAATTTATGTACTATACAGTGATTTACTCAAAGATATTCCAAAGATATCTGATAGATATCCGATAGATATCCGATAGATATCCAATAGATATCCCAACCTCAGAAAGATATTTGATAGATATCTGATAGATATCTGGTACCCTGAGAGCTCCTGGAGCCCTCCCAAAAGATATCCGATAGATATCTGATAGATATCCTCGTGCCAAACCAACACTTTACAAAAGATATCCAAAAGATATCTGATAGATATCCGATAGATATCCGATAGATATCCAACAGCAATCCTTCAATACATATGACCACTGATCATATATAACATGCTGCAAAGAAGCAATCTATCATCACAAAGAGTTTGCTGACATTACCAACTCCCATCCAACAGCGGAACATACCGCATTTGTGGAAAGACTTACTAGCGCTACAAACTTCTGGTCCAACCACCCTTCCCAAGATTCAAGACGACTTACCAGCGTGTGCAGACGACACCATCTTTATTACTGATCCATTACTCATGACAGATTATTCTTTTCACAGCGGTCATACCGCTTGATCCAACATGTGGCCAAGACGCTGCCAACAACACCACTGAGCGGGCAAACCGCATTACCAACCCTGGTTCCAGAAACCCAACTAGTTCCCATATGTTTTTTTCCTTATGCAATGGCTGGCTCAATGAAGGGTCAGGCAGGAAACGCCAACCTGCGCAGAACTTTGCCATTTTGATAAAAAAGCTCTGGACAAAATCATGGTGACACACTGGCAAGCATAAAAGAAACAAATTCATGTTGTAGTCTGTCAGCTTATCTTGATAATATATTTTTTGAGACATGGTTTTGGGTTACAATGATGCCAGTGTGAAGGACTCAACCAGATCTCTCATCCCTGGGACTCTTGTCGATACACCAGGGTTTCTAACTCCCGTTCGTACTGTAGAGTTCGGTGATCAATGTCATCAATCACTTGCTGAAGGACCCCACGTAGCTGGCGCAAAGAATCGGGCACAGGCAATTCGCCTTCGTCCATGCCATCGACCAATTCCTCCTGTCTACGAAGAAGGTCCCACACATCTTGTTTGAGAACCACTAGCGAAGTGACATTGAACAAGATCTTTCTTACAAGATCTGGCGCCAGCGACATTGCGTGCTGTTCTAGGAAACTTGGAGAGAACTGGGAACAACAAAATCTGCAGGGCAACACAGAGGGTCAAGGCCTAACACACAAGCTGAGCGGATCACACCGCCATTGGCAAGCAGGCAAACAGTTCACCTCAACAATCTACTTAGACAAACACAACAAGTGGAGCGATCATACCGCTTCAGCGGGGATACCGCCTTCTCAAGTTAAACAGTCAAGACAACGAGCACACTGACCTCAGCTGCTTTTTTTTCCCCAGAAACGAAACAGCAGATCACATGCCATGATTCTGATGCCAGTGTCGACGCCACTCGTAGTATTGATTCCACACACGCTGTTGACGTCCGCCCCTGCGACGCCAGACACCCCATATTCTCCATTGGCGTTCCCGAGAGCTTTCACCCTCTATGAATCCATAATGGCCCGTTCCCGGGTCCGCACCTCCAGTGTCGCAGACACAAGGACAAATCCACTATCTATACTCGGTGAGCCTTCTCCCAAAATTGATTGAAGGGTAAAAGAAAAATACTTAACCATCAAGATACTGAGTTTGGGCGGCACAGGAGGTGGCGCTGCATGCTTGACACGTGCACCAGGGTCTGTGGCCATGGCCGGTGGCAGAGTCTTTGGATCGGGAGGAGTCACATCACTTGCCCCAGTAGCCGACAGAGGAAGTTCATCGCACTTCGGAGCCACAGGTGTGGCAGCTGCATCTTTGGGTTTTGATGGAGCTGGCGCTGAATCCGCTTTCCCAGAGGCCGGGTGATCTTGAGAGGCTTCCACCACATAGCATCCTGGCTTGTCCCCAGCCAGAAGACTCCACAGCGCACCTGAAGAACTCAGTTTGGCCACGGGAGCACTGGATGAACTGGGTCTCGATTGCTTTGGTGGAGGAGGGCAAGCAGGCATCTTGGGTGGAGTCACAGGCTGCATGGCTCCCAGATCGGGAACCGAGACGGCGCTCCCCACAGTAGATGACGTTGTAGAACATCCAGCTGCTGCAATGGGAGTAGCCGCTTGCTTTGCAACCCGCAGCTTCTTCCAAGGAGGCGGCTCTGTTGTCGCTGGCACAGCTCCTGCTATGACAATACAAACAAAATGACCCGAATGCAAGTTGTGCACGAATCCAACCAGGAACACTTGAATGAATAGATCAATCTTGCGCGGAGCACACCGCTGCTTTTTATAATCCCTGACAACATCGATAACTAGTTGATCAATTATTGATGATCCACCTCCCCAATTCTAAAACCAACCAACATGATATTCAAAACGTCTGACTCACAAGGACCGTTCCCAAACCTAACGGCTTTGGCACTGTTGCGCCTCTGGAACCAGAGGCTGAAGCTGGTGGAGGCAAGACAAACCCTCCTTCCAGCCGCTTGGGTCGTACCGCAGCAACTGAAGAGCTGGACGAATCCGGCATGCCAATGATCTTCGGTCCTGCTGCAGCTGAAGAATTCGGCATGCCAATGATCTTCGGTCTTGGCGCATCGCGCAAATGCTTGGGCAAGGGCAAAGGAGGACGTTTGCGCGTCTTGGTCTCCGGTGGCAAAAACGGAGGGAACTTGCTAGAAAGTCCTGGTGGCATTGCAGGATCACTTGGCACTGCTGCATCATCTGCTGGTGGTTCTGGAGAGGGCCATCTGTTCATTGTGCACTTTTGGCACGTGGAAAAAAAGATAAACCCAGAGAAGGTAACAAGAAGTCTTCAACATGCTTCTTATAAATTGAGTGCTGAACATCTTTATTCTCTGTGATGTCTATCACCATTAGTTGCTGTGATAGTCCTACCATGAACAGAAGGTTTCTTTTGCCTTGAAAGAAGAAGAAAGGTCGTGACGTGCTGCAACAACCCTGGTCCCCAAGTGGACACACTTACAAGACAGTGCTGTGGTTTCAACAAAAGCTTTAAACGATCTAAGCGGAACACACCGCCGATAACCATTATCAAAACAGACCCTAGCAACAAATCATCCCCAAGCAGCGGTCATACCGCTGATCTAAGTAGAACACCCTGTTGATAACAATTATAAAAACTGAACCTAGCAACAAGTCTCCTTCAAGCAGCGATCATACCGCTTTTTTTTGGCAAACATTACTTGACACACTGCTACTGGAAAGTCCAAAACGATGACACTGACTTCCATTCAACAAAACTTGAAGTTATCACCCGTGACTTGAAGTTATCACCCGTGAGGCCCCTGACCTTCCAAACCCTCGGCAGGAGCAAGTTTTTTTTCTGATCTCCTTTCACCCCAGAAGATCGGATGTCAGTCAGAGACCCAGATCGATCATCGTCTACTCGCCAAAGACTTGAGCAACAGCTGCCTTTCCAGCTGCCCTGGAACGAATGGAGACCTGCTCTTTGCTCAAAGCAGGCTTGGCCTTGTTCAAAGTGCCTCAGGCAAACGGTGGCAGGCAACAAAGTTGCTGAAGCTGGTTGAACCACAAGTTGGGAAACCAAAACCCAGATAAAGCCAACAATATATCATAGTTTACAGCGGTCATACCGCTTTCAAACCTACCACCTTGCTCTTTATATGTATGGCCTGCGATCATACCGCAGAACAGCAACCCAGTCTAATTAGAATTATTACTATTATATCCATACTGGATACCCGAGGCCAATCTGTCCATGAAGGAATATATCATGACTTCTTTTCCCAAAAGGGCAAAAAACATCACAGATTTGTGAATCATATATTTTCAGATTTTTTGTCCATGACCCAACAGCTATATTTGACCATTGCAACCTAGACACGCTTTGCGCTATGATACGCCCGGCTATAGACACATTCTCGAGTCATCTTCTGCTTTGGATTCACCTTCTTCACTTCAGTCACCTTGGTCTTCTTGGAGGTTGACTTGGTCTTCTGCACTCCAGATTTCCTTGGAGTTGTAGTATGCCCTTTGCTGGTTGACTTGGTCGTAGAAGGCTTTGCGACTGCTGGCTTCTGCGCAGAGCTGGTCTTGGAGCTCTGCATCTTTGAGGCCACAGGCTTCCCACCAGAGCTCTTCTGGGATGGAGGCGGCTTCGAAGCAGCCGGCCGTTTCATCTTTGGAATCTTTTTCGAACTCTTCGTTCCTGCCTTCGCAGGAGATGCTTCAAACTGCTGCTGCTTGCCACTGGGTTTCCTGCTCACGACTTTGGGTTTGGCCTCCAGAAGCGGCGCCTTGCCCTGGTCACGTTCCGCCAAAGTATTCTGCAGTTCTTTGGTCATATCTTTCTGGCAATTTTCTTCAGGAACTGCCTCCATGGCGATCCCATCATCATAGGCAGGCGCCACCATCTCATCTGCAAGCTCATCCACCGCAGCATCACCGATGCCATCTTCGGGATTGCCATCACACAATGCCAAAGGAGGAACTGCCGGCACAGCATCCTGCAAGTTATACCACCAATCACACCCTCTATATTTTGCAAGCAACCGATTTTTATGTTTCCACTCATAGTGACATTGATAAATAATGGATTGTCTATATAGCAACCTTTTTCAATATTGATAACCATCTATCATGCTTAGAGACCCTGAGACCACAGGTTTTCAAACACAAGCAGTCCTGACGAGGCAACGGAGCCGCAATCGGGGCTGACAGGTTCGGAAAGGAAGGAACTCCAGTGGAAGACTGTGGGGTGGCTTGACTGGCCACGGAACCCTGGCCCATGCGAAAGGCCAATTCCAACATCTTCTCTTGGGAACCTTCCTGTGGTGAACCGGTAGCTGTAGAGGTGGCCGGTTTCTCTCCGCCCCTCCAGCGCAGCTTGGTTTCCCCGATGGCAACGAGGAGATCGTCGATTGGAACTCCTCAGGTGCGTGTGTGAGCGCATCTACTCTTGTCAGGCTCATTTTTTCTTACTGATATTTTTCTCTTATACTATATCTTACATCGAATTAAAGAAAGGCGGTCATACCGCCACTCCAAGACAAGTAAGTGACCAAGCGATCATACCGCTCATGTTGCAACCATACCCTACACCACTCCAGAGACCCTATGATACTCAAAGAACTTATTTAAAAATATCTGTAAATAGATCGATGATTTATTTGTCGTTCCCGATTGACGTTTTTTTGGTGAAGCAATACATTCGTAAGAAAAGACAATTGTCACAAATGAATCTGTTATCAAACATTTCCTTGTGAAAACGTTGTCATATTGAAACAAAACAACCTCAATCGAGACCAGAGATGCAAAATTAACTGTTCTTACTGAACAATGATTTACATTTGTGTTTTGCATCGCAATCAAGGCACGGCAGGGAACAGGATACTCTTCAGCAAAAGCAAGCAAGAGCCACTCTGCGGGAAAGTCTGCGCGATTCAAAGGAAGCACCTCGACATACTCATGGTAATCAAAGTCTTCGGACCGCCATAATGTCTTCAATCGTTTCCAAGAAGTCTTCAGCTGCTGTAGGCTTTGGTACCGCTCAAAGATCGACTGCTCGCGGTCACGATTCTTTCGACAGAGAAGCAAGATGTTATGAAGAACTCCATATGTCCCCTCGGTGGGACAGCGAAGCCCCAGCTTCCAACAGTGCCGCAGCAGAAGCGATTCACTCTTCTCCCTGGAACCATTTTGCAAAGAGCTCCAAACACTTTCAGTCAGGTAATGCATCACCTGCTGATAGTTCTGACACTTTCTTCGTTCCATGGTTCCGGGGAAGTGGGCACAGCTCTGGGCGTATCTCTTTCAAGAAAAGCCAGGTTCAAACAAGGAAGTAACCATTCAACTGCCATTGATCCATATTTTTAATGAACTTGTTTCTGAGCTTGACTGACTTCTGATCAACACCACTTCTTTCACTATTTTATTTACATGTTGTCTTTGTGTGTACAAAACACACCTCGACATTTCCCGGCTGCTGGGCGCAACATGACAGGAAGATATCCTGGTGAACATGTTCAATTTACCAGCGGGTCACACCGCCTGCTATATACAATCTTTCAACAGCGGTCATACCGCTGAGTTACAACCATCATGAAAGAACAAACAACCAACAATTCACTATACATTGATGCCCTCAAGAATCGCCACAAGAACCGACACCCGTTTGATCTTCTTCGTTTTTGTAAGACAGCATTGAACAAACTCATTCATCAAACTTAGCATTTCCATGATCAAAGCTTCAATTCTTAAAAAACCAGTTTTCAAAAAACATACTTAAAACATCAAAACCTAGAAAAAAAATGTATTTTTTAACCAAAAAAATGAAAATGATTGAAATACGCAAGAAATAAATAAGTAGGATAAGTAGAAATAAGTAGAACTAAGTTGAACTAAGTAGAGATAAGTTAACTTAGCCTACTTAGTCAAACACAACATCTAGCTACTTATTTCTACTTAGTTCTACTTACTAAGTAGCCCAACTAGAAATAAATAGAAACTAAGTATGACCTAAGTAGCATAAGTAGCAGCATCAACTTAACCTACTTATTTCTACTTAGAACCCTACTTATCCAACTTACAAGGCCTAGTTACCTTACTTATAACTTGGTTATAAGTAGATAAGTAGAAAGGGGCCATAAGGTAGTGTCATTCCAGGCCAAAACAAGGTGAACTGTAAACATTGCAATCAAGCCTCGGGCTAGATTCAGTGGTTATAGGTTAGAATTTAGATATATGAAGATTTGAATGGAAATCTGCAGGTTTGAATCAAGTAGATGCACCTCTCAATCATGATGCACCTGAACAACTCCAGCCCCGAGTTCCTTTCGGTGTTGGTTCAAAGTCGGAAACTGCTTTTGTAGCTGTGGCCCGGCAGTTTGCACTTAAGAATTTGGAAAACTCAACTTTTGGACATCTTTAATCTTCGAATCCCTTGACTTGGACACATCTGTGTCTGGACAAACGATAGCATACAAGTCACCTAGCAAAAGTAAGTTATAATCAATCCACCAGCCCACCAACCAACCAAGGTTCTTAAAGCTCAGTTTTCTTAAGAGTTCTGTGTCTGCTTCCCGGCACCCCGACTTGCAGTCCCACCTCACGCGCTTCCAGGCCCATGCTTTCACAATATTGCCTCGGATATGTCTTCGAGAATGTTTTGCAAATAAAAATGTATGGTGGTTCTATGTGGTGTTCTCACGGTCGGGGACCTCCCAAAATGATTCCAGTTGATTCGGTAGTTCTAATTGCTTGTTTTCGGTTGCCTGGATCAGCCAACAGCTACTCAGCACCCGACATGAACATCTTGCGATGCGGCCGGGTATTGGGATCCATGAAGTATGCCACCTGGGGGCAGCGATCGTGACATGACCAAGTAAGCCAACCAGGCTGGACACCAATGGCTGCACGAGATTAGTTTCCACATTTTTTGGCTTCCTTCGCATTCATACTGGCATGGATATGGTGCATGCATACCAGAAAAGGCAAATGCTGAAGACTAATCCATACAGTTCATTCTCCCATATGTGAATAAGAACACATCACCGCAAAAAAATTGGGCAAAAAGTAGAAGTCAAGAGCAATAAAGGGTCAGGAGTTCCCCCACACCTGCGAAGGGTCTCGCAACAGGATTTGAAGCACATTGGCCAGTTCCTCGACATTCTCCTGGCAAAACAGTGGGAGAGCCACTGGAAAATATGCTTCTGCCATTCAATCTTTTGTTCCCCAGCTCCCAAGGGAATTCACATGAATCTACGAGTACTGTGAGTGGATCATCTGGAGATCATAACAGTAAAATGGCACATGAGAACCAGACTGAGAAATCAAAGCTTGTGGTGGAGACCAACCTGCTTGATGGAGCACTTCGTTTCATCAAGATGTTACTGTTATGCAGTGTGACATCCCATCAAAACAGCAAAGGTTTCAAACAAAAACCTGCCAAATATAGCCAAGTCCAATATATGCCAAGGGGGCAAGAAGCATATTGGACTGATGATGGTCGACTACCTTTTCTTCACAAAATTTGGGGATGTTCACCCTTAGCACAGGATTTTCAAGCACACCGCCAGTAACAAACAAACAGCCACACTGGCACGTAATATGAGCAATGCACAGCAGGACTTTCTACATGTTGGGTTGCTGGGCCTTTTCAAGCATACCTCAAACTAATCAAACAACGCTAATGGGCACTCCACTCTGGTGGCACTGTGGCAATGGAAAATTGGCACTAAACATCTCAACCTCTCGGAGTGCCACTCCGAGAGGTTGAGATGTTTTCCTATGAGCATCTACGTTTACAATATGGTGGTTTCTCAAAATAAGGGTACCCCCAACTCATCCAATGTTAGTCATTTATAGCAATAAACTGTCCATTTTTTGGGTCCCCTATTTTGAGAAACCATCATATGAAATTATCTATGTATGCTTGGTGATTTCCCCCAGGGTGACCTGCCAAAAGATCCAAAAGGCCTGATTTCTTCAGCAACGCAACCGGCGTGACGCCAATGGCCTGGCTCAGGAGCACATCGCAGCCCAACAAGACGTCCGGCTGAGCGAAGTCCGCCAGGGCCTCCGCTGCCGGTGGCATGGCCAGGGTGGAGCCACCGCCCCAGGGACCGACCAGGTCACAAGTGGCTGCATCCCAGGGGTGTAGCTTACTTCAGATGGGTAAACCCCAAATCATTCAGGTTTAGATATGTGAAAAATGTTATTCGTGAGCACTAAACCATCCATCTTTTGGGTCCCCTGTTTTGGGAAACCATCATGTCCCAACGTAACGTTAGCTTCGCATGCAAGCCTTCGGGCCCCTCCTGGGAATATGATGATGGCATTTGTGTGACGCATTAACTGATTGGTCCATTCAGCGCTGTGATGATATGATACATGTGGTTCTGATCGGCCACAAGCATCCATAAACGATGAATTAGTTGATAATAGCTTCATCTAACTTTCTGATAATTGCAGAATGCAAGTAGCCATCAATGAATGGATGTTAAAACCACAGCTAGTCATACATGAATACATTTAATCTAGCTGCACCAGTGAAGAAAATGTAAATAGTGTACCCAAATAACAGTTTACAAAGCAAATAGAATCAATACTATAAGCGATGATGAGGGTTTTGACACCTCGCCAGTGTCCCACAAATGCCTTGAACTGCACCGCATGAGTTGTCTCCAATCACCACCATGAACTGCTTGGCTGCTTGTGAAACAAAAATGTTTCCTGGTTGAAGGTTGATTGACTCGCATACTTGGGTTTAGCCGCTTTTTCTTTTGGCGTCACCTATTTTGAGAAACTACCATGTCAAAGCTGTATATCTGTGGGGTCGGGGCATCAGGAGCTCCTGCCCCAGCATATGTCAACAGTCCCACTGTGGTCCTTCTGCATGAGCTTCGAGGGTAAGTCCTGGCAGAAGGGTTGGACAACATGATGTTTGAAACGCCAGTGGTCGAAGCATAGGGAAGGTGCACAACACTAGGCCCATGCTAAAAAGTCTGCAAATTATTTAAACCATGCTGGAATCATGTAAAAACAGAATGGATCGAAATGGTATGGTTGGACTCATCCGTAGGTTTTAGGACCCATCAACAGCTGTTCGAATGTGAACGAGGGCCGTGCCCCAGCCTTGTAATCGCAACGCAAAGTAGTGATACTTTTGGCCACCTCGCACTTGACGGCCGTTTCCTGAAAGCGGCCGAGGACCACAACCACACTGGCGGACGGGAGGTAGCAAAACCCATGAGGCAAAAATGCATCTATGACATCCATGACTCTGTCTCCTAACATGTGCTGCTTCACCATACAAACAATATACAAACAAAATGCGAATAAAATGAGAGACCATGTGAACGCTTTAGTACCTGTGAACAGGATTGACCATGTGCACAAAGGACACCGTCGTCAAGTGTTGTTAAAATCTGGGGCAGCTCACGGTCAGCGCCCTGGCTGTGAATCAGTCCATGTGATGACTCCAAGCCGAAAACCAATCGACAGTCTCATTATGTGAAAGCAACATCGGAGCTAGCAACTCTGACACACATAGACTAGGCATGACTAGGCCGTCTAATCTTAGAGATTGAACGCAGTGCCAAAACAATGATGTTCACATCACAATCCAAGTCGTGGAGGTTGGGAACATGTGGCAGTGAGTCAAAACCCTTAGTCCCCCTGGTTCCCCCATCATTAGCCAGGCTCTTTTCCCTATGATTTTTGCTTGGTCATTATGAGCCATTTTTGACGGTTGATATTTGGTTCCCCTATCATTAACCATTGTTTTCCCTATTGTTGTTGGTTAATTATCTCCCATTATTAGTTGGTTAATATTGACCCATAGCCAGGCCATGTTATGACTTCGTACTCAGCTACTTGTGAAGCGCCGTGCTTTCCGGCGTGGGAACCCTTGAAGGAACCTCCATAGTGTACCGGTGCATGTCATCGCCGCCCCCGGAGCCAAGGCGCCAAGGCAGCTCGTAAACATGCAGGATCCCCTGGGACGCCCCACCCCAGTTGTTTCAGCGATCAGGCTAGGGAAATACGAGCCAAATGGATCAGAATGGATCAAAATGGATGAAAATGGATCAGAATGGATCAAAAATGGATCAGAATGGAGTCAGAAGAGTGTAAGGTACCGCAACTTGTCCAACTTGTCCATGTTTTGATGCTTGCATTGCGTGGATCAAAAGCTTATCAGCAGCTAAACATCAGGGTCTAGCCGCTAGACCATCATGCTTGCGTGTGGCAAAATGGGTCAATCATGAACATGGTACGAAATATGGAGAGGCAATGCAATATGTAGTACAAATGGTGAAATTAAGCAGTCTCAACCAAGAACCATAAATCACCCACCAGTAAGTCATTCTTAGCCAGCCTAGCCTAGTTTTCAAATATAACAACCTTCGTTCTTGCATTTTCCTGCATTTTTCATGATCTTCAATCGCTGTTATTTTGCTGTTGACCTATGATTAGTCAGTAGTCATTTACTACGACCTATAAGCCATGATCAATAGTAATTTGTTCCTACTAATCAACTATGAAATTGTTTTTACATGTTTTTACTATGATATTGTTTACTCTTACTACCTGACATCATCAATGACTGTTGTTGAATGAATCAAAGTCATGCTTGCGGACCATCTAAGCACCGAATTGACACCCTGACTCCATAAGCATAAAGCCTTTGATTAGTTGCGGAAATTCATGGAAATTCGTGGCAGCTCAGGGTGTTACCTCATGAAACAAACAGAGACACTATGTCTAATCAATCCCCACCAAAGCCACGATTAATTCAGGAAACTTCACTGAAAATTCACGAACTTCAAAATCAAATCAAGAAAATTCCGTCAACTAACTCCAGTGGCCTGAAAACATTCAACCTTCAATTGGCAGTGGGGCAAAACCCTTAGTCCCCCTGGTTTCCCCATCATTCACCAGGCTGTTTTCCCTATGAGTTTGTTGATGGAAATCCCCCATCAGTTGGTTGATTAACTGCTTGACCCATAGGCAATTCTGAAATTCATGGAAACCCATAGCCCTCATCCTCTACCTGCAGGGCCTTCGCCCGGTCCGAGCTCCCCGGCGGTCTTGCAGCAGCACGGAGCTGGCGCCCAGCCCGGCAGCCACCACCCCGGCGGTGCCCAAGCCGCAACCCAGGTCCAGCACCCGGCGACCTGGCCGCGGTGGCCCACCATGGGGAGCCCCTGAAGGGGTGGGCCCTAACGGTGAGTCATGGCAGAAATGGCTGGTGACTTTGGCAACGAAAGTGGTGGAGAAAGTGCCCAAAAATGGACCATGAATGGTTAATTGGTTGGATTTGGTTGGTGAATTCATTCATTTCTAGTTGTTGGAGCGTGAAATGCTGCCTGTCAATTGGAGCTGACTGATAGCAACTGGTCATGCATGAGAGGTGCCCCCATTGACCTTAATTTTCTTGACAGGGATTGATGGTTGACCATCACCTGAGTAACGCTGATTTACCCTTTTGAGCAATGAATGACCATGGCCAACCTCAACCATCCTTTCGGACTATCATTCTTTGCCCATCAGCAACCGTCATGAAGCCTGGTCTTGGAAGTGAGTTGCCAGGATTTCTAGCAGGACGCGCACAGCATGATCCAACCCCATGCCAATTTGAGGTTCTGTATCCTGAGCAGTCTTGTAGTTGGCAACTGACACTAGCAGTAGTAGCATCAGCAGCAGTAGCAGCAGTAGCAATCGTTGTCGTCGCCGTCGTCAAATGCACCTTGATTTGTACATAAGTTGTTTGCACCTTTTTGGAGACTGAGCACTGTCGCTGGGAACGAGAATCAGCCATCAACTTAGTCCCTCAAGTACCACGTCATGTGTTGAACATCACCACTGCAACGCCCTAGCGCAATGAGCCACCATCCCAGCCTTGCAGGGGGACAACAGGAGGTTGGATGCAGAACCATCTAGCCTTGCAGCTGCGGCTGGTGGAAACTGAGATTCCACAAGCGGGGATTGATAGCTTGAAATCACTGATACCGCTTGGCCAATAACCAATGATAGTGGTGGGTCGATGAATGTTAAGTGATGATCGATACCTCATGACGATTCATTCGTCATTGTTTGTGACAAAAATGGAACCTCTACCATATCCGGCACCAACTCATGAGACAAAACACCTTTGACAACTAGACAAATATATATATATATATATATTCATGTCAATAAATAAATAAAGTATATATATATATAAAAAAACAAAAATAAATCAAAAGATATATATATATATATATAAATATTTCCGCCCCAAATTGCTCAATCTCCCTCAATACCTGTGAGGAACATTTTTTTGGCATGGCGACAGTAATAATGAATATCCCCGATCCTGCAGGACTTTAACTTAGAGTTTTGAAAACATTTCCTGTCTTTCAGCCCAGGAATTAAAACTAATACTAATATTGGTTGTTCGAAAGGAACCAGGCATACTAGGAATGTCAGGGAATGTTCTTGCCCGACAATATTTGATAACTATAGAGTATGAAGAGAATGAAGGCTTGACTTTGCAAAGGCCTGACTTTGGAAATCAGGACTGCAACTGTCTCCGCTGCTTCTAGCTGAAGCGACCAAGACACCATAATGACAGAGGCCGGCCAAATGGTGTCCTCACAATCTTTTTCAAGCGCATGCCCTCTCTGCAAATAAAAGGGCCGGAAGGGGAAGGGAAAAACATCACAAACAGAACTTTTCCATGGCTGTGGGCGAGTTGATGTCTAGGCTCGACAACATTTGACCACCTTGACAGCAGGGACTCACCAGCCATAAATCAGTGTAAAGTGGGATGATACAACAACACACGAGCAAATCTCGAATATTAGTTTATCGTGATCAATGAGTTATCCGAGATCACACATACAGAAACTCTCGAGAAAAAAACAAAAAGCACACAAAAACATCACAAATCTCGCCCTTCGGGATCTCATCATAGAGCGGCCAAGCATCGCCCGCTTCCAAAATGGCTTTGTTCTCCTCCGTGACCTCTTTGGACCCACCTCACCGCCCAACCGCCATGGCTGCCGGGGAGGCCACCCCAGTGGCACGTTGTACCATCAGAAACCGACCGCAATTCAACACCAGACCCAACCCATGGGATTGCTGGTCTTGGATGCTGGGAAATCTCAACAAAATATGGAAGGTTATCATCACAGAGCCGGGTGCACAGTTTGTGATTCCTCTTATGGTGATCCCATGTCACCTCAGGATATTCTAAATTCCAACATGCCAGGTCCATGTCTTTGACATTGGATTTCATGCCAATATAATGCCTCTGTATTGTGGAAGTACTGTAGCAAATTTGACACTGAGCGCTGTGGGCGCATGGGTGCTCAGTGGTCACTCGGAGTCATGAGTGCAGCTTCAACAAAGCTAAAATGATTGCTGTGATCAGGGGATCGCAGTGCGCCAAGTTGAACTTCTGTGATCAGTCTCCTCCGGACCCACCCTGAATCCCACAACCCCCTGAAGGAATGTACCCCCATGAGTTTCACCATTTTTTTTGGATGCTAACAACGCCCTATGAATTCGTGGGCAAGCGCACTGCGTTGCCAATCCCAGGCCAAGCAACGGAGCATCTCTTGAAAGAGATTGCCAGCACTTGGCACTTGACAAACGAACACACTCAAGGTGTCATTCAAAGGAACTTCAACCTCCAGCAGTGGAACTTGAACCAAGAAATGATGGAACGCATTTCAAGTTTAAAAGCTATGGGATTGAATCATTTTTCCTAGGATTGGCACCAAAACAAGTTTGGACTGCGACATGTGGGATATCAAAACGCCCGACTCCAAAAGGAGACTTCACGTACATTTTGCATATTTTCAACCCAACAATGGGGCATGACTCGGCATGACAATTTCACTTCAGCTTCCCATCTACATCATCCCCCATGTGCATCCAAGCACTCAAGGCCAAGAAACCCATTTCATGTCATCCCCTCCGCCACCCCCAACAGAATCGAAGCTGCTCAGGGCTTTTGGATCTGCAAACTGATCCAGCTGATCTCTGACATTGTCCAGCGTCCTCGGAAGGCAGGAAGCCGGGAAACCCTGGAAGATGGGTCCACTTTTTCACGACGACAGAGTGGCCGAGAGAGTTGACAGGAAGCGTGTCTACAGCAAGTGTGGAAGCCCGGGGCAATGCGAAGCGTTGCCCACTGGGGTGAGCTGTTTTGACTCCCCCATAGATAAGACATTGCCTGGGCAATGTCATGAGAGTTGTTTTCTGTGAGGCCATCATGGCTTGGCTTTGCAATTTTCAGACCTGCTTTGGTACATGTCAGCTCCAATGAAGCCGCTCTGACACAAAAGCAGAAATGGACGCAAAAGGCAAAATTACCAAGCAACAGACCCAACTCTCGGATATGTAGGGCGTTTGACCATCATCAACCTCAATAGTACTGATCCACCAAGTAATGATACAACCAGCACCCCTCTTATGATCGCCCTCATGCATCTTCCAAGCAACTGCTGCAGTTCTTCCGGCAAGTTCTTCGGAAGCTCATCTTCGGCTGAAGCCTCCCTGGTCGGGAGTGCCGCATCCACATCCTCCAAGTCCCGTGGGCTATAAATCTGCACTTGAACGATGGTGCTGAATTCTTGTAGATCTTCTAGATTGGATTCATCGCTGCTGCGTATCCAAGAAAGCAAAGGTGCAAAGGTAGTTCAATGGAAACATGGAGAAACACACGCGCATACATGTGCCTTTTGAACAAATCCCCAGGGAACATAGAATCAAACATCATCAAAACCTCAAAAACTTCACAGGCTCTACAGGGTCCCTCGAGGGTGGCAACTGTGAATCCACAGCGGGGAGCCCGCCCCTGGTCTAGTGCCCTGAGCTATGTTTTAGTAGAACTAAATAGATAGCCATGGTTGAATAGATAGGCCATAGTTCATGGTGTATAAGATGATCATATAGGTACAAAGGCAACTAGTTGTGAATATAAAATGTATCAGAATCATCACTATCTTGCTGGGCCCCATTCTTCTCCCAATCCCAAATTGAATAGTACATTGACCACTGAACCAGTGACTTTGATTGCACCCATGTAGGTCTCAGATGTTGATTGCATAGAGCCACTGGGGATCGCAAATCAAAGGGGCCTAGTGGTTTTTGATTGGATGTCATTGGATGTCATTGGATGTCATTGGATGTCATTGGATGTCATTGGAAAGTATTCTATAGTCATATAAGCTTGTCAAAACCATATCAATGAAAGGCAATCACCCCCCTCCACCACAACCCTGAGGGCTCCCACCAGTTTAGTTCAAATTTTGCGGGAGCGAGGGAAGAAACCGGAGGAAGTGCGACGTGACCATCCCATCATCCCGGGGTCCTCATCTTCCATCCCCCAGTCGTCTTCCAAATCACCGTCCAAATCCAGATCATCCACCGGCGGCACGTCCTGTGTTCGTGGCTGTCTGACGCCACACAAGGGCGCAATCAAAACAACAAGTCATCACAAGGAAGCACATGTGGAAACACTGGAGATGGCAATGGGCCTATGGTCAAACAAGCTGTTGCTGCTGTCTGAGAGTTGGCAAGACCAAATGCCCGAGGGAGTGTGACCAAAAAGTACTGGGGATGCCTGAGATCCCAAGGTGATAGGCAAAGCATTCATGTGTTTGAGCAGGTTTGAACCATTCATATGACTCATGAAATGATAGAGACTCCTAACCATCGGTGACCAATACTCAACACAAATGAGTGGCTGGAACATCCACCCCTCGCAGCTGAAGCTGCTTAGCACGATGCCCCCCCGCCGCTCACCTCATCCACTGTGGCCCGCAGCAGCAGGCCATTGCGCCATCCTGGTGGGCGAAGAATGACAAACCCCCCATTTCTTTGAAGATCTGGATTTGGGCGACCATTACGACCATATACATCAAACAAATTCTTGCGTGAAAAAATGAGTAAGCATAAATCATTAGACAATTGGACAAGCTTCTATAACATATAGAAGTAGGAATGAATCAGAAATTATATACATATGTGTGTGTGTGCAGCAATCTATGCACACATGTCATTTGCTAGTTCCTTGCATTGCATGTCGCATGGCATTTGATTCATTACGCCAAATGAAATTCAGAGCATTGCATTAATCAAAATGCATTACGTTCGTCAGCTAAAAACTAACGTGCAATATGACATGCATATACATCTATAGCTAACTACAGCTATACATACTAAACTAAACACGTGCCACAAATTTCATCACGTATCATATGTTGCCGGTGTATGTTGAAGCATGGGGCAATGCATGGTGAGAAGTATGACCAACTGCAACGTTGTAATTGCAGCTTCCATATATTCACCTGGAGCCTAAAAAGATCTAAAAGACTCTTGTTTTGGAAGGTGTGGCCCTTAAAATTGAAGGGTAATCATCCAAAACAAAGATCATGTGGTTCTAGTCACATGTAATCTACTAAACAGCGATTCACTGCTTTGAATGGCAGATTTAGTTTGAATGGATGATCTTCTTTTTTGCCCGCGCCCTCTTGAGAGACTTGTCAGCGGCGCCACCCGCAGAACCTTTGTCAGATAATCAATTCATTCAGTTTATGATTTGACTTATCAATCGCCTTTGTTATTTTAGGGGTGCAGTTGTGAAACCAATTTAAAGCACCTAAGCGGACCTAAATTATTTGAGTCGATGATAGTGGATAATCAGTCACCTTTCACCGTGCTGATACCTTGGAATGGTCGCAAACCACCCGCGGGCGCTCCTCTGGCTCCTGCGGCTCCATATCCAATCCAAACGCTGCCGAACCTCAGGACCGATCAGGGCCATGCCACGTGGACCCGAACCCCCAACCGTGGCGGCCGACGCAGCGTTTCAACCAACCGTTCAGTTTGGCGTTCCAAGCGCAAGCCGTTGGTTCTTGCAAAAGGCTGGTGGGAATGTAAACCATATATGCTTCAAAGAATGGAGCCCTGGATGCCCCCATCAGCACTTTGATAATTGGTTTCCTTTGCTGATTTGCATTGAACCTGATGTATTGCGAGGCTTTGAACCGGTCCAACCAAACAAACGACCAACCAAGCATCCTATTGACATCAATCATTGAACATCATTGAACTAGTATCGACAGGTGTTGCGCGCAAAAGTTTGACCGTCAACAAGCACACCTCCCTCAAAAGCAAGCACCCCTTTCCGCTCACAGCCCATGGTCTTCCTTATCCCCATCCGAACTCCAAACAGCAGGCTGCTCCCGCCCTTGGTTCCCCCACTGACCAACTACCAGCAAGGTCAAAATCAGCACCTGCCCGAGTCGGGTTGGATGTGTCGAGCGCTTCTCAAGGTGGGAGTCCCCAGCTCTCCTTAGGAAACCTACGATTTGCAAAGCTCATGGGGTCCAGCCGGTCCAGCCGTTGATAACTTTATGTTTGATGATAAATCACAAGCTATTTGTGGTCGTCAAAGTGGTGGTGCCTTCTTAACAGCTGAATCGGGGCCACCATCAACTATTACTGTTGCAAATTATCCCCTAGTAAGTAGCCAGCATTGACAGCCCTATCAGGTTACCATCAGCTACCAGCGACAAGGCAAAACAACTCTATAATAGTTATTTGTTGCGCAGCAGGTAGCTTCGAGGTAGTGCAAAAATATGTTCCTTTCATCCAGGGACATCCAGAAACCAGCTTGAACACAGGAACCACGGTGTCAGCGTCTGCGCTGGCAGTAATCATGACTTGCAACTTGTTCATAGTCACAAATGTTCATTCCAATCAGTGTTTGCACATATTTCAAAACAATAACCGGTGTCTCACCTTTCAACCTGGGCCACCAACTACTATCATTCCCAATGAGTCCCGAAGCAGGTATGCACCTGTCTGCTTCGCCGCACCATGGCGAACTGGTAGCAACAACTTTGGCTGCACCAAGAGACTGACTCTCAGAGTGTGATTTTGGTCTTGACCGTCTTGTTCTTATCATTATAGTTTTATTCCCATTTTGACTTTTATTTTTTTCGTTGCCATCCCGGAGGTTCAGCGGAGCTGAAGGCGAGCAGGTGGCCCAGCAAAAACGAAACAAACTATAAACTATTATGATTGTGTTTGCTTATTGCTATTTACAAAAAATAAATATAAACATGTATATATATATATAAATGCATTATCATTGCACCGCTTTGCATCTTTGACCTTCAAGTCTTCATGAATCGACCCCGTGCAAAACTAATCGGGGGAGACCGGAAACTGCTGAATCACTTGCAAAAAGTCTGGCCGCTCGGGATGATCTGCAAAGGTATGATCATCTCGCACTGGATATGCCGCACAACCTCCCTCTGGAAATCATTACAGTTTTCCAAGGTTTTTTGGGCCCCAAGGTAGGTTAGTTCCAAAATTGCTGTTGTGCTCTGCCCCTTCCATGTACGAAGCATTTGAGCCCTGGCTGCTCAAAATCTGAAGCCGTCAGTCCCCATTAGATCAAGCTTCAGAATCCTTGGCACCTTGTATTCAATTCATTCTATGGACATCTGGCTCAATCAAGACTGAATTATATATGTTGATGTGTGTGTGTCTAGCTTTTGTCGAATATTTACACAACCGATTAGCGTATAAAATATATTAACATACAAATAATATGTGTGTACATTCATTCATTTCATTCATTTTATTCATTTATTTTCATTCATTTCATTTCATTCATTTAATTTTATTCATTTCATTTCATTTCTTTCATTTCATTCATTTCATTTCATTCATTTCATTTCATTCATTTCATTTCATTCATTTCATTTCATTCATTTCATTTCATTCATTTCATTTCATCAATTTCATTTCATTTCATTTCATTTCATCAATTTCATTTCATTTCATTTCATTTCATGTCATTTCATGTCATTTCATGTCATTTCATTCATTCATTCATTCATTCATTCATTCTTGCATTCATTCATTCATTCATTCATTCATTCATTCATTCATTCATTCATTCATTCAACCATTCATTCATTAATTTCATTTCATTCCATTCATTCATCTCTCTCTCTCTCTCTCGCTGGGCGTGGCTGTCTGCCGCCTCTCTATTTACTTATCTTGGTAGATCCATACTTTTCCGTAATACAGCATCTGTTTACCTTGAATAGCCAATGATTTACAATCTAATAAGGGTGGCGTTGATATGGATTTACCATTGTTCAAATACATCCTGCCACTGGTAGAGTCATGACATGTGTTGCCACCAATAGTGGTTTTGCACTGGAAATGGCCGCCTTGCAGGCATTTTTCTCCACTGCACGGAACACAATGAAACAAACTATGCATGTATGGAACCGATAGAGCGCAACAAGAATCTCTGAAGCATAGCGCTTTGGAAGCTAGAGCTATTCTTGAATCGCTTGACCAACGGAAGTTTGATCACCCTGATGTATATCACCTTTGAACCCGCATTGACCCTAGGAATCGTTCATTTCCTCCATTGGCCGGGCAACCATCACTCCCCTCAGGGGCCGCATCAATGCCCCACCCACCAAGCACCAACCCATGGACGACCAAGCACCCGGGCGAGCCAGTCGTGTTCTTTTTGAGCCAAGGCTCGGGCCGAACCTCGGGCAGTGCTTTGGTAAATGGCCATGGGTCAAGGCTTTAACCAACCAATAATAGCTGGTAGATGGTTAATAATAGGGCAACTAACAATTCTAGGGGATATACCAGCTGAATAGCTATGGGTCAAGCAGTTAACCAACCAACTAATGGGGATAATGACCAAGCAATCATAAAGGAAAACAATGGTTAATGGTAGGGGAACCAGGGGTACAGGGTGAACTGACCCACAAACAAAGATACGTTACGGGAGTACCAATATTCCAGACTTGTATTGAAAAAAATGATTGTTAAATAGCCTGGAGGTACTACCGCTGTTCATTGGTACTACGAGTAGTAATTACTTATATAGATCCAAATTCTACATGATCAAACAAATAACAACCACAATCTGAGAATATAAACCCGAACCACTTCTCCCCGTGTGTGGTATTGACTTGTTGTCGGTCTGCTTGACCTGGCAGTCACAAAATGAACATCGCACACGTTCGCAGATATGTCGTAAGTGAAATATGTGGGAAAGGAAGCTATGCCTACTGAGCTGTGGCGCACGAACCTACTACTCAGAAGATACCTCACACGTCCTTAGGTCGTGGGAACCAACTATCCCAAGTCTGCCCGGTTTAGCCACTCCAGGATTGAACCCTGGAAGCCAATCCGCACCATCGTCAGGTGCATCTTTTTTGTAGCTTTTAGGACAAGATCCAGGTGAGGCTTGCCAAAAACCTAGAAATCGACCTTCGCCCCTGATCCCCAAGTCATGGGAGGTAACGATCATGTCGCACGAAGGCAAATTAAGATCCCCCATCAAATCCCTATAACCACATCTACCCACATCTACGCACATCCACCCACTAAAATACACACATAGCCCCAATTTCCCAATGATTTCATATGATTTGCCCCATTTCCATCCATTTCCCTATGATTTTCTTCATTTTTCCGGATTTCTGCGTGAGACTTAGCTCCATGACCGCATCTTCACCGCCAGCGCACCGGTGGAGCCGGTCACGAACCACTTGGACCGTGAAGCCGCTTCCGCATGTGCCCCGTTCCCCGCCCAGCTTCAACACAGGAGCTGCAACTGCCAGCTGCGAGTTATCACCTTTCAGTGACTCAGTGACGGGGATCCGGGCCAAAGTCGCACGATGTCTGACGGGTGACCAGGAACGGGTTCTATTCACAAATCGATGATTTGACACGCCGGCTCTGCAATGATGAGACCAACTACACTAGGCGTCAAGCGGTCTGGAACAAATTGCGTAGAACATCATCGTGCAACCAGCTTCTGCATCTTGAGGAGTAGGAGCGAAAGAACCCCTACTTCAGCCAGTCCCAGCACATACTAGTTTCTAGTGCACTTGTGGTGTTCATCTTGGAGTCCCTGGCAGTAATTCTGGTCAAACAACAAAAATTACAAACTCTTTGCATTCAAACATGCTCATCCACCCCCACCAGGCACTCACGGTCACAAAGTTGCAATATGGATCCTTATTCATGCGATCACCTCTTATAATCCTAACCATTAAAAAATCACAAACGGCAAACAATGACATGGCTTGATGGTTTCTGATCATGGATTGCGGCTTTCCGGGTGCTGCAGTAAAAGCTTTACCTTTGAAGGAAGCGCCCAAGCCATGGTCCCATAACTTGCCAGGCAATTGGCATGGTTCCTAAAACAATGGAAGCAGGATGAAAAAGTACCCCCCCAACCAGCGTTACACATAGCATTTGTTTGTGAACGGCGGCATGAAAGAGAATTGGGGTGTTTTGACGTGACAGTGCAGGGTGCCGAATACTCAGCCGGTACCGCGAATAAAAGAAAAACCAGTACGAACAAAGAGCGTTTGATTTCATGATATTTGAAACCTCGTGCATTGTGTGTGGAATAACGCAAGTTCATGACATATACATGATCCACAAAGGATCTGCTCCCGTTTGTCGCAAATCATCTCTCAATTAGAGAGCTATCGCCCCAGCGCTAAACGTGGGCAATCGTATTTGAACAAGTAATCCGCTATAGTTTTTTCATTGTCCTCTGTATATACCACTTACTCGTCCAATGTCCGCTGACAGGGCTTATTGAGGCTGTCAAAAGAATTTGCGTCCAAACGCTTGCCGCTTCAGCTCCTGCTGCTGGGTGCACCCGTGGTACAGCTGAGCAGTTGAGCTGCAAATTGCAACTGACCACTTGTGGTTTCCAAAACAGGGCTCGCACTGAGTGATCATGGGAATCCTAAGAAGATTGCTCAGATCCAATAGAGGTCCACCAAACCATGCTCACGGTGCAAACATTATGCAACATGTATCACGCGTTTCTCCAAATGGAATCCATAAAATTTTTGAAACAACCTAGTGCAACAGTCTCCTCAAGATCTCTGGTCGATCAAATGCTGTCCATTACACCGGCTTGCACCCAGTTGGCTGTACCGATCTAGATTGGCAGCAAGCGCGTTTGTGCAGCTCCTGCAACATTTGACGCCAGCGATCCTGGAAAAATCAAGGAATCAAGGAACGCATTGATTGTAACGTTCCTTGAGCAATGCGTGGAGAGAGAGTGAGGCAAAGAAAATCAAAGAAGTGATCGCACAAGCTGCGAAACTGGTAGTTGTTGGGAAGCCAAGCTATTTCAGGAAGTGAGTTGCGAGGTGTTTCAAAAGGCCTTTCTTCTGCAAGCACAACGACAGGGAGCTAGCTAGTGGTTCAACGAAACAAATGGCTTTGTCATTCCAGGTTGGGACAGGTTGCAAATAAGCAAACCATAGACCGAAAAGAAGCTATTTGATGGCATTTGATTCCTTCTGGAACTTCACAAAGAAAGTTGTTGAACCCTATCAGAACAGAAAATGACGAGAACACGACAATTGATTGTCATAAGACCGGTCAACATTCGCGGTTACCTTCTTTTCTCCTGCGTTGCTAACAGTGACCATAGTTGCCATAAACTCCTCACGGTGGATGTTTTCCGTGGATCCCTGGACACTGGTTGGATCACCGGCCACGACGAGAATAGAGGGCACGAAGCTGCTACCAATCTTCACCTAAGCAACGGCGACCGATGCCCAGTCCAAGGAATTTTCATGAATTTTCCGGGCCTCAAAATGCCAAACCCCGGAAGGAACGATGACCCCGTCAGAACTTGTGCCGCAAGCCTCACCCAAGCACTGCGGGCATATTGCGATATGGCTATAAGGACTACAAGCTATACCTTGCTGGGGTTACATTGCCCAGCTCCGAGGATAATACACTGGCTACTGTTGGTTACCATGGGAAAATAGTTATGGGTCAGTTCACCCTGTACCCTGGTTTCCCCATCATTAACTTGGCTGTTTTGCCTACTATTGTTGGGGATTATCCGGCATGAAAGTTCCTAAAAGCCTTGACCCACCAAAAATAATTCCCAGGTAAAATAAACAGTCTTTAAAACCACCAGCCAGTAGCTGTTTGACCCTTGTTGTTGCTTGTAGTTCCCTATGATTAGCCATTATTCATGGTAATTATAACCATAAATATTTAACCACAAAAAATCCCTAACATTGTTGGGGATCAGCATGAATTACCCCTTATGGGGTCACCATGGATACATCCCAGTCATGCTCCACTGCTTCGGCCCTGCCTCGTTATGTGTCGGCCTCGGGCCCCTCCAACTCGGCGAGAGCACAGTGACCAGCGTAGCGGTGCCCTGGCACGGCCGCGGGGTCCCCTGGCGTCCCGTCCTGACCTCCCAACCTTTGGCGAAGAGTGACGCCAGGGGCGTTTGCGGCCCAAAAATGGTTGGTGTACTACTAAAAATGAGCTGGTTTACCACAAATGCTAAGAAATCTACCATAAATGACTGGAAATGGATGATTTTGGCTGCACCCCTATTTTGAGAAACACCCAAATTTGCGACCTTGCTACTTTTGTTTGCATCATGTCTGTGACACACTTTACAGTGATCCATCTCTGTGCGCGCAACTGTGTTTTCATCATGTCACGCAAATGAACTGCAATTTAATTTTGAAAATATACATGTCTGTGTGTATATATATATATATGTGTGTGTGTGTCTATCCTTTTACTTCACTTTGAGTTTGTCTGTCATCCTTGTATGCTAATTCTATGTAATTGTGGTATTTCAGTGCTGCCCCTGTTTCTCCCAAGCCTGGTTTATTTCCGTGTTTAGCCTTTTTGTTTTCAACCTTTTTTATCATTTGATCTCACTATCTCACCTTTCATCTTCATTTTTCTTCTCTCAGTGGTGCTTCCTTTAATATCACTGATGTTCTCTATTATCAATCCATCTATCTCATTTTACTCTTGTTTCACATCCGGTCTCTGACTCTTGAACAAGTTTATCTTTTTTGCTTCATGAACCATGAACCGCCGTACAGAACAACCCATGAATCCACCATGCTGAACCACGCAGTTGGTACTGCTTTGAACATTGGACCCAAGAAAGGCAGCAGCTACGTATGTTAACATGGGGTCAAGGCTCAAGAATTACAACTGCATGGGCACATACCTGGATCTTCCTGGAGGTTATATACATGAATGTCTAGGTATATGTACTTGTGTGAATGTGCGTTTTGGCCAAATCCATGGGATTGTGGGTGTGCGCATGTGCGTGTATAACTTTCGTTATTCTGTGTGTGTAAATGCCGTGGTTTGGATTTGGTGGACTTGGCTGCTGGGTTTTTGCGGGGTCCTATATGAGTAGGAATGGCCGCTTTCCCACAAGTGGACGATTCGAGAAGAAGTAGCACTGTCATGAGATTTCTCAATGCCGTGGAGCGTGGGACTTCTGAAGGTCGTACCCATCTGTGAAGATGTCTGAACCGATCAGTACACGACATGTGCGAGTCGGAAAACCTTTATTATCACTCCCTTTTCTCTAAACAGCCCAGTGGTCTTCCTTGGAACATGGCGGCACTACAAATGTCTTAGGCCCACAGCGGATTAGCAAGGGATTCATCTCCTGTAGCATTGGCAGCTGCATCTCCAACGTTGCATCTCCCGGACCCTTCGCCGACTAGGCACCCCAAAAGTTCCCAGGCCAATCCCTAGAACTCGTTTACGTTTGGAACCAAGTTTCCGGTGTGGATAATGGGAACTATCGTCGGGAACATAATTGCCGATATTTTTTGGAATTTTGCATTCAGCTAATAAGTTCAAAACTATAATTTGCATTAAAGCAATCTTGAACCTTGACGTGTGAACCAATATGAATTCCAATATTAACTTTTAAGATGTGTGGCACACTACTGCCCAGTCATGGGCACTGGTCAAATATCGCCACCATCTTTCTTGGTCCCCGAGTCAGCCACCGTGTTCTTGGAAACACATGTGTCCAGTGGTCGAACAACAGTACATAATGAATTCCACACCACGTGCGTTGACTTCAGGAACTTCTTGACATGTTGATCGAGAACTAGAAGTTGATGGAAACTTCGAGCTCTCCACATGTCAACATGACCACAATATCAACTGGCTAATAGCGTCAAACCCTGTAAAAAAATATCAGCAAATCAACCAACCATCCAAAACGTAGGGGAAAATCAAACCCTACAAACTACCAGTTTGTCATGCCCAAAATGACCAAACAAAGCAGCATAAACCTCAACAAATCAGCGTGGTTTAACGGTAACCCCAAGGGACCCAGCATCTGTTCGGATCGCGCCTGCGGTGAGGAAAGGATGATCTGGATTGTGGATTTCCCAGTTGGCCATGTAGACCCCTTCAACCATTCGGCCTTGCGAAGACAGTACCGGTGCTGCAGTTGTTGTGTAGTCTCAACGGCTAGCAAAGTTGTATTTGTCACGTTGGCATGACTGCTGGTTTGTGTGCACTGCTGTCATGAACTAATTGCCCTTGTGCGACAGACACCTGACACAGAAAATCAGCTGATGTTATAAGATAAGATCTTCTAACTCAGCAGACATAATTCAGTTGAACTATATAATTATCCTTGTGCGATCGAACGCACGGCCAGTCGGCAGTCGGCGCGCACACATTGTCTCTCTGCTTTCCAAGGAGCTTCCGGAATTGATCACCTGCAGCGTGCCCGGTACAAAGCCCTTGGCATCTGTGGAATCAAGATTTTTGGGTCATGTGTTGATCATCATTTTCACATGTTTTTATTGAGTAATATTTGCAAATGGTATTTTCAAGAATGGGATACGTAGAAAGAAAGGTTGCTTTTTTCAAATGGGGGGAACCGAAAATCATCCAATGCTAGCCATTTATAATCATATATATTTTTTGGGGTTCCCAATGTTAAAAAACCACTACATGTTTGTTGCTCAATGCACCATTTTCCAGCTCACTTGCTTCAAACCAGGATCCTGGACACTTGCCGTGCGTTGTGAATTGCACATGGTGGCCAAGTACAGTGAGATCAAAGGGAATCACACCTTGTAGCCTCATATGACAACAATACAACAATCTAAATCTTGACAAGTATCAATGAAAATCTATATAAACAAATATATAGACATACATGGAGGATTAAAAATGAATATCAGCTGCAATAGTCATCACAACCCACTCATGAACTCACATGTCTACATCTTTCTTATACGTATCTTACATGGATCTCACCTCATGCCTCAATGGCCAGCACGATGCCCAGCATGGATCCCAACTTCGGCAGGAGGCCATAACCACGGCCAGCACGCGTGCCAAGATGTAGAGCTGCCTGAAAGGTGCCATCTTTGGCCTCGGTGAGTTGGAGATTCTCCAAGGGTGGCTCGGCACAGGCGGACAATGCCTGTAGATCTGCGTGGTTTAAATTTCTACTCTACATCTAGTCTGATCTAATCTAGTCTGAATCTAATCTTAATCTAATCTGATCAGATCTCATCTAATCTCAATCCAAGCTAATCTATCTATAGGTATCTTCTTCTGCTTCTTCGTCGGGTGTAAGGTGGTTACAGTTATAGCCTATGTTATTTAGTCCGACCTAATCTATTTCAATACCAACTTACAAATGGTTTGGGCACCACATTGTGCACAAAACAATCAACAAATATACGAATGAAAGAGGTAAACACTCATAAAAACTCTTCAGTCCTGGCCAAATATCTGGATTCAGAATCCATACCCAGCCAAAGTGATCTTTTACATTATGAACCAGGTGACGTGTTACTATGTCTCTGGAACTGTCTCCATATGCAGTGTTGCCCGCATATCTGTGGGTGTGTCTGTTCATCTGGCACGCTCTAATTGCATATATTTCATATGACTATCGACCATCTAATCCATCTAAAACTCTATGTATATTTATCTTACACCCATGTGATCCGTCCACCTGTCTGTTTATCCGTCTGCCTGCTTGTAAACATTCACTCGCATGCTTGGACACTTGTCTCTATCTTTTTTCATTGTTTAAGTGAAGCATTTCTGTGGTGACTTCATGTGACTTCACTCCTCCATCAACCTGCGACATGTGGCAGCTCATGTATCTGCACGCACAAGCATTTCCCCAAGGAGATCCGTTTTCAATCAATCATCTGTCGCCCTCTTCCCGATGTGCATGTTTTGCCATCTTGTTCCTGACTAACGTCACAAACATCAATATTATCGAACGAAGTCAACGCCAACAATGGCAAGCTATGCTGGCTGGTGAGTCTCTTGAATACAGTCCTCTCGGCCTTCCCGCACCCCCATCTCCCATTTCTCTGCCACGAGACGTCTTGATCACTGCCGAATTCCTGGTTTCAGCTGCTTGCCGAAATCACACACCCCAAGATGAGCAATAAACTGAGATCCATCTTGCAAAAGCCTCTGTTCTTCATGGTGGTTGATCAACAGTTGTTCTTGGTCAACCCATTGGCGGGCCAATGTGTGCCAAATCGCTGGCATTGCGTCCTTGACACCCACGCCCTGGCCTACAAAATGACGTGGTTGTCATGAACCAATTGGATGGCTGCAAAGCACAACGCAGCCGACAGCCGTTTGACTTTGGATGTTTTTGGCATGCTCTTGGCGGACCAATGCAAAGCCTGGGCCAACTGTCTCCGGCCACCTGTTAACCTATGAGTAACAATCCCCCCCGCAATAAAGTACACCAAAATCCCGTTTGCATCCGTTTGCAATAACAACCCCCCCCTAAATAAAGTGCGCCCAAAATTTTGGGGCAACCAAATTTGGTGGAACAATGTCTTGAACCCTGTTCAATTGTTTGTTCAAATTATCTTTTACAGTTACAATTAGGCAATTCATTTAGCAATACTAAACTCATGATCCAGATGTTGGATGTCCAAAAAAATCTCAACCCTCAATTGATCAATTCCTAATTTGAAACCTTATCCGGAAATTAAGAAAATCAATCTCACAAAGGGGGGGTAGCCTTGAAGCTTGAAATCCTCTAAATAAAATGTTTGTTTTTACCCACCCAAATAAAGTATCTGCATCTGATCGTCTCTATTTTTTCAAATTATCCTTTACAATCAGGCAAGTCATTTAGCAATGCTAAACTCATGATCCAGATGTTGGATGTCCGAAAAAAATTCTCAAACCGTAACTCTGGCTTTCCAAAGCTTGACCAGTCAGTACCTTAATTCTGGTTTCCAATTATGTTTAACAATTAGCCAATTCATTTAGCAATGCTAAATTCATGATCCAAATGTTGAAGAGTTCTGGTTTTTAATTATCTTTAACAATTAGCCAATTCATTTAGCAATATCAAAAGCTCTTCTGGATTTCCTGCCAATTGGATGTCTTATTCATCAATTTAAAACAATCGGATCCTCCTAAATTTGTTTTTATTTAGAAATCTATTTATAGGGAAAGGAAAAAGGGGAGGGGTTGTTATTTATAGGTAAACATTACTCTTGATGAATAGAACAAAACACCTCACCAGTTCAACTGGGTAAGAGCTTCAAAGCAGAAGCCAGAACACAGATTTTGAGTTTTTTTGCTGAGAACTCGTTGCATCATCTGCCGATCCATCTGTTACCATGCCCACGGCCGCACATTTCCGAGAGACAATGCTAACATCAGGTGAACAAAAAGACACCTGAGGTGCAAATACATACAAAGCACACATCAACCCAAGGGAGCTGGAAGGAAAAAAGGCTAAACATGATTGACTTTTTTATATAAATCAAAGTATATGGGTGCCATCTTTTCGCTTGCATGATTTGCACGTTTCTCTTGGAAACTTGTGTGAGCCGAATTTGAAACAACACATTGTGCAAACTGGACTTGCATCTAGCCAGCCCCGAATCCTCTGTGGATAAATGGCTTTCATGCTATAACCATGGTTCAGGTTCTCTGCAACCAGGTCTTCCGCCACACTGTGCATATGCTCACTCCAATTGCCAAAGCTGTCGGTCAACTGAATGTGTGATCAGCACATTCTGAACCTAAGCACCTGCACAACAAGCCTCTCAAAACACCTGTTCGATCACATGTATATGTAAGTGTGGAACACATTGATTTCAAGATCAATCAAAATCATAAAGCAACTCTCATTAAATCATACCTGATCAAATGGCCACAAACACATCAAATGTATACAACATTCAATGTCATTGTTTACTCTCATTGCTGCTTTTTGTGCTAAGGGAAAGGTTGAGTCCTTGTCGTGCTCCCCCAACCCTTCGGACGGCTTTAAAGGCCAACGCCAGTGCTATGATCCTACCCCACATATATTCTCATTTTTCTGGGTACGAGTCAACCAATCAGCAAATTACAGTACTAGCTGAAACACCAAAGGGAAAAGCACGGACTGTGGCCTTGCAGCCGTGCTTTACACAGTGCGCCTGGACCAATTCATCTTATATCATTTCGGGAAGCAGTGCTTGGGTTCTATGGTAGGATCCAGTAAGCCAAAGAAGGGTTCGAGCATCCTAGCATGATAAACCTGATAAATACACATGCAAGCATGATTGCCAAAGAATTTCTACACATGCACCAGATGGGCGACTGGGCCCAACTTATTTGGAGCAAACTTTCGAGAATTTGATACAGTTGAATGGTGGAACTGTCTTGGGGAAATGTAGAGTCAAAACCAAACCCGATTTGTGGAGTGCATGCAATATTATATATATATATATATATTTATAAATATAGATATAAATATAATATCTACTTATTTATCTGTAATAAAGAAATGAACACACACACAAACACACATATATATATATATATATATAAATAGATATAAATAAATATTGGCCAACATGGACTCCCTGGCAAACACCAATAATAAGGCAAGCGTAGTCTTGTTATTGAGAGTGATGTATGCTCGCTAAAACGTTTTTTGACAAAAACTGCAGCTGGATACCCGACATTACCGGGTACATCACGATGTACTACCTGCCTATGACATACATGTACTTGCTTAAAGTATACAAATGAGTACGGGTGCCTGCATGGCATAGACATCCAAAATACACGGAATGTTGTACGTGCTGAGCACGGTTGAAATTGAAGATAAAAGGTACTGGAAAATAATAAGACAACACCCAACAAACGTAATTTGCATACTTCAATGAATTGCGCTGTAGCTCCACCATGTCTTTCCTGCCAGTCATGGCGTGGTCAAAACGACCTTCGTCACATGTGGTTGGCCCATCTGCTGCTGCGCCACGGGAGGAAGGCGTTGAAGGCGTTGGAGATGGCAATGGCCGTGGAGAGGCTGTGATGCTTGTGCCGCAGCAAGGAGATGGACATGAAGAGCGTGTAGAACTGAGAGAGACGCAGTCATGGCCCCCCCAAACTCATGGGGACGACCCGAATGGATCATGCATGGCATGTGGAACTAGAGTTGGGTCATTTCAGAGGTTCATGTGGGTAAAAACAAATAAATACGTCATACATGGAGTATCTGGGCTATGGCTGTCCAAATTTCAATTGAAATCGACATAAAAAGGATGCTGCAATAATGGCACTGCCAAGTGTTGGAATGCTCCGAGTGATGTGAGAAAACGCTCAGCCCTGATAGTGCTGAGCAAATTCTGGCAGCCGACCGAACCGTAGCTGCGCAGTCTGCGAAATCATGACCATAGTTCCCATGAAGGTACGGATCATGAACATATTGCTTTTGATAAAAGTCCCGTGTCCTGTGCGCCCCTCGATCTTTCCACACTTCCATTAGACAACAGGCATTGGTTTTTTTTTACCCTGTGAGAAAAACTAACCCTTGCCACCCACACATCGACCCACCAACAGGTCTTGTTGGCCACCCTACCACCACACAATCATCTCCGCGAGCTGGCACAAAAGCAAACATCAACAACCAAATGCCAATATAAATGCACATATATGATGAAATGTGGCATCAAGTATAAATAAAAAATCATATTTTGGCCAGGGCTTCCCACGGTTTGCAGGAAAATGCGAGAACTGCTAGCAAGACAAACAAATAGGCCTTATATGTAAATATTTTGCAAATGTCTTATCTATGAACTAGGTAGTATGCACATACACGAGCATGTGTCCAACCTGCTGGCAGTAGCTTCACATGTCACATAGGTGCAACATCTTATTCCGTCAACCCACTGAGCTGATTCGAGCAAAGCAAATCCGACCTTTAGTTTCTTCATGTTTCTTCCTCCATGCTGTTACCTTTCCACAGCCCAAAGGTTTCCAATGGTTTCCATGAGGCCTTGTTTCATGAGGAAACCCGAGATTCAAAGGTAGCCCCAATTTGGTTGAATTGCTTGGTCTTCCCACTCAACGCGTGGTCCCCATAGTGAGAATCCAGCTGAGCTTTTCCTCAAGGTCACACAGCCAAATGCGCTGCAAATGCCCAGGGTTTACATCAGCACTTGCAAGGTTTACATGGTGGTTTCTCAAAATAAGGGTGCCCCCAGGTCATCCATTTATAGTTATGTTTAGCCATTTATAAAAATAAACCAACCATTTTTCCGGGGTCCCTTATTTGATAAACCCCCATTTCAGCTTAGAGGAGCCAAACAAAAGTGGGTAAACGGATGCAACATCAGCAATGCCAGGAACACGATGCTGATCTCCAATGTTCACTCCAAGGATCGCTCATGGCCGCTGCTAAGCAATAGATCCTCAGAAAGCTAGCGCCGTGATTTTCTGGAAAATGACCCATACAAGGACGGAAGTCATAGGGGTAGCTATGGCTATCCCCCATCCAATGGGATATGATTCGTAAGCCAATTTCATATTTTGACCCCTGACCAGTTGAATGGCTTCATCCACGAACCTCAGGATATCCATTGCACAGCACAAATCGGGAAATCTTGATCCAATTTGAATACCTTTCGTGGTTGCATCTTGCTACTCCAATTAAAATCAGTCATGATATGTTATGATCATTTTACTCATGTTTTCTCATTTGGATGAAACTTTGTGGTTCGTGGATCCGTTCGGAGTCAGGGGATCATGAGTCCATGTTGTGAAAGGAGGAAAACAATGGTCCTCCAAACCAATGGTCCTCTAAACCATTGGTTCCCTCTCAATGATGGAACTAATGAATGCAGGTCGAGTTTGTTCAAAAGCTGATCCAGCAGGAAACGGGAACTCTTGAATTCGACCGTCTGAAAGGAACCAATGATTCCAAAAAAAAGCTGCAGTGGATTCGCACACAGCTTCAGTAGCTTTTTTCTGGCAGCATCAACAAACCCAAGCATGGCGTGTGATGGCAGGCCCATGATATCAATATACCAGTGTCAGTTTAGACAAGAACAGCCGCTGACGTATCTTCCAATATACGGTGTCATTCTCCCATACGGATCTTTTTCATGCCATCTCGTGCAAAGCTCTGAGGTTGTAACATCCGGCACAAGTGTTGGCGGATGCTCCACCTGGTTCCAGCAGCCCTGAGACATCAACATGGTCTGCAAACATCACTGGTGCAACCCACATGTAGGCATGTAACATGATGTAACTACATCCAGCCAATGGCCCCCCAAACCATCTGTTTTCTAGGTGTGTAAAAAGGTTATACCCTATATTTTCATTTTGTGGAGGAAAGCCATGGAAAAAACCTCACCTTTTTCAGGGGCCCTTGGTGGCCCTTGGTGGCCTTGCCATCCTTGCAGTATCTCATCATGGCGATCCGGGGTCTCCACACGAATTTTCAGGTGCCGAGTGTAGCTTGGCCAAGGCTCATGATGAAAATGGTGCCGCTGACACTGAAGGTGGCCGCCTGGCGCGCGAGCTATACCGTGACCCCTGAACCATCCAAGTTCATAACCACCAGCTGAAGAGGGAAACCGCCAGCTTTGAACCAGCCTTCCACAAAGCCGTCTCTGCCACAACTGGTAGCTAACATGGTGATAAACCAACTTATAGCTGGTGATACATGGGCCCACCTTGTAAATTTCTGCATGCTGCTTGTCTTGTTGGAGGCCCTAGGCCAGTGTTGTGCCACAAAACCATTGCATGGTGATGAAGCTTCGAAGGAAGACACGCCAACCTGTTTGTTGCAATGGGTGTTAGACCTACAAACGTGAATCAACATGGTAGTTTGGTGTCAAACGGGCCGACTCAAGAAATGTTCATGATTGAGCTTGTAAACCTGCGTGAATGAACAAGCAATGATTATATTTGATAACTGAAACAAAAGCAATATTAGCTGGCAAAAAATCATGCAAAAAACACAGGGAAAATACGCGACAAAAATCAACAAAAAAAACACACATCGAAGCCGGAGATGCATCCATGAATTTCATGCGAGCCGTGTCTCTTGTCCCTTGGTGATTTTGTGAGGATATGATTCGGTAACCCAAGAAGCAAGCAACCATCATCATGGAATAACTTCATGAAAATCCTAGGAGCCTATCAGGAGATCGCGCATCGTAAGCAGGATGATAAGTAGTTTCTCAAAACCGCAAAGTGAGCTTGGGCAATCAAAATGAACAATAGTAGCGATTCCTACCTGATTAAAGCTACTAACATCACCATATTCCCACCACAAATACAGACCGTAGCTAATTGCTGCGGAATTTTCCACTGTTGCTCCAATCCTTCCGCGGCGCCTGAGACACCTCTTCTCGGTTCAGGATGCTGGGGGGTCCATTGTTCAGAACCGCCAGGAAGGTCAAACCGAACTGTTCGTCCTGGCCGGAACACTTGGGCCGGTCATCCTGGTTCAAAGGGGTTACTGGGTGGTACGATATGGCCTGTAGGAACCATCGATCACAGGCGCTGGACATGGGACTGGCAGCGGGGGACAACAAGAAACCACAGACGCGGGTTGAATGATCCAGGTGCAGTTCTCTGGGTACCAGCAAACAACACCAGCTACCTAGGACTCACAAGCAACATTAGACAAACAACTTGAAGCATACAGCGTAACAAATAACCAAAAACAACGGACTGGACTGGGAGCATGATTGGTAAGAATTGCAACAAAGGAAGCCGCTCCAAACCAACATCAACCACCTGCCAGCATCAACACACCTAGACGATGCCAAAGCCATAGCCTTAAAGCCAGTTGTGGTCATAGGAATTCTAGGTATTCATCACAGTCAGCAACTATGAAGCAACCAGCATCAACCAGCTATTTTCACTGTTCATCTGCAGGTTGCCTGGTAGGGGGAGCCAAGCTCGACAGGTAATCAGTGACTTCCTGTAGGTCGTCTGTTGGAGTTAAATTGGACAAACACATGAAGAGTTCCCCGAACAGCACGGGTACCTCAAACGCCTGCATCTATATTACTAAACAAACTTGGCCAATGACACCCCGGTCATATCCGTTCACTACTTGTTATGCAACTTGCTTGCTACTGATTGCAAATTAGGTGTGATAGAATGCTAGAGGGCGCTAGAGCACTATAAGTGTACCTGCGACTGGGATGAACATGTGGCTGATACAACCTGAACCCTCCTTTGGTACACAAAAAGGTGTATCACTTTATTTCTGTACCACTCTTTAAAATCAGTACGTTTGGGAGTCTCAAAAAAAAGGTGCTCGTACACTAAAGATGCAAAGCAAGACTTGCTGACATCGGCAGCTGCTTCTCCTTCCACATGAGGATCATCACTGCCGACCTGAGAAAGCTTCATACCAGGTTAGCCGCTAGGCAAATAGCAAAACCAAAACAAACAATGTCATTGCCGTGGCCGAGAACCAAGCATGCTGGAAGTTGAGATCGGCCATGATGTGGTTGATTCAAATGTTGGAGGATCCTCAAAATAATGTGCTGGTGAATGATAGTGATACATGCTGCAGGTTTTGTTTTTGCTCGGCGGTAGGACTAGACATTTCCAAACTACCGGCGAATGAACTGCACAATCCCTGATAGTGGGTGCTATACATAGCGCAACCGTAGCATGCACCACCATGCCGCACAGTGTCTTACACATGCTTTGGTTGTCTGTGAACCGTTTGGCTAACTAGTCAGCTTTGTTCCCTCGCTCAGAATCCCCCACACAAAAAAAGGACACTGCCAAGTCACAACTGATCAGCCAGCAATCTTGAACTCAGGATATCTCAAAATTTGTCAACATTGCATCCCTAAGGATGCTTTCCTTCGGTAGTCAGCTACAGCTGGCTGGTTGCGCATCCATTTCCTTTGGATAAACCGTACAAGCCCGACGCATGGTGGACGTGCGATTCGAGGTCCAGTGGAATCCCAGGGCCCCAGACCCCAAAGCGAAGATCACGGAGCCAACGCCTCAGTGCCACCAAGTCTTCCGGACCCCTGGATAGGTTCACCAGCTGCAACCAAATCAAAAAGGCCAAAGGTTGGGAGAATCAGTGCGCTAAATGAATAATTTTGTGCATGACACAGTCAGCCGCATTCTATCTCAATTTTGGGCCTGTTTTGGAGTAAAACCGTTGCAGATCTTCCTGCATGACGGTAGCTGTTAATGTTGGTTGTCGTCTCTGAGATTTGGCGCCATGACCGCAAAAATGTGCAAGTTGTCTCGCATCCCTGCTTTTGTGTTTGGCATATGCCAGATTGGGCTGGCATACCCCTACATGGTGGTTTCTCAAAATTGGGGTAACTCCAAATCACCTATTATATGAACCATTGATAGCACATGATATAATAAACCAACCATTGTGCGGTCCCTTTTACCAAGAAACCCTTCCATAATCAACGACCATTGCTGCATCAACCAGTAACCATCCTTACAACGTGGGCCCGCACTAGTTCTACGTTGGGTTATAGCCCCTATAACTGGTAGTTATGTCAAGTGAAGTTAGTTATAACCCACCTATACGTGGTTGGGGCCCCACCTGGCCGTAACCATCATCCACTAGCAATGGCAGCATTCCCATGGCAGCAGCGAGGTACCATAGGCAAAGTTGGCTTCGAAGTCATAGCCGTGGAAGAAGCCCAAAATGGCACCAACCTGGCCGTTGAATTGGAGGGGTTATGACTTATAACTCCATTAATAAAGGTTAACAATAGGGGATAACAACCAACAATAGTAGGGGATGTACAAGCTATATAGGCGTTTCTCAACATTGGCGGTTTACAAAAATGGCTGGCTTATGATAGTGGCTTCTCAATCAAAAATGGCTGGCTCATGACTGTAAATGAGTAATAGTGGATGATTTGGGGGCACCCCTATTCTGGGAAACCATCAAGTCCCCTCAGGTCATGCTGTTGGTTCGCCCCTGTGATGTCAAGCCATAACTGAAAGTCTTTGGTGGATTAAAAACAGAGTATACCAGAAAGTGATGACCTCCGCAAAAATTATTTGAGAAGCCAAGATGCTACATAAGCCATGGCACACGCTGACACACACAAGCCAACCACACCCTGACACACAAGCAGCAGTTTGTGTCATCAGGCGGCCAGCAATCGATCACCTATCAACCACCAAAATCAACCATTTCTTTCCATCGCTACCTCAGTACTACCATGAATCCTTGCAATCAATCATCATTCAATAACAATAACGGCTACTATTGGAGGGTTCTAAGCAATTTACATACATTAATGGTCATGGTCACCATTACCTCAAAAATAGTGAATTACAATAATGATGCCAATAATGCAGAATCATTACTGTCAGCAGGCCATTGTTACATTCTTCCATTGTAGCTATCCCCAGATGTTACGTTGGGAACATCGACCCCCCGTCCCTGGACTTGCCAAGTAGCCGTGAAACCCAAACCGCCCAGGGTGTTGAGGAAGGCGCCCCACCAACCTCCAGGGGAGCTGCGACAGGTGATGAGATCGAGATGTACCATGATGTACCGTTCCTAGATGCTTATCTGCTCAAAATGGATGGTTTTATCAGTGCTTTATCTACTCAACATGTTAATTGGCAACTGTTAAGTTCTTTTGCAATAGGAGGGCCATAGGATAGATGTTTCCAGTTAAGCATGATTTGCGATGGCAAAGAATTCTTGTGGCAGGGCGGACATTTTCTAGGCACACAAAACTCACATGCTCAAACTCATAATCCACGAGCCTGACGTTGACACTCCGGCGAAGGTGTTGTTGGATTTGTTAAAAGGTGGTTTGTGCCTAGGGTAAGTACAAGTTATGGCAGATATAACCGTAGCTATGGCTTGCAAACCAAATTACAACTCGGGGGCCCACCTTATACTATTATCAATGGAAATTTGTGACAGCCAGCATCAATACACACATGGCTATGACATGCATGACTGCCCCAAATTGCGCCGACAAAACTTGCTTGCTCCTCCAATCTTAAAACAAATGCCGCCATTCTTGAAGAGCTTCACATTGCCCACACACTTTAAACAATTGGCAGTGGGTTGAAACCCTGTACCCCTGGTTCCCCTATCATTAACCATTGTTTTCCCTATTATTGTTGATGGCTATCCCCCATTAATTGGTTGATTAATATTGACCCATAGCCAATGGAATTTCTAAAGTCTCCACCTAACATTGCTATTTCGGGGAGCTGCGACAGCTCAGCCCGTGGCAGCTGAACAAGTGCGGTCCTTGTGTCATCTTGAAGGTGGTGAAGACTTCCTAAGGCCGGGGAAATCCAATGCCAACATGGATGCTTGTATACAAGTACAGATGCATGTGCGTGTCGATCTAAACTATAAGTAAACAAATATATATATATATATATATTTATTTATGGAAGTATGAATATTCATATACATACATGCACCCTTACATTCACACATTCATTCACACATACATTCACATATTCTTTCATACATTCATTCACACATACATTCGCACACGCATGCTAATACAGGGGTGAAGAGACATCGGTACATGTGATTCAATATGCACATGTAACAAGTACCAGTGGTACCGCACAAGGCGTTTATCTATTGATCTATCTATCTGTCCATCTATCGATCCATCCATCTATCTGTCTATCTATCTGTCTATCTATCTGTCTATCTATCTATCCATCTATTTGTTTATCTTTCCATCTCTCCATCTCTCTATCTGTCGATCTCTCTTTCTGTCCATTTGTCTGTCTATCTATCTCTCTATACCTACCCAGCTGCCTACCTACCCACCTACCTACCTATCTATTTCTCAATCTTTGTTTGCACCTGCGCCCTCTATCTATATCTTTCCCGCTCAGTAAATCTATCTAAGAATCTCAGCTATAAGCCTCTAGCCACCAGCAATATATCTATCTACCTATCTGCTTATCTGATTTTTCTGGTCTATTTCTTTGTCTATCACTCTATCTAACTATCTCTCGCTTTTCCTCTCTGTCTGTATCTACCTCAATCTGACTCCGTCAACCTCTATTTGTCCCCATTGGGACTTCAATCAAGAAACGTGACGGGAGCCGCAGTTGATTTTTATACCATTTTGACTTCCAAATTTTCCATGCAGATTTTGATACCTTTACATCGAAACAAATCGCGGGACTGTCAGTTTTGTATCTCGGACACCATTTCCTCTGGCCTACCTGCAACTTGCAAGTTTTGAATTCCAAACTTTCTTCTAACAAAGGCAATCATGCACTGCCAATTTCAGAGAAAAACATATACATGGGCCACAAACAATATAAGATATATACAAACAAAACATCTGATCATTACTAAACATCCCGGGAAAAAAAACAATTGTGCGTTGTTTGGATTTAGCCCTTTTCAGTTGTTTATTGTGACAAATAAAAGATAGCAAAACAACATCTTCTGCTCAATTCAAAAAAGGTCACTTGCCCTTTGATGTGTGTTTTTTTTTTTTTTCCCGAGTTTATTTTTAGTTTTTTCTTGCTTTAGTTTTAGTGTAAAATTTGAATTAGTAGGGCATGACTTTTAGTTTATTTTTGCTTTAGTTTGTTATTCAATGTTGTTTGTTTGTTTTTCCAAATCTATTCTTATATACAGTAGGCGCGTCCTTCCTGCAGCTGAGAATCAGCTGAGGTCCAGCATTCAGCTGAATAGATCTCAACAAGGCACTTTAAAGGAAAGGTTCAAAACATTGAAAAGCCGGAGTCAATGGATTGAAAAGGAGTTTCACTGTTGCAATCAGTGATTAGCATTCAGGGTGGTAAACTCACTGTTAGAAACATTAACTGTTGCAATCAGAGTTTTGGATTTATGGGAGTGAGCCGGGTACCCGCTATATAATTATTGTCGAACAAATCAAACAATGAACACCAAAACTTAAGGGGTGTTTCTTAGCAGGGACGTTTAGCAGAATCAGAATCATCTTCTGTCAAAAAGAATGCATACACACACAGCATATGAGGACCACATGTATGAACATCCCCACTAACAACAAGATGAATACATAAGTCCGTGTTGTATAACTCAGTCCAACTACTCTATAGTGATGCAGGGCAAATCCAAGAAAATTGCAACAGCTTCCGTTTTCAGGTGCTACGATAGCGAGCAAGCAGCGAAGCAGCACAGCCAAATGGTCCTCCTGCAAGTGCTCCCTTCCCTCAAATCCAATCTTACGAAACCCATAGGCATAACTACGTGACTACTTTGGACTGTGTGTCTTTGGTTTTGGTCAACACCAAAAACACCCTGAATGCTAACAACATCTCAAGATAGACTGGTGTATTGGTGTCTGTTCAAGCCAAAATGGTAACTAGAACATGCAAAGGCTGCGGGGTACGTGCTTTTCAGTACGCTCATGAAATGACAATAAACTCCTGGTAGCACTCATAATCTCACCGAATGCCCGCTAGTTCTTCTCAGAACTGGACTGCTGCCACATTCCAACCATGTAACTCCTAGCTCTGCAATGTGCCAGTCCCCTTCCATGTCAAGCATCGTTCTCGATGCATTCCATGAGGCCGCCGCCCAAGAACATCAAGGAACCGGTCAGGAAGCTGATCCTCAGTTCTGGCGCGCCTGGTGGTTCCTTGCTTGTTGATACACCAAAAAAATCTGGTTGCATGACTTGCATGTGGCCCTCTTGGCGAGACATCCATGGCCCATACCTGCAACATCCTGCAAGAACATGGCTTGGGAGATGTTGAGACCGCCATGGCTATGCCAGGAGGTGATGCGTTGAGGTCGCACATCCATTGAGGGGACTGGTTTAAAGGGAATGTATGTAGGAAATTTATTGAAATACTTCTTACAGTAGATGATTTTAGGGACGGCATTTTTGAGGGAAGTGATTTCGTGGAGAAAAGAAGGACGCAGCGCTGATTTCATTGGGGCAACCAGCTTCATGCTGGTAGGAAATTTTGTTTCTGGCTGTGCTGATGTGCACCCACGCTGTTGGAGGGTGAAGCGAAATACACATATTTTGGCCACCCCTAAAAAGCAATACACAACACAAAACCCTATAGTTTCAACCCAGGAAACGCCTATCCCGATCTGGGCGACTCTGCCTGTGCATTTCCCTACGGTAGGCTATAGAAAATGGTGCAAACGGATAGTGCTGCAGCCAAATCCAAACTACCAGGCCCGCCAACCACAGCCATGAACAAAATGGGCAATGCATCAACTTGTCTTGCAACACACACGCCAAGTCATGCTGAAAAATGTTTGAGGAGCGAACATGTTTGCAAGGAGCTCGCCGGGGAAATCGTGTGACCAAACTAGCAAGCGCACATGGTCCGGTTGCATATCTACTTTCAAAATCATTGACATGCTTCGAAACCATGAAGCTGAACTTATTCAGTCATCACTGACCCTAGGGCCAAGATTCAGCAAGGTCCATTCCACAAAGTCTTCCGGCAAAAATGACATAAACTCACCTGAGCCGCGGTCATGTGTCCGTCGAGAGGTTTGATTTAGCCTGTGTCGGAGCTGTTTATGGCTGGCGATCACAAGCTGTTTATTGCTGCTAATGGTTTATAAATTGGGTTGGGTCTCCCATTATGCAAGGAATCCATTCTCAATTTGTACTCGAAAACTTTCTGTGACTGTGACCGCAGCATGCACGATGTCCCCGCCATGGCGCTGAGAAAGCTGTTTTGGACGCAAGACTGTATCGAACATATCGTCAACAGTTTCTGGAAATCAGCCTGTCTGCCCAGACATCGGGCCCCGATTCTTTCGCAAGTGTTCTACACTGGGCAAGACCTCAACCTTACAACAGTCCGCACTACCCATTGTCTCAGAGTAGAACAAACATAATGCCCACAAGGATCATATATAGACAATCAAGCAATGCAAAATTGGTTCCTTCTTATTATGCAAACAAATGAGTGCAGTGTGGACGATTGAGGGCGATCAAACAAATACTTAAACCATGGTTTGACCATGGGTTCGTCGGCCAGTAACATGATGCAATCATATGCAATCGATCATTATCAGAATGCGGCATTTTGTTGGTCAGATTCTCTGACACAAATGTACCGCAAACTGTGGACGCGTGCCTCTTTTGCATTTCAATGACAAATTGAATTTGTTGAATGGGAGATCCATCTGCTAATAAGCCCGATCACTGCCAAATACCATTGCCAAAGCTGCTCATCTATCGTGCACCCTTATTCACCACGGTCATTGAGAAAAAACAAAACCCAAACATCCCAAACTAAGGGGCCTATGCCACATGGTCCTTGCTGCTAATGACTCTCTTCTCTAGCGCAATCACTCCAAGACCCTCTTGGAGGAAAGGGAGGGAAAGGGAGGGAACGCGAAACCACAGCTAGCACACTCGGCCAGAACTGAAGAAAGGGAGTTCTCGGGTTAAATGATCAATGCTCAGAATTCCAAGGGCCAACATCTGACCTCATCCAACAACAACCTCTGAAGCACGGTCCACAATTGTGTAGCAATTCCCCCCACGCTTTTGAGCCACCCGGAAGCATCAAGGTTGACATGGTGAAAGGATGGAACCTGCATCATGTCAGAAAAATGGCTCAATTTAATTCAGTTTATTGTTGATCGGTACTGTGTTTGCAGCTAGGAAAGGTCCCTGGTCAATGCCATAACAAAATAATGAGCACAAAAACATCGGTCAGTCCAGCCGCCGTGCTCCATGCTGGTGAAATTGGATCGCTATCCAAGGTGAGGGAAAAACACTGAGAAATCAACATCCACCGGTCACTAAAAAATGACACTTTTCACAATTGGACACGAGGGGCAATCTTGCGGTGCTTCTCCATGGGTGGGGGAGCGATTTGTTGAGAGACATATTTTTTGCATCCAAGGCCTGTGAAAAAACATGTGAAACGTTTGTTTTTACTTTTGGAACCTTTTGGATCTTGCATGACATGCTCAAAGCTATGGCATGCACCCAAGGAAAAATCAAAACAATTTCCAATCCATGAGCTCAACTTCCATGACTGCTGGGTTCTGTTGGCACCGTGTTTTCTTGGCACAAACCATGGTTTTGTGGATTCCCCCGGTTTTGTGAGCATGTGGCTTTCTCTTCGTAGACCAAGGTCTGGAACCAGCCCACCGATCGAGCCTGGTCGGCTGAGTATAGCATCACTTCATGCAATGCTACCGTTTTAACGATTGCAAACAATTATCTTACAAATTTGTAGCAATGTCTTTGCAAAACTAAAAACCCCTTAGAACAACAGTTGTGCATCAATTTCAGTGCCATGTGAGCTCGTTTCTTGAGAAAAAACTGCGTGGTACTTGTATCTAGTCTGGGGGTATTCTACTGGTAGTATATCGGCATGGTGGCGCCACAGAACATGATGTTAGTGAACATGAGGATGGTTGAGGTGAAACTTTCTGTTGCATGATGAAGCTCATCAGGGAAGTTTGAAGGTTTTAGTGTTTAGGGTTTTAGGGTTTTAGGGTTGTGGGGTTTTACGGTTTTAGGGTGGGTATCAGAGTAATCAAATTTCCCAGCCCCGCAAAAACTACATGTTGCAGGATGAAGCTCATAAAGTGTTTTAGGGTTAAAGGGTTTTAGGGTTTAGACAAATGTGGGTGGCTTACAAACCACCCTGCCGACTCCTCGGGGGCAGTTTAAAAAAATAAGGCGAGCCGCCTGCCATGTGTACACCTGCCGACATGGTGTCGGGTTCCGACGATGTACTTGTTGGTGTTGAATGTTGCTTCATGTCAACTTTATGATGGATACCAAAAAAAGTATAGAGAAAAAAATCTTCGTCAGCCGTTGGGCCACTTGGCCGAAAAACGGAAAGTCACAAAACATTGCGCCTGCGCAGTCAAAACGCACATCTCCGGGCAGGACATCCGGTCTGGCCGTACTTATCTGTCAAGCAGCATCCTATTCTTGCAGCAATCCTCGAGTAAATGCCATGTGCAGTATCGCGCAGTACTACTTGAAAACAAGTCCTTCCAACAAGCGCTGACAGTTGCATCATGGCAAACCTGTGAAGGAAGGAATGCAGCCTTGAACAAAGCAGTGATGCAGTGCCTTCCTTCAGCAAATGTCGCAATACTCTTCTTAACAGTTCCTTGTTATGCCATGACCATTGTGTAGGTGCAACAGAAAATGAGATTCCCTTAAGAAAGTGATCGTGTTCACTTTCTACACTCTTCTCTCGCCTGTAAGAAGGTGAACGGTGAAAGCTGTTGAAAACATCGACATTACATTGAATATATATTTCTTCGAGGAGGTCAAGCATGGGAAAGCTGGGGCCGGGTCAAGCCTATTTTCAAAAGTTAGTGCTCAGCACATAGTTTGTGTGAGTATTGCTTCCAAACACACAAATGCAAGGGAGTACATCCACCCCAAAACACTGGAAAAAACACTTTCTTACAAGCTGGAGATGATAAGGCCAACGATTTTTGCTTCAAAACGGGCGTGATTGACCACCTTAAAACAACCAGTGTAGATCATCATCATCAACAACAGCAAACAGTGTAGATACCGGTGTGCTGAACAGTTGCTTACTCAAAATGAACTCCCCACATCTCCCCACGAGGTACTTCCTGAGGATTCCGCAGAAACTCAGAAGTCACGTGGAGAAATCAAACACCCCCAATCGTCCAAAATGATGAATCCTAAGCGCTTGTGGGAACGCAGGGCTTTCAGCGACCCGGCTGAAGAACAACTTGTGACAACGATTCGAACACACATGATTTGCCAATTGAGCTTCCGAAGGTGGCTCGAGCCATCATGCTCTTTGAGCTGGTGGGGAGGCGTCTCCCGGCATGCAATTCTGAGAGGCTTGCTGATGAAACTTTCAAGCTTCAGTTCAGCGCATGATCTGAGCTTGCGGAGAGGCCGACAGGTAAGTGCCACAATTGGACAAGCCACTAGGGAACAGCACATGATCTATGTCCGTTTCAGATCATACGCTGTCCGTGTGATCACCGATTCCTGCCTCATGACTACCAGCTTCAGCTTACAAAAACTCTTGCGCATCTTTGACCTGCCACTGTAGATAAATCAAAATGTGCTAATCAACAAACCACACAAAGCCAGCAAAGCAAAGAATAAAATCAAAGATGATTAAACAAGATATAAAATCGATGCATGTCAACAAATACATGCATATTAAAAAAGACACGTATATAATTGCAAACGTGTGCACAAACGGTTCGGAATGGTTGGGCCCCCTTCATTGGTAGCACCCCCCATGCCCATGAAGTCCATGGATATCCATGGTATTAACATGATTCTTGTCTGTCTCAAGATGTTCCAAACGAGCAAGCGCAAGCATCTCTTGCTGTTCTGAAGACTAGTTTCTTCAGCAAGTACCAGATGAGCAGCCAGGGGAGAGTGCCGAAAAGCTCCAGTGCCAATGCGAAGAAACCAGGACTTCTACATGCCGTTCATTGTTGTGTGCAAAAAAGTCATGGAAGTGGATGGCGGTTCTACTCATTGACTAGTCAGTATTCATGAAGCTTCTGAAGGTTGCGTACCTGAGGGGAACAAACAACAACCATCACCGAAAAAAATTGAACCTGTGGATGGTAGGGGGTATCCCAAGGAATCAACCTATTAATCAACCTATTTCAATGCCTGGTTGATTAATACGGGGTATCCGATTGAACTGGAACCCCTCCCCCAAGGACCTCTTGGGCCCTCTAAGGCACAGGTGATGAGTTCCGGCGCTGGGGGATCCAGCGCAAAGTTTCAGCCTTTTAATATCCAAAAAGAAATGGACATGAAACAAACCAAGCAGCCCAGGCCGCGACAAAAACTCAGGTCCAGGTCTGGTATCAGTTCCGCGCTGGGCACTATGTTTACGCTGATTTGGTCCCATGATTTTCCAGACTGCGGTGGCATAAATTTGGTAGCATAAATTTCTTGAAATAACGAATTTCCAGCACTTGTCGCACTTCGCTATGTCACTTTGAAGTCACCTTATCCTGTTTGGGCATATGCCACGCCATAGGGCAACCAATGGGCCCCACCAAAAAATAATCATTTTACTTGGAAACGGGTGTGGAGGAACCACGATTTTGGATTTGTACCCATTATCAATGTTGAACTAGTACCAACTGACTAAGCTGCTACACCATGTGCCAATGTACCAATGTAGAATTGGAACATAGCTAGTTCAACATTGATAAGTGGTGGGTGTAGCGCTCACATCAGCGCTCCTGCTTCAGTTCCTTGAATACCAATGCCGGCCAACCAGCACACCACTGCCAAAGTAATTGAAAAAGGGATCCTTTAAAAGATGGAGCAGCATATTTGTCTTGAAGAGATTGAATTAGAGTAAATAACCGCCCTCCACAGTTCATATTACATTAGGTCCGCGTTGGGTTCACAGAAAATGCGAAAGAAACATAAGAGACCTATGTGCATGCATGATTCTAATAAATTGACAGAAACTTTCTTTTAAAAGAGATTTGCTTCATTCTTGTTCCTGCGGCTTCAGTACTGCCCCTGCAGCAATGTACACCCAAAACCAAATTGCAGGTTCAAAAGCCTGGAACAATCTCTTTCCTGTTGGCAGGAACTTCATCGGCAAAAACATCCGTCGTGGTGGCGGCTGAGCACGAGCAAAACATATGAAGCTGCCTCTGGTGCGCTTGCTGAGATCTGCTTCTCTGAGGAACATAACCAAAAGGAAAAATTGTGCAATATCACCTAGCGTAATTAGGGATCACACCCATTAATTCACATTCAGTCATTGCATTTCATTACATCTTGTTGCATTTCACTACCCTTTGTCGCAAGATATATAGTGACAAATTGGGACCTAAACGTAAGGACATGGGTCGCCAAAACAAAGCTCAAAGACCCTATGGGGAAAAAGCGACATCCTAAGGATGCTATGCCGCAGAAATGGATGCTGATAATTCAAACATAGGAAAAACTAGTGACACCAACACTGTCCTACAATGACGAACCAAACATCTAGGATTCTGTTCACAATTATATAGAGTAATTGATCTCCTTAGGCAAGTCTCCTTGGAAATCGCATCACACCAGCGGCTTCCCATTGCAAACAACATCCGGTTGGTAGCTTCGTTGGCGAACTTACCTGAAATCGCCATTGAAGCCGCCCGCCCAAGTTGCCCAAGTTCCATTATCGTTGCGGAAACAGCCCGCAGGGCGCTCAGAAGGATTGCTTTTCCAGGGGTTCTTCGGAGCCGTTGTCAGGGGCAGTGCTGTCCGATGCATTCATCGCCTGCTGATCATCGCTGCTGTATCTGAGAACCTGCTAACATCTAAAAACCCATAGTTGAACCAGCGACATGTTTGAGGCCTAGCTTTTCACTGGTGAATCCATCCAGCGGCGATAACTACCAATGATGTCACCCAAAGCGGCATACTGCCACCGAACCGGAACTTGTGTGAGCGATGACAACTACACATGCAAGCTGGAAAACTATAAGATCATATAAGATCACTGGTGTCTCTCGCAAAAGTAGCCCAGAAAATCCCAGAAGATTGTTCAACAATAATTCAACAGTTTATGTCCCACGAGAGCGTCTCAAAGGCGTCTCCTGAGACTCTGGAGACCCGGAAGTCTCTTCCAAAAATGTCTTGAGAGAGGGTCCTTGGTCAGCGCCTCCTAAAGCTGTCTTGTATCATGGCTTCCCCAATGCGCTCAACAAGAGTGTCCGGACATCCGGACGGGGTGTGTCAGCCAACTGTCCAACAAGAGTGCCTGATACGCGAGTCATACGCTATTACACCTGTCAATGCGGAGGGAGGGGTTGAAAGAGTGCCTCACCAGAAAGGCCAAGAAGCACAATGTTGCCGCACAGCTGAGTCGCAAACATGACTTCAAGAAAAGCCCACATGCATCAATATGCAATGCACGTTTGCCAGGTAATTCGCATTCAGATTGTAGATACTGAATCACTTCCTTCCATCGGATGAGATTGAGAATGTACTGCCAAACCTGCGCAGCACAAAAGCATTGTGTGTAGTCCATCCTGCCTTGTCCGGTTCCTCGTCATCTTCGTCCTCCTCCTCCTCTGACGGTGGTCTGAAGTCTTTGGCAAAGACTGCGATAGACTTTCTACCAGCCTGCCGGTCCTGCGGCCAAACGCTTTGAGAGATTGAGCTTTGCAACGGCGACTATGACATGCTGGTGTCATGAAGTGCATTTCATGACATTTCATGACCAATGAATCCAATGTACATTGTTTGGGGTCAAGAAGTATGAGGCATCTGCTTCTGGGGAGAGCCAATGTACATTTTGCATGGCATAATGTCATATTCTGGGAATGCATGAGATCTAATGATCGATACGTGAATCTACAAACTTCACAAAAGAGGGTGGCTCCAGTGATGTACTGGCGGGTCTGAACAAGACTTTGGCCTATCAAAAGCGGCCCTACATACTGAAAACAAAGAGCATGACATCCAAAGAACGAAGCTTCCAAAAACAATGTTGAATCACCCCCTTGTACTGCTTTTGCTCGCAGAGTTCATCCGGTCTCATGCCAAGCCCAAGAAAATCATGCGAATATATGCAAATGAGTAACCTTTAGTTTGGCTGCCCTGCAGAAAACCAACGTGGCAACCGACTCTTTGATCAGTGCATCATCGAAACTATAGGGAGTTGTTCACAGGTTTCATGGCTACCAAATGAGCACAAAGGAAAGAAAACATCGGCAGCCCAAGGGCCCCAAGGCCATGTTTCCATGCGACGGTCCCGTTCATCCATATCCGATGCATCCAAGAGCTTGATCTTCTCGGACAATGCTTGGGGGTTCGCACGTAGCCTGAAAGTCGCGCTCGGTGATGGGATGCCATGTTGGGGGCACCTCGTCTCTTCTGAAAACAATGTGGCCGCGAGCAAGTAGCGTGCCCACATGCTTCACTCATGTTATAGACTACTGCATGCTTAAACAGATTCCCATCATGCTCAGAAAGGTACCTGGCGGGTACAACACTCCAAATGAAACGAGCAAGTAAATGATAGTTTCCATGTTCAAAACTCTGGACATGAGTCTCCGGATCGAAAAACCGGGGCCCCTTGGTAAACATCCAAAACATTAGCGATCGAGGTATTCTTCTGCGGGACGCTCACTTGTACGCCATCAGATTGGATTGTTTGGTATGTATATACCTATAAGAAATCCTCAGGCTATGATTCTAGCCATCAGTTGGATCCCTTAGGTATAGGTATATACCATCAATTCTTGAGCGCTTCACGCCTTTCATTCACGGATCTCCTGCTAAGCTTCAAGGGTTCCCACAAGCCCAGTGCTTCCCCATCGCCTCATCACAGCCTGCTTGGCTCGAAGCTCCAAATCTTCGTGTGTCGAGCTGTAGTTCTGAGGCACAAAGACCACCTGGCGATGACTGCCATGCTCCATGGATGACCAAGTGGGACCCCAAGCGCTTGGCCAAATGCCACTGGGAGATGGATGAAACATGATGAAACCATGGAGGCACATTAATCACAGCTTGACGAGTGAACACGTCGTACACACTACACAGGTTGACATCGTTCCATACAGGCTTACGTTTCCACAGGGATCAACTGCTTCAAGTTCAGAAACCCAACAAATCTTGGCCAACCATGGGCACGAGCGCATCCGTCAAGGGGCAGCAATCTCCTGGAACAATGCTCGAATTGCCAAAACATAGCGATTTGCATCGTCGATCATCCTCGGGACGACTTTCAGTCGCGATTGACTACAGATCAGGCCGTTGCAACATGACAAGGTTGTCAAACGTCTGTGGCTAGAACGATTCTCCATCATGAAGGTGTTACAACCGCTGCTTGCTGCTGGATTTGGCAGCCACGTGCTCTTTGATGAGGGTTATAAGGAGCACATTTTAGTAGCTTACCTCTCTCCATCGCTATCAGGTCATCCTGCCCCAGCCAGACTGGGAAGTTGGGAAGCCAAACGTTTTTCTGCGAAGCGAGACGTTGCACAAATTACCATTCATTCTGTGGGGAGAACTTTGTAGTGACCAGAAGTGATGACATGCACAAGGGATCACGAGGGTGCATCAACGTGATTCAACCCCTCCTTTCAGTTCCCTTCAGGATGTGGGCTCAATGATCAGCATCAACTGTTGCGTCTGCACTTTGGCGGGTCAGCATCAGTGGCTTTTGGTCAGGCAAATTTACATCACTTAGATCGATAAGATTCTCAGTCACAAAATCAAATCAACCGTTATTCATTTTACCGCTGCACAATTTATGATTGTTTCCGAGTTGGATCCTGACCAGTGTATTTACCAACTTGTCCAACAATAATGAGTCCAACAAATGCATGCGTTGTATAATGCTTCATCAGGCTCCAAAAGTCAATTGATGCATGTCTTACAGTCAGTAAGGGTCGTCAAAGCACAAGAACGCCGCGAGAATGACCCTCTGTCCTCCTGTGGTTGTGGGGGAGCTTGGTTGACAGCACCGTGGTGCGAAGCATCTGCGTCGTCATGGCCGAAGTCGGGTGACCACCCACTTCGGCACTTGGCGCGCCAGGATACGCCGTCCGAAAACAAACGTTCACAACTTCATCAAGCAACTGCTGCTTCATGTTGCTTCCATAAAGGTTAAACCTCCAACAGTCCAAGTTTGAATTTTGCGTTTTTTGTCCTAAGATCGAATGGAGCTTCAGGCGACTGGGTGATGACCGCTGCCACTTGTCCCGAGCCAGGCATCGAGTTTGATTCAAGCTCGCTGAACAATGCGTCCCCAGGGATCGCAAAGGATTCCTGGCACAAGGATGCACAAGGAATCCCGTCAAAGAGTTGTTGGTAATCAAATGATGAGGATGAGAGTTTTGACGGGATCATTGTTTGATTACCAATCATTTGATTACCAATTCATTAATTTGTGGAGGATTTTGAGGATGAGAGCCCAAATCAATTGTTGGTAATCAACCCTGTCTCTCTCTCTCTCTCTCTCGCTCTCTCCGAGCTTGGCTGTCTGCCGCCTCACAGAAGCGCCCTAAAGGCTCCTGTCTGGTACAGGTTCTCCCGAGGATGGGAGTTGTATAATATGTATATGCGCATGTATATGCACAAAATTACACACATGTGAGGAACAAATATTATTTGGTTGTAGCTTTATAACAGAGGTTCAAAAGAGTTGGAGCAAGACAACAAAGATGAGAACAAGAAAGCCATAAAGGTGATATGGAGGAGGAAGCCGGACTATGGCTAAGACCAAGCCACCGACACGTCTACATCAAAGGGATTGCCCGTTGGTGTTGCAATGGCATGACGCAATGTCACAATTCTACGCACGTACCTGGCTTTGAATAGACCTGATGGCATCTTCTCTGGAGTTTTCCCTCCAGAAAGCCGGACCTCTGTGATCACCGGAATCATGGAGCAAGAGGATAACCTCAGTCGGCGTGGAACCAATGTGCTGAAGCGCAAATGTTTAGCCACTTTCCGGAGCTGTTCAGCCACACGATCGATCAACTCGTTCAGGTGCCAGCGGGCCGGTATAGGCTGGCAATGTCATCATTGCAACGTGCCGCATGTGAGTCCATACCAGGTGCCATGTCCAGCATTTGATCTTTTGGTGAACTGCAAACACGATAACAGTGCCAAGAACCAGCCACTATTGTCATTGCGAACCAACGTTACTTGCTGTTCACTGAATACTATCGACAACTACTCACCATCATCATGTTGACCAATCAATATTGATTATGAACCATTGGCCCAGCCACTTCTTTCTATCGCCAAACTCTTGACCATGGTGAAATGTAGAAAAAATGCCAACCACCAAGGCATGCCCCCGATGGCAGAGCTGCTCCAAGGCTCAGAATCTAACGGAGAAAATCCGCCAGAAAATATCATCGGAGCTACAATGACTTTCGCATGTGCGATTCGACCAGGTACCCATTGTGTCTTGGTCAACCGTTTTCTTTCAGGTTCAGAAAGGGCCAAGTTGGGTCGGCAGCTGATTCATTGTCAGGTGTTGGTTGTCCTGTTTGCCACATTTCTTCGGATACCAATCTCATACCTACAGCCTGCGAGGCACTGCTTCTCAACAAGTACCTCAGGTCATTTCCCCCATGAATTCATGTATATAGTATATATATATATATAAATATATATATATAATGAATGCATGACGCACGCATCCCCACACACACACACAAACACGCTGGGTTGTGTATGTATGTACTTATAAGTACACGTACATGTGTACACGTGTATGTAAATACCTACACGCACACAATTGTCAATGTGCCAATGAAATGCCACAGGTAGGAAATGCCATGTGAGACTTCACCCCCGGTTCTATTTCATGAACTTAAAAAAAAGCTTCTGATTGACTATTTACCGTCAAATATTTAGCACTCGCGCTCTTCTTTTTCACTGTGCTGGACCTGTAGGTCGTCTTGAAACCAGTGAATGCATCCTGTGCATTTCAAATCGAAAAGTTTGGACACACCAAACGGCATGGTGCATCACTCCAGTCCAAATGGCATGAACTGGTTTCTTTGAAAGAAATACTTTTCGGAAGACTGCCTGTGAACCCAAAAGGCATGAATTCATCAGGACAGCTTTTCACATCAAGGTTTCACATTGCCCTTTGGGTGGGAGTGGAGGGCTAGCTTTGAGCCCTAAAAAGCCACCCCACAGTGAATGAGAGGTTCGTGCTAATTGTCGATGCGACACTCAAGCACTCGCGCTCTTCTTTTTCACTGTGCTGGACCTGTAGGTCGTCTTGAAACCAGTGAATGCATCCTGTGCATTTCAAATCGAAAAGTTTGGACACACCAAACGGCATGGTGCATCACTCCAGTCCAAATGGCATGAACTGGTTTCTTTGAAAGAAATACTTTTCGGAAGACTGCCTGTGAACCCAAAAGGCATGAATTCATCAGGACAGCTTTTCACATCAAGGTTTCACATTGCCCTTCCACGGGCCCTATGACGGTTTAAAAACCGTTGGTGGGGCTTGCTTGGCAAACCGTTCAACGACCGACAACTGCTCTGTTGACAAACGTAAAGATGGCAGCTGAGCAAGGCCATCTTCGAGATAGAGCCGCGCGACGTTCAATGAACGCCAGCGGCCCCGTACCAGAATCGTCTCAATGGGGAGTCCACATTGTAGAAGGAATGTAGCTCCACCTCGCCTGAGGCTATACGGTTTCAAAGCCAACGCTTCCAACTGAAAGAATTGCAGGTACTGACTGAACACTTTGCGAAAGAATTGGCCAGAGTGTGGCCACAATTTCAGCCCCGGCGCAGGCCTGCTCACAGCACACAAGGTGTGCACCAACTGCAACGTAAGGGAAGCCCTAACAGCAATTGCTTCCTCGGTGCCCGTACGCAGGCCTGACTTGCTACTTTTTAGTGAGATTACACCACATTGTGGGGTAAATTCAACATCCTGGAATTGCAATGCTAACAATTCACCTGTTCGAAGAAGTCCATGGAAACCAATTGCCACGAGCACGGCAAACGCCAGCTCGTGACGTTCCACCGCTCGAACGATCATTGCAGCAACAATGGATGGTGTAATTGGTGCCGAGACACTCTAACGCTGCACAAAGGACATCTGAAGCAACAGTTTA
>VSDK01020083.1:440906-463740 GCA_009767595.1 Symbiodinium kawagutii | reverse complement strand
CTCCTGGTGGGTTTCACCTTTTTTCTACGTTCATTGGAAATGATCCGTCTGAGGCGGGAGCACATCCACCTCAACCTCGTCACAGGCGAAATCGTGGTCACTTTGGTTCAGACTAAAACGTCCAAACAGTTTGCTCAGTCAATCGTGCTGCGGCACAGAGGCATTGCAAAGTTTTTGGGCACCGCCTTGCAAGGGCAGCCTCCTGAGGGAGTGATTTGGCGTTACTCCACTCATCAGTTCAGACAGTGCTTTTCCACCCTTTTGAATCACGCTTCGCTGTCTGACTGTGGCTTCTCCCTTTACAGCCTCAGGCGAGGCGGGGCCACTCACATGTACACTCGTACTCGTGACCTTCACCAAGTGGCAATCGAAGGTCGATGGCGTGACCTTACCACTGCACGAATTTACTTGGATGATGCACGAGCCGTGTTGCTCAGATTTGCATTTTCCCCTGCCCAAACCCACCTCCTCATCCACTTGGCGAGTAGCTTACGCCATTTCAGGTAGCTTCGCCAGTCTGCTCACTTGGGGTGAGTGGGTTGGGTAGTGGGTCCAGCTTGCTGCGGCAAAGTCTCTCTTTTTGCCTGTGGGCAAGATAGTTGGGTCCAGGCCTGGCTAAAGTGGCTTTGGCTGACCCACTCAAGACCACCAGTTCGGTTGTGGGGGAAAAAGAGGCAGCTGCAAAGAAGTTGAATAAGACCAGTCATGCCCAGTGTGACGTCGGTTTCACTTCTTGCTGCCTCCGTAGCGTTCTGGTTCCCACCGCACCCACCCTAGGGTAGTGGGTCCAGCTTGCTGCGGCAAAGTCTCTCTTTTTGCCTGTGGGCAAGATAGTTGGGTCCAGGCCTGGCTAAAGTGGCTTTGGCTGACCCACTCAAGACCACCAGTTCGGTTGTGGGGGAAAAAGAGGCAGCTGCAAAGAAGTTGAAATATATATATGTATATTATCAATGTATACATACATATCAGTAGATTTGGCAGAACCATGCAGAACCCTTTGAATGTTTAATTTAACACCAACCTCGTGAAGGGTGAGAGTGAGGACGAATCAGATCATGCCGGTGGGAGCAAGGATCGGAAAGCGCAATTCGCCTATACATTGATGGTAGTACATATCTATGCATACGGCAGATATGTCCGTTGGCATTCCAATCTGCAAACTGAGGATGCAGAGCAGCAGAGTGAGCGCAGCGCGAAAGAAGTGGAAGAGCTCCAGCAGCAGTTGTCCAAAGCCGTTGCATATACTGGGCTTCATTGGAAAGGATTGGAAAGGTACAATCTTCGGTGGGAAGAGCTCACTGCTTCAGAGACCCTGACTGACTGCCAGTGGTGGCATGTGGCGACTCTTTTGGAGATATGATATATGACTTAAATGTGAATATCTACGAAATCCTCAGGCCATAAGAAAGGTCTGAATGCATTCAGTCTAGAAATTCAGCCCGAACCACCAAATTCAACCTGAAAAAAATTAATCAGCCCGAACAAGTCAACAAAAAAACATGAAAAAACCATTCGAAAAAATCAGTTTTGCAGTTTTTTGCCCGAATTGTGCGGTTCTTTGCGCGAATCGTGCGATTTTTTGCCCGAGTTTGTCGAAACATTTTTTGAAAATCAGCCCGAGTTTTGTAAAAATCAGCCCGAGTTTGATGAAATTCAGCTTGAAACATTCAAAGCAGCCCGAAATCACCTGCAGACCGAAAATTCAGTCTGAGCACCCAAAAGTCTGAATCTTCTGATCAGACTGATAATTGAGTCTAAATGATTTCCTAGGTATATATATATATACTCTATTTTTGTATACATTTGATTATATGATATGTACATGTATGCGCCACATCTCACAGAATGCATCTCACTTATGCCATGGTTGAAATGTACCAGTCTCAGTACCCGCCGAAGTCATTTGTACAGCCATTTGCTACACAGAATCGAAGCTTATAGTTGTACTGATCACACGTTGAACTCTGAATTCATGAAGGGAGAAAGTGAGTACGATGAGATCTTGCGGATTGGTGAATATACGGTGGAGATGAACACATTGTTTGTACATTTGTTGGTATCATGTCTATCCACATGGCAGGTTTGCAGTTTGAAAACCATTGGCCATCCAATCCGCACACTGAGGATGCAAAGCAGGAGAGTACGCGTAGCGCGAAAGAAGTTGAAGAGCTCCAGCAGCAGCTGTCCAAAGCAGTGGCGGATACTTGGCTAGCAGCCGGAACGGTAAAATCTTTGGGTTTCGCAATTAGCCTCACAAAAAATTGTTCCAGAGACTCCGATTGCCTACTATTGGGGGCGGCTTCGGGTGGATTAAGCATCTGCGACATTTTACAGCAATTTTACAATAGTGCAATTTTTCTGAACCCAAACAATATGGTATCACAAAGTTGTACCGTTTGAATTTTTAAGACCAATCTCATGAAGGATGCACGTGAGTATGCATGAGATCACACGGGTGGGAGTACACATTGACATGGAGACGTACATCTTGTTTGTACATTTGTTGGCACCATATCGATCTTTTTATTGTTCAGCTCATGATTGGTGATTGATTAGTCAACAATCTGATGCGTGTCCATGCCTTTGTGCAGCATTTTCCACCTCCGATGCAACGCAGGAGAAGGAGCGCAGCGCAAAAGAACTTGAAGAGCTACAGCAGCAGTTGTCCAAAGCAGCTGCAGATACTTGGCTCAGTCGGAAAGGCAACATGTTCAGGTATGCAGGGGGGGCCCACCCACGCAACTGTTTCGGAGATACTCATGCCCGCAACGCTCCCAGCTTGAGATGTGATTGGTCGCAATTTTCTGTGGTGTCATTTTACGGAACATATTGCTTGGCTGTACCTTTCGAATGTTGAGCACCAACTTCACAATCGAGAGAGCATAGATGAGTATGAAATCGATCATACGCGTGGGACTACAGGTGGATCGAGATGTACCATGAGGTACCATGATGTACCACTTGTTTTTGAATTTGTTGGTATATGTTGGTATCATATTCGATCCGTACAACCGATATGGTCGATATGATATTTTGAATACCATTGGCGGCCCAATCAAGATTTTGGGGACGAAAGGGGGGAATGGCGTGCACGTATACTATCTCATGCTTGTTGTTTGCTTGGTTAATCGCGTGTAACAGTGCTGATAGGGCACTCATCAACATGATTCGTGTGCGCTTCCATGGCGTTCGCATTTTCATGAGCCGCGGCCCGTGGGATCAACAGATCGAGCGAAGCAGGACGCACAGCAAGAGGGCGAGCGCAGCGCGAGCGAAGTGGCAGAGCTGCAGCAGCAGTTGACCAATGCAGCTGCGGATGCTTGGCTGTCCCAGGCCGTGCTGATGCTTCATGGTACTCGAATTTAGATTTGGTTGCTGGTTTTAAGCATTTTCTATTTTCCCTAGTACTTATGAACACATGCTTAGTTGACAAGAGACGTATTCTGTATCGGATGTGAACAGTAGCTTTTGGCCAAGATGGCTCGAGGCCTTGGTTGGGGATCATTTTTCATGCGGTTCTCTTGTGCCCGATTCAGTGGTCCATGCATCACATTCCATGACTACAACATACTACGACTATTCTGTCCCAACAAGATCCAACGATTAGATTGGAGCAAACTTTGTTAAGTCGTATTTCATGTATATATTTGCAAGTTTGCGGAGTTTTTTCAGGAACAGGAACTATACAAATTTATGTACCATCCTTGGCGCAAATGGATTCATACGGCCATGCAGCAGATGCGATATGGAGGCCATAAGCCATCCAATCAACAAACTGAGGCAGCTAAGCAGGAAAGTGAGCGCCACACCCGCGAAGTTAAAGAGCTCCAGCAGCAGTTGTCCAAAGCAGCTGCAGATACTTGGCTCAGTCGGAAAGGCAACATGTTCAGGTATGCAGGGGGCCCACCCACGCAACTGTTTCGGAGATACTCATGCCCCCAACGCTCCCAGCTTGAGATGTGATTGGTCGCAATATTCTGTGGTGTCATTTTACGGAACATATTGCTTGGCTGTACCTTTCGAATGTTGAGCCCCAACTTCACAATCGAGAGAGCATAGATGAGTATGAAATGGATCATACGCGTGGGACTATAGATGGATCGAGATGTACGATGATGTACCACTTTTTTTGAATTTGTTTGTATCATATTCGATCCGTACAACCGATATGGTCGATATGATATTTTGAACACCGTTGGCGGCCCAATCAACGTATTGGCGATGAAAGGGGGGAATGGCATGCACGTATACTATCTCATGCTTGTTGTTTGCTTGGTTAATCGCGTGTAACAGTGCTGATAGGGCACTCATCAACATGATTCGTGTGCGCTTCCATGGCGTTCGCATTTTCATGAGCCGCGGCCCGTGGGATCAACAGATCGAGCGAAGCAGGACGCACAGCAAGAGGGCGAGCGCAGCGCGAGCGAAGTGGCAGAGCTGCAGCAGCAGTTGACCAATGCAGCTGCGGATGCTTGGCTGTCCCAGGCCGTGCTGATGCTTCATGGTACTCGAATTTAGATTTGGTTGCTGGTTTTAAGCATTTTCTATTTTCCCTAGTACTTATGAACATTGATGAAGAGATGCTTAGTTGATAAGAGACGTATTCTGTATCGGATGTGAACAGTAGCTTTCGGCCAAGACGGCTCGAGGCCTTGGTTGGGGATCATTTTTCATGCGGTTCTCTTGTGCCCGATTCAGTGGTCCATGCATTCCATGACTACAACATACTACCCTTCTGTCCCAACAAGATCCAACGATTAGATTGGAGCAAACTTTGTTAAGTCGTATTTCATGTATTTGCAAGTTTGCGGAGTTTTTTCAGGAACAGGAACTATACAAATTTATGTACCATCCTTGGCGCAAATGGATTCATACGGCCATGCAGCAGATGCGATATGGAGGCCATAAGCCATCCAATCAACAAACTGAGGCAGCTAAGCAGGAAAGTGAGCGCCACACCCGCGAAGTTAAAGAGCTCCAGCAGCAGTTGTCCAAAGCAGCTGCAGATACTTGGCTCAGTTGGAAAGGCAACATGTTCAGGTATGCAGGGGGCCCACCCACGCAACTGTTTCGGAGATACTCATGCCCCCCAAGGCTCCCAGCTTGAGATGTGATTGGTCGCAATTTTCTGTGGTGTCATTTTACGGAACATATTGCTTGGCTGTACCTTTCGAATGTTGAGCACCAACTTCACAATCAAGAGAGCATAGATGAGTATGAAATCGATCATACGCGTGGGACTACAGGTGGATCGAGATGTACCATGAGGTACCATGATGTACCACTTGTTTTTGAATTTGTTGGTATATGTTGGTATCATATTCGATCCGTACAACCGATATGGTCGATATGATATTTTGAATACCATTGGCGGCCCAATCAAGATTTTGGGGACGAAAGGGGGGAATGGCGTGCACGTATACTATCTCATGCTTGTTGTTTGCTTGGTTGATTGCGTAACAGTGCTGATAGGGCACTCATCAACATGATTCGTGTGCGCTTCCATGGCGTTCGCATTTTCATGAGCCGCGGCCCGTGGGATCAACAGATCGAGCGAAGCAGGACGCACAGCAAGAGGGCGAGCGCAGCGCGAGCGAAGTGGCAGAGCTGCAGCAGCAGTTGACCAATGCAGCTGCGGATGCTTGGCTGTCCCAGGCCGTGCTGAAGCTTCATGGTACTCGAATTTAGATTTGGTTGCTAGTTTCAAGCATTTTCTATTTTCCCTAGTACTTATGAACACATGCTTAGTTGACAAGAGACGTATTCTGTATCGGATGTGAACAGTAGCTTTTGGCCAAGACGGCTCGAGGCCTTGGTTGGGGATCATTTTTCATGCGGTTCTCTTGTGCCCGATTCAGTGGTCCATGCATCACATTCCATGACTACAACATACTACGACTATTCTGTCCCAACAAGATCCAACGATTAGATTGGAGCAAACTTTGTTAAGTCGTATTTCATGTATTTGCAAGTTTGCGGAGTTTTTTCAGGAACAGGAACTATACAAATTTATGTACCATCCTTGGCGCAAATGGATTCATACGGCCATGCAGCAGATGCGATATGGAGGCCATAAGCCATCCAATCAACAAACTGAGGCAGCTAAGGTGGATCGAGATGTACCATGAGGTACCATGATGTACCACTTGTTTTTGAATTTGTTGGTATATGTTGGTATCATATTCGATCCGTACAACCGATATGGTCGATATGATATTTTGAATACCATTGGCGGCCCAATCAAGATTTTGGGGACGAAAGGGGGGAATGGCGTGCACGTATACTATCTCATGCTTGTTGTTTGCTTGGTTAATCGCGTGTAACAGTGCTGATAGGGCACTCATCAACATGATTCGTGTGCGCTTCCATGGCGTTCGCATTTTCATGAGCCGCGGCCCGTGGGATCAACAGATCGAGCGAAGCAGGACGCACAGCAAGAGGGCGAGCGCAGCGCGAGCGAAGTGGCAGAGCTGCAGCAGCAGTTGACCAATGCAGCTGCGGATGCTTGGCTGTCCCAGGCCGTGCTGATGCTTCATGGTACTCGAATTTAGATTTGGTTGCTGGTTTTAAGCATTTTCTATTTTCCCTAGTACTTATGAACACATGCTTAGTTGACAAGAGACGTATTCTGTATCGGATGTGAACAGTAGCTTTTGGCCAAGACGGCTCGAGGCCTTGGTTGGGGATCATTTTTCATGCGGTTCTCTTGTGCCCGATTCAGTGGTCCATGCATCACATTCCATGACTACAACATACTACGACTATTCTGTCCCAACAAGATCCAACGATTAGATTGGAGCAAACTTTGTTAAGTCGTATTTCATGTATTTGCAAGTTTGCGGAGTTTTTTCAGGAACAGGAACTATACAAATTTATGTACCATCCTTGGCGCAAATGGATTCATACGGCCATGCAGCAGATGCGATATGGAGGCCATAAGCCATCCAATCAACAAACTGAGGCAGCTAAGCAGGAAAGTGAGCGCCACACCCGCGAAGTTAAAGAGCTCCAGCAGCAGTTGTCCAAAGCAGCTGCAGATACTTGGCTCAGTTGGAAAGGCAACATGTTCAGGTATGCAGGGGGCCCACCCACGCAACTGTTTCGGAGATACTCATGCCCCCAACGCTCCCAGCTTGAGATGTGATTGGTCGCAATTTTCTGTGGTGTCATTTTACGGAACATATTGCTTGGCTGTACCTTTCGAATGTTGAGCCCCAACTTCAAGTATGAAATCGATCATACGCGTGGGACTACAGGTGGATCGAGATGTACCATGAGGTACCATGATGTACCACTTGTTTTTGAATTTGTTGGTATATGTTGGTATCATATTCGATCCGTACAACCGATATGGTCGATATGATATTTTGAATACCATTGGCGGCCCAATCAAGATTTTGGGGACGAAAGGGGGGAATGGCGTGCACGTATACTATCTCATGCTTGTTGTTTGCTTGGTTAATCGCGTGTAACAGTGCTGATAGGGCACTCATCAACATGATTCGTGTGCGCTTCCATGGCGTTCGCATTTTCATGAGCCGCGGCCCATGGGATCAACAGATCGAGCGAAGCAGGACGCACAGCAAGAGGGCGAGCGCAGCACGAGCGAAGTGGCAGAGCTGCAGCAGCAGTTGACCAATGCAGCTGCGGATGCTTGGCTGTCCCAGGCCGTGCTGAAGCTTCATGGTACTCGAATTTAGATTTGGTTGCTAGTTTCAAGCATTTTCTATTTTCCCTAGTACTTATGAACACATCCTTAGTTGACAAGAGACGTATTCTGTATCGGATGTGAACAGTAGCTTTTGGCCAAGATGGCTCGAGGCCTTGGTTGGGGATCATTTTTCATGCGGTTCTCTTGTGCCCGATTCAGTGGTCCATGCATCACATTCCATGACTACAACATACTACGACTATTCTGTCCCAACAAGATCCAACGATTAGATTGGAGCAAACTTTGTTAAGTCGTATTTCATGTATATATTTGCAAGTTTGCGGAGTTTTTTCAGGAACAGGAACTATACAAATTTATGTACCATCCTTGGCGCAAATGGATTCATACGGCCATGCAGCAGATGCGATATGGAGGCCATAAGCCATCCAATCAACAAACTGAGGCAGCTAAGCAGGAAAGTGAGCGCCACACCCGCGAAGTTAAAGAGCTCCAGCAGCAGTTGTCCAACGCAGATACTTGGCTTGGAAAGGCACAACTTTTGGGGCATGGAGGGAACCCGACCACAGCTCAGAGACCAGGTGTGCTTGCGGTTTTTCATGACATGGCATGATTTTAGTCGAGACAAAGTCCTCCAATTCCTACAGGCTCCTGCCGTCGAGTTGCAACCCTGAAATTTCTTTGCAGGGCCAGTGTTTCTTTTTTGAGGTTTCCACATGTCAAAACACAATCTGATTCTAGGCCGAAACCCGAAGCCCTCAGCTCCGAATTGGAAATAGCTAAGAACAGACAGCTGCGAATCATTGCGTATCACTAGTGCCTTCGCAGCTCCTAGAACTTCGTATCACAAAGTTGTACCGTTTGAATGTTTACGACTAAGCTCATGAAGGGTACAAGTGCGCATGAATGAGAGAATATGAGATCACATGGGTGGGAGTACAGATGGAGATGTACATCCTGTTTGTACATCTGCCAGCACCATATCGATCTTTTTGTTGTTCAGCTCATGATTGGTGATTGATTAGTCAACAATCTGATGCGTGTCCATGCCTTTGTGCAGCATTTTCCACCTCCGATGCAACGCAGGAGAAGGAGCGCAGCGCGAAAGAACTTGAAGAGCTCCAGCAGCAATTGTCCAAAGCAGCTGCAGATACTTGGCTCCGTTGGAAAGTATGAAGGGGTTGAATTTCCTCTACAAAAACGCCGAGCTTGTGCTCCATATGCAAAGAGCAGCACCATTTCTAGGGATCGTGCCTGTCTCTGGCCCCTCGTTTGCATATGGGCTCGGATGATGGATGCATCCAAGTATTGATATGTTCAGCTACGCTTGTACTATTCCAGCTTGGACTTGCAAAAGTGTTGCGTACCACAGTCGGGGGTCTATTTTTTGGACACCTTAAAGATTTCGAATATTTGGAACGCGACTTTGCGCAGCTTTCAGGGCGCCGTGGAGCAGGAAGCTGCGAAGTGGAGAGCGAAGGAGCTCTTTCAATGGTCAAAGATGGATAGACTTCGTGGATGGGGTTACAAGTGCACAGCCCAAAGGAGCAAGTAAAAGGACGGTTCATGTCTATTTCCAAACTTGATAATATTTTGTTTTTTGTTTGCTATACCTACTGTATACACATGTGTTTTTGCATATGGATGTGCAGACATACAATACCGTAGTATATTAACAACACATGCGGAAACCAATCTTAGACTTCGTGCGCTCTTGTGAAATTCTTGACTTCTGTAGTATGTCTCCAATTTACGCGAAGAGGCTGCAACTAGCCATCACTTTCCGGTGGTGATCAAGATGATTATGATGATCAGGAGGAAGACAAGATGAGGATGACTGGAGAATGAAACCCATGTACTGTTTTGGGGTGCAAGGCGATCAAATTCCATTGTAAGTACGACAGTTCAGCACAATCCAACAATATTCATAGTCACCTCGTTTCATGTCACCTCACAATTTGCAGTTTTCCCCAGTATGATTAGATATATTATGCAATCGTCCACATCAATCGATCGACCGGCGCTGGGTCCTCTCCAGGAGATTCGCCGCAATACCCGTTTGCGGCGAGCTCCAAGCTTGGAAAGACGAGAGGAGATTTCCAAGGAGCGGGGCGGCAGTGTCAGCCTGGGAGTCGCAACGGATGGACATTCTCAAATTGAGTTGTTGCGTTGCCTTGGATAACTTTACAGCAACAAGTGGGACCTTGCAGCACATTAAGAGAGTTCCACTGGACAGCTATCTACAGCTTGTAGTGGAACTCTCAGGTCAATTTTTGATGTTTTGTAGCAGGTTATTGCATTTTTATATCATTTTGACGCAATGATTGTGATCATGGTTGTGACGGGCGTCCCGTTGGTTCAAAGCATATCCAAGGCACCGTCCAGACTAACAAGGAACAAGTGCTGTTAGGGTTTCTAATTGGAAACCCGTTTATATATAATTGCCCTAAACAAATGTTCAATAATAAACCATGGGAGCATTTCCAATTGTTTACAAGTACTGTCATTTCCTTTTAGGGTCCCCTTGGTTTCTAATTGAAACATATTGACCAGTATTGACCCGTTGTATTCCAGGGAGCGAAAGCATTCCGAACGTCTCTCCGCAAAATTGATCTGCAAAGCGCAGGAAGAACTGTACCTCCGCGCCAAGGTGGAGGTCATGCGCCAGGCTCCGAAACTTGAAAAGTCAATCATCGCATGGCCAATGGGATGTTGACCAACTGTTGTACAGGCTTAGTAGCTGTTGTTTTGGGACAAATTCCGGGGCCTTGTTATTTTGAACATTTCCAAACTTTGAATTTACAGGGTATCAATGTATCAAGATGTTTCACTTTTCAACGAGGGTGCAAGATACAGCCAACAGCACCACGAAACACCAAACCATGCAGAAGCAATGCGAGCAGTTGTAAGCCTAGGATTGAGATTGAACCAGGTTGCACAACAATGAAATTACGGAACAAATGAAAACCATTGAACCAACTATTTCCAGTCGTTTGAGCACTCTATGGACATGGCAAGTGAGCTAAGGCGTCAGATGCAGCAAAGAACAGCTCCCAGAGCTGAAAAGAAGTATAATCATCTACATATAACAGAAGCAGGCAGTTAGTGTCAGAATATACTTTTGGCAGCAAACAATCTTAGTTGGTTGATTGGTACAAAATGTTAAGCCTGCCAGGGTTTACACATGTTTGCACATGTTCACAACAGTTTACAAATGTTTAGAGGAAAATAGCGGGTTATTATGTGAATGCCCAGTCACCAACTATGACGGACACATTCTCCTGGCAATGTGCTGTGTAAAATGGTTTGATCAGGTCATTTCATAGAGGCATGACTGTCTGTAAACTCGAGATCCTTCATGAACCAAGGTGCTTAGAGCTCATTGATCCCAATTGTATAGGGTAGGTCCTGCTTGGGTCTTGAACATCCACAAAACATGTCAAGAATTGTTGAAATATGTTGAATTTGACATGGTTCCTTCATGTACTTGCTCTTGGGCCCTGGTTGGACTTTCATGGATTTGCTGTAGCCGGCGTTACTAAGTATTGGTGGGTTGATGAGCCGACACTGTGAAAACAAGAGGTGAAAACATGTGAGCAACGACTTTTATTTGTGCAAGTCATTCCAAGTAAAGCGCTTGGGCAATGTTTTTCCCTCTCATCCATAGTTAGCATTGAACGAGATACCCCAAAATGACGTTATCAAGTCCTATTGTCTTTAAACTGAACGAGGGTCAAGCGATTTTTGCACGAATTAAAGCAGCCGCTCATGTGAGTTTTCCACTTGGTTTTCTTGGTTTGAGGGTCTAACAGTGCAACAGTGGCAAGCAGCAACCAAACCCAGTTCAGCATTTCCTGGAGTTTTTGTTTTGGTAGGCAAATGTGGCTGTCATTTCCTTTCACAGCAATCCCGTAAAATATGGCGAAATCCATGTTCCATGCAACTACAACTCACAGGGGGATAATTCGTATGGCGGGAGAGGAGAAAACGACCCATTCAGTTGGCAGGAGATGGAACATTTTCCTTCGGCAGCAGAGCTAGCTCTGCTGCCAGAAGATGAGAGGGAGTATCTGCTGGCGAAAGACACTGGGCAGCATGGTTCGTGGTGAATTCTTGAGACTGAGTTTCGCTGTTCTTCCTGTCTGGCCAATGTGCGAGATACTAACATCTAAAAAGTCTTTCTTCGAAGTCTGAGAAGAGATTCAAACTACGTTTTGAAGCTAAGATGATTCCACCACTTTGGGTTTCACCATGTTTCACCAGCTAGCTTTGGCATCGCAAAATCGCATGCTGGTGGGTACGATCTGATCTGACTGCGCCGCACGTGCGAGGAAAGGGAATGCCAGGCGGTGGACAAGGAGGCTATCCTCCGACCTTTGGTCTGCAATGTATGGCTGTGCTGCTGCCCTCAAGCGACTGAGAACCCCAGAATCAATGACCAGCATGGTTACGGGTTCATATTTCTGACACAGATGAGGTCCCAATCTCTATGTTGGAACCAGGTCCTGTGATGGTACTGCTGTGCTCCGAGGTTCTGACGAGTGGGACAGCATGGTGAGCCGCGGGATCGCGGGCTTTGCCATGCGCAAACCAAAGAATTTTCTTTGAACATTTTATTGTTGGGCCGGTCTCGGGGTTGCAAATGCGTTCAACACCTGCACAACCCACCCTGCTGACAGTATCTTTCATTGGCAAAAATACGCAGATGCAAAGGATGCAAAACCGATATGGGGAAACAGAAAATTGCTACTGCTAATGACCTTCCGGACATGATCAAATTTTGTCCGATGTTCATGTCATGATGACATGATGTACATAGCATGCCGCAACAGATTCCTTTGTGAGCTCTGATGCGAGCTCCTTCTGATTGCAATCAGTGCTTGATGCATGAGTTCCACATTGAACATTGAAATTTGCGGAAATTTTATGATCAGATAAAAAGATATAGAACGCATTTTTCCACGTTGTTCTCGGTGCACTTAAGCTGAATGCTATGTTCAATGGGAACTTCTTTGATTTGATTGAGCGGACAACTTGTGACATTGTGTGACCTGCGCAAAGGTGCACCATCTCGACCGTGCTGCAGGGTTTCCAAGTTGTGTACTTTATTGTTCCCGGTTCCCCCCAATTCTGGACAGTTGGTGTTTTGCCTGGATTCAGGTTGAACGCATGATGTTTTGGTTGCCGAGTGCCGTACCATTGCTATCCCGTTGACTCACATATCCTCGCGCCAATCAGCTTCAATGGTCATAGTGAAGATGCAACACACTCACAGTCAATATACAGCATCACGGCGAAGCTGGGCTACTGTGCATGTTGGGTCTAGCACTGAGGAGCTTCAAAATAAGATGTTTGGGTAGCCTTTTGGTATTTTTTACCTCTATGCGCGTATGTAGGGATGAAAAATTACATTTTAACCAACTCTATGTACTCACCGATGCGCCAAATATGCTGTATACTGTAGCTATTTGACATGACAGCACCAACAGGGAGTCCAAAGCAAGACTGAGCATAGGCAGCATAGCACATTCTCAGCAACTTGGCAATCACTGCAGAATTCGCTCTTGTTACACTTCGCGGCCGCATCATGGAGGTGGGGAGAGACCAAAGATCTCAGCCGAAGTTCTCAGCCTGATTGTGATGGCATCGATCCACCCACGGGTCACAGAAGTGATTCAAGGGAACAACAAGCAACAATCCTCCAGATAAGCATAGCTTCACACGGACAATATCCACAGCAAATGCATGATCAAACCTTTGTCAAGAGTCCAAGGTCTAATCCTACCATGCGTCAATTGAAGCTGCCTTCTTATAACGACTTCATGAACGCTGGAAAGAAAGGTTTCAATATGCAGCAAATCATAGATTCAAAGCTTTGGTTGGTTGCTAGGCAGCAGAAATGGAAGTTCTCAGACGAGACCGGGAGGAGAAGGCAGCAGAAAGGGCCATTGGGAATCGGGTGGCACATGACAGGAAAACTGCGCAGACACTAGTTTCAACAAAGAGATGCAACTTCAGAACAAATGTGTTTTTTTTGACGCAGCAGTATAGGTGTTGGTTGCACGGAAGGTTTTTCCATTGTGTTGCGAGTTTACGTTTTTTCATTGTTGTGATTCGGAATTTGATTGTTTGCTAGTGACAGATTAATGGCTCGTCGGAAAAGCTTTTGCCCTCATCCAGACTCATTGACTATCATTGACTATACATTTTTGCCACTTATCTATGTCATCACCACTGACACAAACATGACAAACCGGTCCAACTAGCTGAGATTGAATGTGTTTGAGTCAACCCAGGTGAGTACGGTTGATCTCGAGAAAAGATTGGAAGCATTTTTGCACGCTTGCTGCAGAATCTTAGATTACAGAGAGGATCGGAAAGAGGTCCATTGAGGTCACTCAATTGGATCTTTGGAGACTGCGATCACCAAATACCGCAGGTTCGACACATTGCCGAGAAGCGGAAGCAGGCAGCAGTCACTGTGGACCTCAATCCTTCGGACTTTTTGCATTGCCTGGCAGTGCTTGATGTTTGCAGAATTTTGCAGGTACTACTGGTGAAGAATCATGAAGAAACACGCCTTTAGACTGGCTTCGTGAGAGAAGGGGTGGGTTTTTGATTGATTAAGATTCCTTACGAGTTCTTAGTATCACCGGTCAGCTTCCCAAGGTTACACCAGTTGATGTTGCTCCAACATTTCTACTTTGCCTTTGGAACATGTTTAGGAGGGATGGATATCAACAAAAAATGATCAATCCTTTTTAAAAAAATAGAATCCCTGGAGATTTTGTTTGACCTCCATAATAATGTGTTTCGGATTTTGCTTTTGATCCTTCACCCTCTTTAGGACGTAGTGAAGATGCAGACATTTCAGCCTTTCTCAGAGTGTTACCCGCCAAATCCACCAAACATTCTCCAAAGCAAGGAAACTCAACGATTTCTGTGATGAGGGGTACCATCACAGGCCCAACAAAAATACCGCATCTCCTGAAGAAAACAATGTTGAGTTGATCTTTGGTGTTTTATTATACAGGTCAGATGATGATCATGTACCATCACGTGCCATCATTTCAATTGCGGGAAACCAACAAATGGGTGCTTCTCAAAATAGGGAACCTCAAAGTTATGGTTACTTATGGTTGGTTTGTTGCTATAAATAGTTCATAAAGGATGACAACTGGGGATACCCCTATCTTGAGAAACCACCAAATTGACATGCATGGCAATCAACCATATCTAACCAGTAACTAACCAGGAACAGCGGATAAAACGAACCATCCACTTTGGCAGGAAATGTCGGATTTTCCATCGGAAGCAGAGCTAGCTCTGCTCCCAGAAGATGAGCGAGAGTTTCTCCTGGCCAAAATGTCTTTCGCGAGGAGAAACTCTCGCTCATTTTCTGGCAGCAGATGGTTCGTTTGATCCTCGCGTCATCCAAATGATCAAGAACGAGTGGTTCCGGAAAATGTTCCATCTCCTGCCAGCTGAGCGCGAAAGACACTGGGCAGCATGGTTCGTGGTGAGTTCTTGAGACTGAGTTTCGCTGTTCTTCCTGTCTGGCAAATGTGCGAGATACGAACATCGAAAAAATCTTTCTTCGAAGTCTGAGAAGAGATTCAAACTACGTTTTGAAGCTAAGATGATTCCACAAGGTTGGGTTCCACCATGTTTCACCAGCTAGCTTTGGCATCGCAAAATCGCATGCTGGTGGGTACGATCTGATCTGACTGCGCCGCACGTGCGAGGAAAGGGAATGCCAGGCCGTCGACGACGTCGATGGCCTGGCATTCCCTTTCCTCGCACGTGCGGCGCAGACAGTGGACAAGGAGGATATCCTCCGACCTGGCCATGCTGCTGCCGTCAAGCGACTGGGAACCCCAGAATCAGATGGCTGAATCTCCAAAGATGACCACCCATGACCAGCCATGACCAGCATGGTTGCGGGTTCATATTTCTGACACAGATGAGGTCTTAATCTCTATGTTGGAACCAGGTCCTGTGATGGTACTGCTGTGCTCCGAGGGTCTCCCGAGTGGGACAGCATGGTGAGCCGCGGGATCGCGGGCTTTGCCATGTGCAAACCTAAGAATCGTTCAACACCTGCACAATCCACCCTCTTAGCAGTATCTTTCATTGGCAAAAATACGCAGATGCAAAGGATGCAAAACCGACATCGGGAAACACAAATTGCCAATGACCTTCCGGACATGATCAAATTTTGTCCGATGTTCATATCATGATGACATGATGTACATAGCATGCCGCAACAGATTCCTTTGTGAGCTCTGATGCGAGCTCCTTCTGATCGCAATCAGTGCTTGATGCATGAGTTCCACATTGAACATTTAAATTTGTGGAATTTTTATGATCAGATAAAAAGATATAGAATGCATTTTTCCACCTTGTTCTCGGTGCACTTAAGCTGAATGCTATGTTCAATGGGAACTTCTTCGATTTGATTGAGCGGAGTACTTGTGACATTGTGTGACCTGCGCAAAGGTGCACCATTTTGACCGTGCTGCAGGGTTTGCAAGTTGTGTACTTTATTGTTCCCAGTTCCCCCAAATTCTGGACAGTTGGTGATTTACCTGAGTTCAGGTTGAACGCATGATCTTTTGGTTGCCGAGTGCCATACCTTTGCTATCCCGTTGACTCACAGATCCTCGCGCCAATCAGATTTGTTGACACGCTGATCAGTTCTATTGCATTCTTTGTTGCTGAGGGGCATTCATTTGAGCTAAAACCACGTTTGAACAGTCTTGATTTTCTTCTGTCAAAGTGATTGATTGAAAAACAATGAATGAAACCAGCATTTTTGCCTGCGTGGGACATGGTTGGACCCTTTTTCCCCGCCAACGATGCGGCATGTCAGTGTGATCTAGGTTAAAAAAAACATCCCATGTAAATAGCAAAAGCGTGGTTCGGGTAAAGAAATTTCATTTTCCATCATCGTGATGTTGCTGAATAAGATCCTCCGTCTGAACTGGTGCGATTTGCTTTATGGCTCCGCACGGAAAAGACAGAGGGGAATCTGAGAAGGCTGCTTCAATCGAACAGCTGGGAACTCAAGTGAAGCTTTCTCTTTGGACTGGCCTTAGAATCGGTTGCGTGGGAACGTTATGAAGCATGCTTTGCTCTTTGTTTCGCACTTGTCGCATTTTTTCCAAGCATGGTGCCCCAGTTGCAACCACTTCTGTCAAAATTTCATGCCCGCGGAACGGGAGTGCCGCGGAAGCTCTACGGGAGTAATGTTCTAGGCACAATAATGAAACGCTTGCAATAGCTACAAATAATTTCCAGATCTGGATTTTTTTGCCCTTACTAAATTTAAATTAGCCCTTATTGATTTTTAATTACAGAATGTCAACTTGCTCCAGAGCAGTTGCAATAATAGGACAGCATTCACAATAGCTACAAATAATTTCCAGAAAATTCCAAAATATTGAGATTTCCCCCTTACTAAATTGTAAAAGGGCCAATTTAAATTTAGTATTGATCCAGAAAACCAGTTCACAACCAGTACTAAAATTGCTAATTGTGATTAGATTAATAAGCAAACACCTTTACAAACTCAAAAATCTGACCTTGTTCAAAACAGCTGTTTTCTTCTTTAAAATCCTTCTGAAAAATTGCAAAGAACAGGTCCACAAAGGGTACCCCCTTGCAAGCTCCTGCATTGCAATTATAATTTGAAATTAGCAACTGCAATAAAAAACAACTTCCCTGGCTCATTTCTATTTTTTTTCTTCCTTATTGTTTTTGAATTGTCGTTAAAAGAAAGAAGAAAAGAAAAGAAAAGAAAAAAAAGAAACGAAAAAACAAGAAAAGAAAAGAAAAAAAGAAAAGAAGAGAAGAAGAGAAGAGAAAAGAAAAGAAAAGAAAAGAAAGAAACCTTCGGGGAGGGTCGTGGGGAGAGTCGTGGGGAGAGCCCAGATTCCAGGTATACAATTGCAAAGCTGACCCGCCCTTAGGGGGGGTATACTATTGTGCCGACAACATTACAGTACTGGAGTGGGATGTAGTGGTAGTGGAATTTGGTTGATACTTATGCGGGTGGCGCGGCAGAGGTATGGGAGCGGTGCCAGCACGGGAGCTAAAATAGGGAAGTGGTATGGCAGTGGTACGAGAATGCTCCGTCGCGTTTGCCCTTTGATGGTTCTTTCGAAATAATTGCGCACTTGCTGTGTTCATTCAAATTACCTCTCTCCATTTCCTTGCTCCTGCAGCTGGCTGGCTTGGTTCCTCCGCCGAGTTTGTCCTTTGATGGCTCCATCGCAGCTTTGCTATGTCATGTCCAGCTGCTCCACACTTTCAGCTGCTTGCTCTGTTGAGCCTGCCATTTGCTTGCTCAGTCCACGTGGCTGGCTCTGTCTTGTTCGCCTACCTTGCTCACGACCGCTCTCGCTGCAGTTGCCAGCTTGTTCTGTAGATGAAAAGATTCCTCAGGACGATCCAACTACAAACCTTGTCGGGAATGCAACGTCATCATGATGAAAGGGCTAGTGACTACGGCTAGTGTTTCCCTTGGTGAGGTGGTGGTGCTCTTGCCACTGCAGATTTAGGCTTGACTGGGCACCGTTTGGCACTTTCTCAACATGGACAACGCTCGGCAACCCAGTAGTACGCAGTGCAGTTGCACATTTGCATGAAACTTTGTCTGAAGTTGATTTCCTGAGTGGAGTTTGTGATTGTGTGCCATAGTCCTTGAGTAGAACATGGCCATAGAATGCCATAGATGGGTTGCGGATGGCTGCAGCTACATCTAATTATGCTTGCCACTCCTTCCACTTCCCAAAAAGCTAGCTAGACTGCATGGGTGTCCTATATATCCCTGTATGTTGAATTTAAAATACCATGCGCCGTTGTCATGTGTGAAGCCAAGGTGCCAAGAGATACCAGTTGAATGCAGTTTTGGTGTTGGCATTTGAGACTGCCAAAATACCTGGCCTCAAGGCATGTGAAGGAATGGAATATAAGCTAAAATGTGAAAACAAAGGATGGCCTTTAAGGTGAAGGCACTTCTATGTTGAAGAGCCCTTGCAGAACCAAGGAGGGCCCTTAAAACATTAAAACTGTTATAATGCGATATGTGGGCGTTTATCAAAATAGGGAACCGCCCAAATCATCCAACATTGACCATTTGTAGTAATAGACCAACCATTTTTCTACAACAGTTTTGGGGATAGCTCATGAACGGTTCATGTGACGGGCTCTGGGCCTTCCCGTGAAGCTGAGGGATCGCCGACCAACGGACTGACCCGGTGGCCCCTGTGCCTCAAGCTCAGCCAGCTGTGAAAATGCACAGGCATGTGGCAATCAGATAGAGTAAGCGCACACATGCCTTAAACATTTCTAAATTCAATAATGTAATGCATGTGAAATGTGTACATGTCAATATTATATCGCATCATATATTCATCTAGGGACAGGAATTGTTTGAAGTTTTATCAATCTTATGTGATATACATTGGTTATGTTCAATAAGATGAATGAATCACGACAGCTGCGCTTGAAACTGCAAACTATCATTTGCAACGGGCTTCCAGGCAACGGGTTTTCCGGCAACGAATTTTCTGGCAAGGTCTCTTGCTTCGCAAAAGGAAACCTACCTTCTAACAGGGCTCGATTCTCTTCAATTCTTCGTCGTCGTCGTCGTCCTCGTTTGAGTAATAATTGTCGTCATCATCATCAGCATCATAATCACCATGATCCGCCGACCCATCCTTTCTGCGTGGCAGACTGCTTTCACAAAGGATCAGAAAAGGGCACAGAGAACAGGATGAAGGAAAGTAGAAAGGAGCTGGGCGGGCCTGTGCGAAAGGAAGCTAGGCAGCTAGGGGCAAGGGACCAGGGAGAGTAGGAATTCCATACACAGGAATCACAGGAATGGATAGCTTTGGCGTGCTCTCAAATCCGCGTATATTGGCTCTCCTGGTCTATCATGCTCTATCCTCTTCCATCCACGAAATAATCGCCATTTGAATGTGGCTTCCATGTTGGACGGCTTCCGTATGGCAGACGATCTGACCCTGCCCTTCCTTTTTGCCAATGGTGGCGCCACGTTGGGCCAAAATGCAGGCCGTAGTGGCGTCCAAGATCCCTTGTCGTGTTTTTTCCAGTTATTTTCAAGACCATGTAAAAACACAGGATTTTGCCGCACACAGATAAGTAAGTCAGATCTTCATGAGTTTCTGATCTTTCCCAGCTTCTGTGGGAGTCGAGTGCGTTTTCAATCTTCGCCTGGAAGCAATTTTTTGTGAGGGAAATTCAGTGCACTGAGGTCCCCGCCAAAGCGGGACAAAGGAGAGTCCGTCCTTCTGCACGTCAGGGCCTCATTATCCAAGAGTTCCGGAAACATCAACATGTATTCCGAAGGGCTCCTTGCTCGATTGCAGTGCTGCCCTATAAAGGCAGCGTCATTGCTTGTTTGGGACGTCAATTTTCTAGACATTTTGTTTGTGAAGGTGCCTCGCAAATACGAAGGAGCACCTGGAGGACTGATGTCAAAGTCAAACATTTCATATCGCTGCTTGCCTCCCTTGCCATTTCATTACTGGTTGCTTGGCAGATTCGACAAAACTCAAAGACTCCAGAAAAGATCCGGATTCAGAGATACAGATTTTTACTTTGAAGTTATTTGCGAATGGTGTGGGACGCTATGAATCGCAACACGAAACTGTCAGGCGAAGCGTTATAACAAAGGGATCCCAGATGCGCTAAAGATGTTTGACTAACTGGTTCGAAGGCAGAGTTGCTGACACTACACACTCATGTAGGTGTAAGATGTGTAAGTCACAAGGTGCCGGGGCTTGGGGGCGGCGCCTCCCTACACTGAACTGCTGATCCAGAACCTTCCTTGTCAGAGGAGGCAAACCAAGCGCGCGAGCGCAGCGCGCAGCAAGTGGAAGAGCTTGGGCAAAAGTTGTCCCAAGCAACTGAGGATTCTTGGCTGAAGAAAGGACAGAAGAAGCTCTCCCAAGGACAAAGTGCAAGAAGACAATGGTTGAATTATGTTGAATTTGTCGCCCAGGGTTGGAGATGGTTGGAGTCATTTAGATTTTCGTGGATGCCGCACACACAATGGCGAAGAATTCCTTTCAATGGTTTGGGAGGCCATGTTCGAGGCGAAGCAGCAGCGCAAGCGAGATGCTCAGATGCTGAAAGCCTTGGAAGCCAAGAACCAGACGGCTGACGAACTTGCGGCAGAGACTTGGCTTCAGCATTGAAAACTTGGGACTTGGTTGCGCTGCAACGGAATGCAGCACGTGCTGCAGCCATCTCTCAGTGGCTTTGTCGAGCTTCGCATGCTCAGATTCATGATAGTTTATGGTTAAGAGCCGTTCAGAAGTACTTGGAAGCCGGCCATCCCAGTTGCGCAGATTTGAATCTGCAGGGGAACCATTTTGAGAACGGAGCTGGACTGATCCCATCTGAGGAAAAAGACAAAATTATTGAACAACTGCGGCGTGCCTTACTAGTCTGCGGAGCTTATCGCCAGAGGGCGCAGACAAAGGAGCCGTTGACAGCCGTTGCTTGTCGCCTTGTTTTGGATCGTCGTTTGATGTTTTTTGGGTTTCATTGAGTTGCAGTACATGTCAGAAAACTGAGGTACGTATCCTTTCCCATCCTTTCCGCAAGTGCCACTTGTATTCATACATTCAATCACATTTATTTGCACGCAGGATTGCAAGTATGATTCAATAGATCACTTTTTCAGAACCCCTATTTGTTTACTTTCACCAAGGACCTTCTCATATCACTTTGTGCATAGGGAAGCCCCTGGCTTGCGCATGCAACGACTGGAGTGGTTGATGCTCCCTCCCATTGTGTCGCCACGCATGCTTCGGCATTTTTTCCGGTTGTAACCATACGTATTTCAATGCCCTATTTTTGTGGCGCGGGCAGGATTTCGTTCCAGTGGTTTTTGATGGGGCAGGGGATGAGAGGTCAGGTGGTGTGGCGTTTACATATGTTGACAGCCCATGAACTTACACTCCTACGCGTATGCCACGCGCGCGCCTATGGATGCTAGATAGGCTTATGATGGGGAAGGGCGCCGTAGTGTTGACGTTTTCTTGAACTTGCACACCATGGATGGCGACCATGCGGAAGGTAAGGGTGATATAGGGTGATGAATGATGATGATGATAATGCATAATGAAAATGATGATCCAGATAATGAAAGATATATTCCAATAGTGGAAACAACACTGGAAAACCACAAGAATATACATCAAAATCGTGGTAGAATTGTGAAGGAATTCAAACCGTCCATGGGCCGCGTGCATTGGAATTTACAATGAAACGGGCGTCGCCTCCAAAAACGTGCGGTGAGACAAAATCGACGGGTTGATACTTCACGACTCTGAAGGTGTTGATTGGACTGTTTTGGTGAGTGCTTTGTGGTATCATTTTTCCGCTGTCGACACAATGGTTCGGATTTGAGCGTCCTTCCAGGATGAGCAAGTCCTGGAGAATGCATACCTGCGAAGGTGTGTTGAGGTTGGGAGCACATCCTACTTTAGACTATGAACGATTTCGTTCATGCTTTGGATGCCTGGAGCCATAAGTTTGACTCAAAGTCGCGTGAAGAGGGAGGGTCGAGGTGTTGAACTATGTTGACCTGTCAGTTTGAACATGTTTGACCTGGTTTGCCGAGCTACTTGAGATGTCAAGATGATTTCTATAAGATGGTCAGTACGCTGCAGAGATCTTTGAATGGGAGGAAGTACTTGCTGCCCTTCACTTCCCCTTGGCATGCCTTTTCCCGCTGTAGCCATGGGAGGTCTACCAAGAGAGGATTCTAAGCGACCGCGACAAGATTGCAGGCCTCGAAAAGGCCCCAGACTTGAGGTCGCAATTCCCATTGTTGTGAATTTCGCGCGCCAAAGTCTACGAAAGTTCGTCATATTGGGAATCATGTGAACATCGAAATTCCATTTTTGGCCGACCACAACCTTCATGTTGGCTTGCTATTGTTGGAGATGACCCTTGTGATTTCTTGTGTCTGCCTCTTCATCCCTCCAACTTGAGGATCCATAGACAGAAATCACCTCAAAAAAGCAGCCGCTGAGAGGAGAATAGGATTATGCCCGCTTGACATGATTCCTTTACAAATTTTACAATTTCTTTTCCCGTTTCATTCATTTTAGAAGATTGGGAAAG
>VSDK01020083.1:389775-440837 GCA_009767595.1 Symbiodinium kawagutii | reverse complement strand
AAAGAGTGGCAATTGGCTGAGCTGCTTTTTGCTGCCGTGGCAAACCCGGACCACCGCAATCATAATTCATTGACAACCTCTCCGTCGCTATGTTCAAGGTTCAATCCTCGCTGCCTGTCGTCCCTTTATGTTCTTTTGATCTTGAATCATCTTGACAGGGCCTTTCTTTTTCGCACTTCTCTCCCTCTTTCTCTCTCCCTCCCTGCTTCCCTGCCCTGTCCTTCAACTTATACTTATACAGCTGCTAATGTATTTGGTGGAAGGTTTGCGAGGTGAGTACTATGCAAAGCCAGGTTCGGACTAAATGGGTCAATGATGATGCTAGGGCCTTAACCACTGCTAGATTGATGCTGCAGCTGTGGAACCAATGTTGAGCCCAAGTTGGGCCGATCATGGCCCACGCTCAGCTCAAAGTTAGCCGGTGGAAAAGATGTTCCGTGTTCTGATGTGGAACTGTGGGGCCAGTTTCATCCAAATTCGGAACGTTGTTTGGACATGTTTGGGCCAAGCTATGAACCTCTTGCGATTGCTTGCTATAAGTGTGCGCTCAGGGATTTTGCCTCAGCCTCTACAGTCGTATGTGTGTATGTGTATACGTATGCTGCGCGATTTGCGCAACACCTGTGCAAGTATATTTGAATAAATAAATAGATAAATATATTTTTATATCTATCTATATATATATATATTATATGTATTTTTTATTTATCTCTATGTATCATTATTTGCATATCTATGTATATATTTTTATATTTACTAATATGTTAATTCATTTATTTATGGACATGTACACACTAAAACAGGTTTTATCATGTTTTATCTAATTTTTTGCTTGTCTGCCTGTCTGCCAGCTTGTTTGTTTGTCTGTTTGTCTATCTATCTATCTATCTATCTATCTATCTAAATACGTACGCGCATCATCCTTGGATAAATAGCATCCCCTTACTGTTTCCTGACCGAATCTGAATTCAGTCGTCAGACACGGCTTTTTGCAGGCCATGGAGGATACTTGGCCATGTTGTATGAAGTTGGATTTTGCACTTGTACAATAATATTTTTTTTAAGCGCTACAGAATGGGAGAGTGTCTTTCAAAGCGGTATATGTCAACTCAACGGGAAGGTGCAGGAAGGTTCCTTTCATGCAGAAGAAACACAGTTTCCTTGCACCGTTTTCCGTTTTGATCCTTGACAACTTTTCTAACTAGTGGGGATAACATCGTTGCAGACCGCCCTTTAAGCCGTCCAATTTGACTAAGGTACAAAGGAATCAGTGGGCGCTACGGGTCGAAGATTTGCTTGGGCAGTTGCGCGAAGATGCTTCGCTGTAGACCAAGTTCTAAAAGCAGCACAGATTGAAAACACCGTGCGCGTTTGTTTGCGTGCTTGATGTGTTCTCACCAAACAAACATTTGTAATTACTGTAATTACTGTTGATATTTTTTAATTACTTGCAATATAGACATAGAAACGCCTTTGCACACGCAAAATTCATCACTTCTTCATACGTGTGTAGGCGAGTTTTTTCGAGGCCATGAACAGCGTTGCAACTCAACACGCGCGAGCTGCAGGAAAGAGAGAGCGCCGCGGACAAAAAGGAAGAGTTCCAGCAGCTGCTCTTGGAAGCAGCAATGGATACTAGGCTGTGGCTGGGAGCTCTTTGGTGGCATGCAACACGAGAATGTTTAAGAGACCCTAGGAGTGATCCCAGGAATGATTGGTGCAAGTAGTGATAGCTAGGAAGCAGTGAAGCCTTGTCCCCACTTGTACTTTTGTTGTCTTAGCAGCTTGCTTCATTAAGAGTGCTAGTGCAGTGGATCTTGGTGGTGGAGGTATAGGCCACAGCAATTTGTATGCGCATTTGCTCTCATGTTGATACACATTTGGGTGTTTCTCAAAATAGGGGTGCCCCCAAAATCATCCATTGTTAGCCATGTGTAGTAATCCACCAGCCATTTTTGGGGTCCCTAGTAATCCACCAGCCATTTTTGGGGTCCCATATTTTGAGAAACCACCATTCAGATCATGTCAATTCCAAGGGGGCAACCGCCGGACTCGGGAGTCAACTTCGAATCACTTCCGGACTCGCGATGTAAGGCAGAACGGCCAGAGAGTTGCGCGATCAAAATCGATAGTTGCATGTTTGATTTTTAACCACTATTAACAATTAATTGTTAACTATTAACAATTATTATAATTATTAGTGATCAATGATTAATTACCAATTACTATAATAGATTAACTACTACTGTACATTGCTCTCCGTTTTCTTTCTTTCTAAATATTAATATATAAATAAATAAATAAATAAATATTCATTTTTGAGTAATAGATTAACTATGAACTACTTGTAATTGAACATAACAATAGAATAACCTTCACCAAAAAAATTCACAGCAACTGATGAAATTCCTCATTTGGCAGTTGTGCCATTTGATATAGTCATAAAATCTGTGATTTTGGTTTCTGCCCACGGAAAAACCCAACACAAACAAAATTCTAATGAGATGAAATGGTGATTTCTCAAATAACGGGTGCCCAACAATGGTTGGTTTATTGTTTAAAAATGATTACTAATAGATGTTCTGGGGGGTTCCCTATTTCGAGAAACGCCGAAATGAACAGTGTTTCTCCTTCATTTGGGTCCCTTCCAGCGCTCTGCCGGGCTATCATCCCGTGACGATGCTCCAAGGACAAGATGCTGGCGGAGGAGGTGTCCTGTTTGGTTTGAATGGATCTCTCATTGGATTTCCAGATATTTTTGATAGGTTTTTTGAATGGATGTATTGGATTCATTGATTGGATTGGGTTTGGATTTGGAGATATGGCTACGGGTCAATATTAATCAACCAACTTTCATGGGGAATAATCACCAACAAAACTATAGGGAAAACAATGGTTCATGATGGGCGAACAAGGAGTACAGGGTTTTGAGCCGAAACCATCACTCTCCACATCTTCATTATCCTCGCCACCGCCATCCTTTTCGTCATGCAGCCCATGCCCGCATGGATCATTCCTATCTTTTCAGGCTCTTCTCAGGGCTTGCAAGTCTCTCAACTTTGACCCTTTCTCGTCTCATAGATCTTGCGCTCCACATTTTCATCATCAATCTGCATTGAGTTTGCTCATCTTTCTACATCACTATCATGCTTGCGATTCATTTCGGGTAGCGTCCAATCAGCGCATTGAGGACGCGAAGGAGGAGCTTGAGAAGCTCCAGCAACAGTTGTCCAAAGCAACAGAAGATACTTGTCTGGAGCATCGGTTTTTGCCTCCAGGTATCCCAGAAAGGATCTGTAGAACAATAGCTACCATTTCATGGAGACGCGAGGACCAATTTGTGGTTTAGTAGAATACTTTGTTATAACATAGATGATATATTGTGATAACTTCATAGAGTAATATAGAGAACGGATAATTGTGCAATCTGTATTCGGAATGCTTAGTTGGGTAATGCTTAGTTAAGTTTGCCGGGAATAGATGAAGGGTACAGGGGGGATGCAGTGACACAAGTCTGGTATGAACACGTCGCTGCGAAAGGTGATAGGTTGCCATTCAACTCACAAATGGGGTTGAGGGCCTCCATACTACATAGTTCTACGGACTCTCCGCAGTGTCGCCGCCAACATTGTTCAGCAGTGGGATAGAAAGATCGGAACGCTGTAAAGGTTTCTTTGGCAGGCCGCACTGTTTCCGTGGTTTCTGCTGCAACTTTGCTGTGGCATGATGCAACAGCATGTGTAGATGAATCGCAAATCATTTCTATATTCCAGATGGTTTGTGTCCCAGGGGGCCTTTTGAAGATTTTTGAAGGCAACTGGGGTTAGCTTGAGGATTTGCAGCGAGAGCGCGAGCGCAGCGCACAAGAAGTTGAGCTCCAAATGCATCTAGCAGAAGCATTTGCAGACACTCGGCCAATTATTGAGTTTTGCAAAACAAACACCGTACTCAAAAAAATCACTAATCAGAACCCAATGAGCTATTGACGGAACTGAATATTCTTTCTAAAAAGTTTCACTTATACATAGCCTTAAAAAAACCCCTTCTTATGACGGCCAGCGGGTACTGGGGGTCATCGTATCAGCGTACCAGGATGCAAAGCAAGAGGGGGAGCGCAGCGCGAAAGAAGTTGAAGAGCTCCAGCAGCAGCTGTCCAAAGCAGCTGCAGATACTTGGCTCAGTTGGACCGGCAAAATCTTTGGGCATGGCAATTACTCATCCAAACAAGTGTTCCAGAGACTCTGATTGCCTGCAAGTGGGGGCGACTTGAGGTGGATCAGGCATGTGCAGTATTTTCCAGCAAGTCATTTTACAGTGCAATTTTCTGAACCCATGCAACGGTACTGTATCATATGGTTGTTCCATTTGAATGTTTGAGACCAATCTCATGAAGGGTGCAAGCGCGCATGAATGAGATCACATGGGTGGGAGGACAGATGGACATGTACATCTTGTTTGTACATTTGCCGGCGCCATATGGATCCTTTTATATTCAGCTCAATGCTTGCTGAATCATCAGTCAACAATCTGATGCGTGTCTATGCCCGCATGGATCATTCCTATCTTTTCAGGCTCTTCTCAGGGCTTGCAAGTCTCTCAACTTTGACCCTTTCTCGTCTCATAGATCTTGCGCTCCACATTTTCATCATCAATCTGCATTGAGTTTGCTCATCTTTCTACATCACTATCATGCTTGCGATTCATTTCGGGTAGCGTCCAATCAGCGCATTGAGGACGCGAAGGAGGAGCTTGAGAAGCTCCAGCAACAGTTGTCCAAAGCAACAGAAGATACTTGTCTGGAGCATCGGTTTTTGCCTCCAGGTATCCCAGAAAGGATCTGTAGAACAATAGCTACCATTTCATGGAGACGCGAGGACCAATTTGTGGTTTAGTAGAATACTCTGTTATAACATAGATGATATATTGTGATAACTTCATAGAGTAATATAGAGAACGGATAATTGTGCAATCTGTATTCGGAATGCTTAGTTGGGTAATGCTTAGTTAAGTTTGCCGGGAATAGATGAAGGGTACAGGGGGGATGCAGTGACACAAGTCTGGTATGAACGCGTCACCCGGAAAGTTGATAGGGTTGCCATTCAACACCTCAATCAATGTTTAAACAACGGAAAATTGGTGGTTTGTTGATGCTTGGTTAGTGTTTGATTCATGGTTGAGTCAATGGTCAATGCATAATCCTTAGGGGTAGCAACCAGCAACAACAGAGAATTATGGTATATCAATGTATATTATGGTCACTATGGGTCACTATGGGGGTTGATCAAGTGTGATGACCGGCCCGGCCAGGACCTTAAATCTGACTGTACTTGTACCCTTGACCAGTTTCGCTGGACACCAGTGTCGGGGAGCCTGCGATCATATTATGAGGAAGTGCAAAAAAAAACCGTCAAGTCAATTCAGCAAGGACATGCGGCACTTCAAACCAAACATACCAAAACTGATTCGATTTACTGTGAAACGATAAGGAATCAAATATGATAGCAGGCTCATCATTGCTTGAAGTATGCCAGCAGTTTTTCAGATGTATGGATATGTATGGAGCATACGGGTCCACGCCGAAAACATTCGACAACAAAACGATAACAAAAACGATGTGGAACACTTTCCCAAAGTACAGGCTCCACATCAGTTCTCATTTGTATAGTTCTACGGACTCTCCGCGGTGTCACCACTGTGATTGTTCAGTACTGGGAAAGAAAAATGGGAACACCGTAAAAGATTCTTTGGCAGGCTGCACTGTTTCTGCTGCAATTTTTGATGGTACACTACATATGCTACATGCAGAATCTACCGTAAACCGACAAGGAATTGAAAAAGTGATAAGCAGAGGGGACGTATGCAAATCTACAATAGGTGTTTTTCACCACCTCATATAATGCAGGTGGCAACAGCATGTGTAGATGAATCGCAAATCATATTTCTATATTCCAGATGGTTGTGTCAGCGGGGTCCCTTTGGAAGGCAGCTGGGATTAATTTGAGGATTTGCAGCAAGAGCGCGAGCGCAGCACACAAGAAGTTGAGCTCCAAATGCATCTAGCAGAAGCATTTGCAGACACTCGGCCAATTATTGAGTTTTGCAAAACAAACACCCACCGGGAATAAAAAATATTAATCAGAACCCAAGGACTTATCGACGGAACTGAATAATTGTGTTCCGAAAAATCACTAATCAGGATCACCGCACTAATCAGGCACTTGGATTATGGCCAACATCCATGACCCAATCATTAAACCAGCATGAACTGACATTAGGCAAAATGAGATGAAATTAGCAATACATTATATGATCTTGGAATCCCAACATTAGACGTTGAACTTCAAAGTACCTGAGGGTCAACTGCCTACAGCTGTCGTTGTACAGGGGATTGTATTTGGTGGATTTTAGAGTACCTGGTGGATGCTCAGTCGATTGGATTTCATCATGCCTTTGTGCAACGTTTTCCCCTCATGTCCCGGCTCCTCTTGAAACCGCAGTGTCAACCAATGATGGTATTCAGGGCAGTTAGGGTGATCATCGCTGCATTTTTGCGTGAAATCATTACCTTCATCCTCATCCGCGTCATCGTCACTGCAATGGTCAGTGTCAGCCTCAGCCTCAGCGTCGTCGTGGTCATCCTCATCCTCATCCTCACCCGTCATCGTCGTCATCGTTATCGTCATCGTTATCTTCATCGTCATCGCCCTCCTCATTGTCGTCGTCGTCGTCGTCATCATCATCATCATCATCATCATCATCATCATCATGGCTACGATGCAAGGAAGCCGGCAAGCTACACTGCCCATCGCTCATTGTGCTCAGTAGCTGCTCTTAGACTGAGGGATGCCACGGGATGCCTTTTATAGATTGAATTTTTTTGCATTTTGGATCAGCTCGCAGTGGGCGCGATAACAAGGAATAACAACGACATTTGTGCGGATTGCTGCCCGTCCTAGATGATCGGCCATTCGATTTTTTACATTGTGATGCTGTACACGTCCTTTGACCATCGAATCATTCCATCTCATGCTTGTTGACTGGTTGATTAGTGGGACCAATGCTGATGGAGCAACACTGCGTCATTTGATGCTTGTCCATGGCTTTGCCTAGCCTTAAAGGAAGGTATATTTCTGACAGCCAGCGGGCACGGGGGTTCATCGGATCAGCGTACCAGGATGCAAAGCAAGAGGGCGAGAAAAGGGCAAAAGAAGTAGAAGAGCTCCAGCAGCAGCTGTCCAAAGCAGCTGCAGATACTTGGCTCAGTTGGAATAGTAACATCTTTGGGCGTGGCAATTAGCCCATCTAAACGGCTTCAGGCGGCTTAGGCATGTGCAGTATTTTACAGTAAACCATTTTACAGTTCAATTTTCTAAGCCTATACATATGGTGTCATATGGTTGTATGATGTTGTAATTATGTTGTACGGTTTGAATGTTTTAGACCAATCTCATGAAGAGTGCAAGTGCGCATGAATGAGATCACATGGGTGGGAGTACAGATGGAGATATACATCTTGTTTTTACATTTGCCGGCGCCATATGGATCCTTTTATATTCAGCTCAATGCTTGTTGATTCATCAGTCAACAATCTGATGCGTGTCCATGCCTCTGTGTAGCATTTTCCACTGCGGATGCAATGCAGGAGACTGAGCGCAGCGCGAATGAAATTGAAGAGCTCCAGCAGCAGTTGTCCCAAGCAGTTGCAGATACTTGGCTCATTTGGAAAGTATGGGTGTTTGAATTTCCTGTACAAAAACGACGAGCTTGTGCTCCATATGCAAAAAGCAGCACCAATTCTAGGGATCCGGCCTGTCCAGGCCTGTCCGTGCCCTCTCGTTTGTAGATGGGCTCGGATGTGTAGTAATTGGATGTATATATAATTGGAACATCTTGTACCCCAGGCATATCTTTTGTAGTGAACGATCAAGCAGATCTTTCCTATGACGTGGCCATTTTGCAGTGACTTTTGGGCCTCGAGTTGTAGAATCCGACACGGTTTGGCGCAATTTTCTTTTGGTGCAATTGTAAGTTATAGTGCCGCAGCCGTCCTCCTTGATAGCCAAGACATAAAATGCGGCATATCCAAAACAAATAGCCTTTTCTAGAGACTTGGATGCCACGAATTTTGATCCAAAGATATTCCCGTTCGAATTACCACTTATGTTTAGGATGGGTAGAGTAGAGCTTAGGTACACATAGACTTAAATTGCTGTGCCTAGATTTCGGGCTGGGACATTGCTGGGATGGGTAGAGCTTAGGTACACTTGAACTGCTATGCTATGCCTGTGTTGTTGCGTTTGGCCGGTGTTGGCTCGTTCGTGGGAACAAGTGAGGAATGTTGGAACTTCATGCAATAGTGAGGTAAAGGCGGTCTCACCATTCTGTAGAAAATGCTTTTTCATTTGGAGGTGTGCAGACCAGCAGATGTTGGGTTTAGTTGACAAAGCACAGGGTTTTGTATGCAGGGCTCATGCAGGGCTAATGCAGGCCCTCCCAAAGCATGCTTGAAGAGACCCTGATTGCCTAGTCGTGGTGGCAGTTTGAGATGCATGGCACATTAGCGCAAGTACCCAGCCAAGCCCGGGGAAGTTTCCAAGTGGAATTGTGCCAATGAAGAAAGCCTACGCAGATGGCGTTGATCTCACTTTTCAACTGACCTCTTGAACCAGCGAAGGTTGCGGATTCTCAAAGGGCTTGATGCATGTAAATCTGCGTGTTCTGCGGACGCATCCAAGTATTGATATGTTCAGCTACCCTTGTATTATTCCGGTTTGGACTTGCAAAAGTGTTGCGTGCCACAGCCGGGGTCAATTTTTCGGACACCTTAAAGATTTCGAATATTTGGAGCGCGACTTTGCGCAGCTTTCAGGGCGCCGTAAAGCAGGAAGCTGCGAAGTGGAGAGCGAAGGAGCTTTTTTCAATGGTCAAAGATGGATAGACTTCGTGGAATTGTGTGAGTTACAAGTGCACAGCCCAAAGGAGCGTTTGAAAGGACTGTTCATGTCTATTTCTGCACTTGATAATATTTTGTTTTTTGTTTGCTATACCTACTGTATACACATGTGTTTTTGCATATGTGCAGACATACAATACCGTAGTATATTAACAACACATGTGGAAACCAATCTTAGACTTCGTGCGTTCTTGTGAAATTCTTGAGTTCTGTAGTGTGTCTCCAATTTACGCGAAGAGGCTGCAACTAGCCATCACTTTCCGGTGGTGATCAAGATGATTATGATGATCAGGCGGAAGACAAGAATGAGGATGAGGATGACTGGAGAATGAAACCCATGTACTGTTTTGGGGTGCAAGGCGATTAAATTCCATTGTAAGTACGACAGTTCAGCACAATCCAACAATATTCATAGTCACCTCGTTTCATGTCACCTCACAATTTGCAGTTTTCCCCAGTATGATTAGAGATATATTCATGTAATCCTCCACATCAATCGATCGACCGGCGCTGGGTCCTCTCCAGGAGATTCGCCGCAATACCCGTTTGCGGCGAGCTCCAAGCTTGCCACCACGGGAGGTAGAAATTACGAAGGAGCGGGGCGGCAGTGTCAGCCTGGGAGTTGCAACGGATGGACATTCTCAAATTGAGTTGTTGCGTTGCCTTGGATAACTTCGCAGCAACAAGTGGAACCTTGCAGCATATTAAGAGAGTTCCACTGGCCAGCTATCTACAGCTTGTAGTGGAACTCTCTTCGTTTGTTGTGCTCTTGGAGTATTCTCGCAGTGAACAGTTCTCCACTGTCGCAGCTTAGCGCATGGAGTTTTACTCGCTTGCGTGTTAGCAGGGATCATTTTGGAAGTCCGGTGACTGAGCCGGTACGGCAAAAACCACGTGCAAGATGTATAAACCACAATGCTCCAATGTCAATTCTTGATGTTTTGTAGCAGGTTATTGCATTTATATCATTTTGATGCAATTATTGTGATCATAGTTGTGACGGGCGTCCCGTTGGTTCAAAGCATTTCCAAGGCACCGTCCAGACTATCGAACAAGGAACAAGTGCTCTTACGGTTTCTACTTGAACATTTCCTTTTATGGTCCCATTGGTTGCTAATTGAAAAATATTGACCAGTATTGAACCGTTGTATTCCAGGAAGCGAAACCATTCCGAACATCTCTCCGCAAAATTGATCTGCAAAGCGCAGGAAGAACTGTACCTCCGTGCCAAGGTGGAGGTCATGCGCCAGGCTCCGGAACTTGAAAAGTCATGCGCTTCGCATGGCCAATAGGATGTAGACCAACTGTTGTACAGGCTTAGGAACTGTTGTTTTGGGACAAATTCCGGGGCCGTGTTATTTCGAACAGTTCCAAAAATTGAATTTACACAGGGTATCAATGTATCAATATGTTTTACTTTTCAACGAGGGAGCAAGATACAGCCAACAGCAGCATGAAACACCAAACCTTGCAGAAGCAATGCGAGCAGTTGTAACCCTAGGCTTAAGATTGAACCATGTTGCACACCATTGGAATTACGGAACAAATGAAAAACATTGAACGCACTATTTCCAGTCGTTTGAGCACTCTATGAACAGAGCAAGAGAGTTAAGGCGGCAGATGCAGCAAAGAACAGCTCCCAGAGCTGAAAAGAAGTATAATGATGTACATATATAAATACCATATATATCTATCTAGCAGAAGCAGGCAGTTAGTGTCAGAATATACTTTTGGCAGCAAACAATCTTAGTTGGTTGATTGGTACAAAATGTTAAGCCTGCCATGGTTTACACATGTTTGCACATGTTCACAACAGTTTACAAATGTTTAGAGGAAAATTGCGGGTTATTATGGGAATGCCCAGTCACCAACTATGACGGACCCATCCTCCTGGCAATGTGCTGTGTAAAATGGTTTGATCATCCAGGTCATTTCATAGAGGCATGACTGTCTGTAAACTCGAGATCCTTCATAAACCAAGGTGTTTAGAGCTCATTGATCCCAATTTTATAGAGTAGGTCTTGCTTGGGTCTTGAACATCCGCAAAACATGTCAAGAATTGTTGAAATATGTTGAACTTGTGTTTGACATGGTTCCTTAATGTACTTTCTCTTGGGCCTTGGTTGGACTTTGATGGATTTGCTGTAGCCGGCGTTACTAAGTACTGGTGGGTTGATGAGCCGACACTGTGAAAACAAGAGGAATAAACATGTGAGTTTTCCACTTGGTTTTCTTGGTTTGAGTGTCTATCAGTGCAACAGCTGGCAAACAGCAACCAAACCCAGTTCAGCATTTCCTGGAGTGTTTGTTTTGGTAGGCAAATTTGGCTGTCATTTTCTTTCACAGCAATCCCGCAAAATAGGGCGAAACCCATGTTCCAACTACAACTCACAGGGGGATAATTCGTAGGGCGGGAGAGGAGAAAACGACCCATTCAGTTGGCAGGAGATGGACAATTTTCCGGAACCACTCGTTCTTGATCATTTGGATGACGGGAGGAAAAAAAATGAAAAAAAAACGAACCATCCACTTTGGCAGGAAATGGCAGAATTTCCTTCGCCAGCAGAGCTAGCGCTCCTGCCGATAAATGAACAAGAGTTTCTTCTGGCGAGGGCCACTGGGCAGCATGGTTGGTGGTGAGTTCTTGAGACTGAGTTTCGCCGTTCTTCCTGTCTGGCAAATACTAAAATCGAAAAAGTCTTTCTTCGAAGTCTGAGAAGAGATTAAAACTATGTTTTGAAGCTGAGATGATTCCACCACGTTGGGTTTCACCATGTTTCACCAGCTAGCTTTGGCATCGCAAAAATGCATGCTGGTGGGTACGATCTGCCTGCGCCGCACGTGCGAGGAAAGGGAATGCCAGGCCCTCGACAAGGAGGACATACTCCGACCTTTGGTCTGCAATGTATGGCTGTGCTGCTGCCGTCAAGCGACTGAGAAGCCCAGAATCAGATGGCTGAATCTCCAAAGATGACCAGCTATGACCAGCTATGACCAGCTATGACCAGCTACGACCAGCATGATTACGGGTCCATATTTCTGACGCAGATGAGGTCTCAATTTCTGTGTTGGAACCAGGTCCTGTGATGGTAGTGCTGTGCTCCGAGGCTCCCCCGAGTACGACTCCATGGTGAGCCGGGGGATCGCGGGGTTTGCAGTAGGCAAGCGAAATAATTTTGTGTGAACATTTTATTGTTGGGCCGGTCTTGGGGTAATAAATGCATTCAAACCCTGGATAACCATTCAAACCTTGGTCTATGGTGAGCCGCGGGATCGCAGGCTTTGCTAACTACAGCAAACAAAAGAAGTTTGCATGAACAGTTTGTGACTGGGCTGGTCTTGGGGTTACAAATGAGTTCAACACCTGCACAACCTGTTAACAGTATCTTTCATTGGCCAAAACCCAGATTGAAAACATGCATAACCGATATGGGGAAACAGAAAATTGCTAATGACCTTCCGGACATGATCAATTTTTGTCCGATGTTCATGTCATGATGACATGATGTACATAGCATGCCGCAACAGACTCCTTTGTGAGCTCTGATGCGAGCTCCGTTTGATTGCACTCAGTGCTTGACGCATGAGTTCCACATTGAACATGAATTGTGTGGATTCCTATGATCAGATAGAATGGTATAGAATGCATTTTTCCATTCCATTTTGTTCTCATTGCACTTGGCGTTGCACTTAAGCTGAATGCTATGTTCAATGGGAACCTCTTGGATTTGATTGAGCGGACTACTTGCGACATTGTGTGACCTGCGCAAAGGTGCACCATTTTGGCGTTGCTGCAGGGTTTCCAAGCTGTGTATTTTATGGTTCCCAGTTTCCCCCCGATTCTGGACAGTTGGTGTTTTACCTGGGTTCAGGTGAAGGCATGATGTTTTGGCTGCCGAGTGCCATACCTTTGCTATCCCGTTGACTCACAGATCCTTGCGCCAATCAGCTTCAATGGTCACAGTGAATATGCAACACACTCACAATCAATATACAGCATCACAGCGAAGCTGGGCTACTGTGCATGTTGGGTCTAGCACTGAGCAGCTTCAATATAAGATGTTTGGGTAGAATTTTGGTATTTTTTTACCTCTATGCGCATATGTAGGGATGAGAAATTACAGTTTGCCCAACTCTATGTACTCACCGATGCGCCAAATATGCTGTGAATATACTGTAGCTATTTGACATGACGGCACCAACAGGGAGTCCCAAGCAAGACTGAGCATAGGCAGCATAGCACATTCTCAGCAACTTGGCACTGCAGAATTCGCGGCTTCTTACACCTGGCGGCCGCATCATGGAGGTGCGCGGAGACCGAGGATCTCCGCCGAAGATCTCAGCCTGATTGCACTTGTATTGAACCACCCATGAGTCAAAGAAAGTGAACCGACAAAATCCTACAGACAAGTAAGTGTGGCTTCACACGGACAATATCCAGCCTGGCACATGCACGAAGGATCAAACCTTATCAAGAGTCTAAGGCCTCATCCTACTGTGTCAATGATATGATGCTCGCTCCTCATGACTTCATGAACGCTGGAGGGAAAAGTTTTAATTTCTCAGCCAATGTTGTCATAACTTCTGTAGGTCATCAATGCAAATCATAGCTTTGGCCGGTCGGTAGGCGGCAGATGGGTTTTTCATTCCCAACGGTTAGATGCTATCTATGAATTATATCATGCTGGCATATTTTGGAGGATTGTCACTGTAACCAATGATGATTCTTCAGATTTATTCATGTTTGATATTAGAATCAGTATGCGCCCTTTTTGGGAACTGTATGCCACATTGAGAAACATAAAACACCATTTGTTGGGCATTGTCGAAATAGATTGTAGGAGATACAACTTGATGCAGCCAAGAAGCATCAACAAACAGCTGGGATGCTCATCATGACCGTAGACAAACACAATGGGGAAATCATTTTTTTTCAGTTTTACAGTTCTACGTTACTTTCATTATACTCATGTCAGTGACAGCAAGGACCCACTGAAAGTAGATATACTGGACCAGTAGGCACCCAGCTAAGGGATGATGCAATGTAATGGCACCAGCAACATCAAATCTCAGCTCGACTCATTCATAGTTTGTCCGGAGCTGCGACCGGCAGTTGGGCTGGTCCATGGAGGTGTGCTCGGCAATCTCCGGGGAGACCTTGGCTTTGTACGATGCACATGAACTCGAAGGTAAGTCGGCAAAAGAGTTGAAGCAAATGTTGGCTGTTCAGCTTGGCGTCTCTAGATTTCGACAAAGGCTCTTGGTGGAAGACGGTTCTCGTGCAATCCCAGATGACGAGGTCTTGACCGCCTGGCCACAAGTGAAGATTCAGCTGGTCCTCTTGCCATTTGAGGAGACGGAAGAAGAAATAGCTGCCGAGGAGATGATTTGGGCTTGCAGAGCAAACCAGGCAGATGCACTTGAAGATTTGCTACAGCGTCCCAGGAATCCAGACGTGAAGGATGCAGATGGCGCAACACCAATGTACTTAGCTGCTTTTCTTGGGCATCTTGAACTCGTGCAATTGTTGCTTGAAGCTGATTTGGATCCCAATGTAGGCGACAACCGAGGGACGACACCATTAATCGTTGCATCTGGAATGAACCACCTTGAAGTGGTGCGGTTCCTGATCGAAGCTGGTGCTGATGTAAACCAGGGAACGTCAGACACTGGTACATCACCACTTTTCATGGCATCTCAGGAGGGCCATGGGGAAGTAGTGCACTTTCTGATCCAAGCTGGTGCTGATGTGAATCAGTCCAACACAGACGGTGCATCAGCAATGTACGTTGCATCTGAGGAGGGCCATCTTGAAGTGATGGGCTTTCTGATCGAAGCTCGTGCTAATGTGGACCTGGCCACAACAGAGGATGGTACATCACCACTCTTCATCGCATCTCAGGAGGGCCACGTGGAAGTCGTGCGATTGTTGCTTCAAGCTCGTGCTGATGTGAACCAGGCCGCAACCGATGATGGTACATCGCCACTTTTCGTAGCATCTCACGATGGACGCGTGGAACTGGTGAGGCTGATGGTCGAAGCTGGTGCCAATGTGAACCAGGCGACCACAGACACTGGTACATCACCACTGTTCGGCGCATCTAAAGAGGGCCATGTGGAAGTGGTGCGCTTTCTGTTCGAGGCTGGTGCTGATGTGAATCAGGCCAGGACAGACCTCGACGCATCACCATTGTTCATTGCATCTATGCGAGGCCATGTGGATGTGGTGCGCTTTCTGTTCGAGGCTGGTGCTGAGGTGAATGAGGTAAACAGAGACTGGGGTGCATCACCACTCTTAATTGCATCTGAGCACGGTCATGTGGAAGTGGTGCGCGTTCTGATCGGGGCTGGTGCCGATGTAAATCAAGCCAAGACAGACAGTGGTGCATCACCACTCTTTATTGCAGCTGAGAACGGTCATGTGGAAGTGGTGCGCTTTCTGATCCAGGCTCGTGCTGACCTAAATCAAGCCAAGACAGACAGTGGTGAATCACCACTCTTTATTGCAGCTGAGAACGGTCATGTGGAAGTGGTGCGCTTTCTGATCCAGGCTCGTGCTGACCTAAATCAAGCCAAGATAGACAGTGGTGAATCACCACTCTTCGTTGCATCTGAGCAGGGTCATGTGGAAGTGGTGCGTGTTCTAATCGAGGCTGGTGCCGTTGTGAATCAGGCCACGGCAGACACTGGTGAATCACCACTCTTGGCTGCATCTGAGCACGGTCATGTGGAAGTGGTGCGCATTCTGATTGAGGCTGGTGCTGATTGAAACTGATATTATTGAGATGTTTTGTGAAGCACTAGGCCATAACAGACATTGGATGGCATTGGTGAATTACCAGTGTACATTGCATTCGATGCGTGCGATGAGAGTCAGCTGCGGAGTTGGTCGGTGAAAAGTAGCTGCTCGTTTCGGTGAAAGATTATCCCGCTGGACCTACAACGGACCGGGTGAGTAGTAGCCAGTAGTAGCCAGTAGTAGCCATTAGTGTAAAACACAGTTGGAAGAAGTCACAGGCTGACCCTTGGGCAACAAAGAGGTGAGCTCACAATCCTTTCGCTTAGCCTTCCACAACGATGGACACCTCACCATGACCTGAGATTCACAGTCTGGATCAAAGTGGCGAGGAAATGCGTAGCCATGGCATATCAGAGCTGTTGATGACTTCCCAGGTTTTGAAATGAACACTTTTGGATGGTTTGGGTCCATCATTTCTGGACACATTTTTTTTGCCGCTTAACTTTCACCCGTTCGACAGTAAGGTATTGCACCAAGCTGGAAGTTGCTCATGTAGCGGGAGATGTGCACAGTTGCATGCCGCTTGGCCAAGTTGCATCAGCTTGCACCCATTTTGGTTTGTTGGAATGTCGAACTTTCTCAGGGAGACAAAACGACAAGTGCAACCAGGATCCATGATGCGTACTTCCAAATGGTGTATTCATTGATGGTGGTACCATGTGGTACCCTCCCAAACTAAAAATTTTCCGAAACGGGAAACCATGGCCGTCCTTGGGGCGATCGCTCCAAGGAACCAGGAGAACGTCGGAATGTTGGCAGTTTCTTGGACGCAGCGCCGAGTCGTCCGAGTCAGCCCCAAACCCTGCATGACATCGGGAATGTACGACTGCCACACGACGACTTCGTATGATTTCAGTCCTTATGTAAATTTATGTAATCCAATTTGGAGTGGGCAGATGGTCCTTATTTTATCCGCGAAGATGATTACTTGCAGAACAAGGAATTTTGATCAACCACCATATATGTGTATATAGATATACAGTATATCCATATATTTGATATAAATTGATATGCACATTTTTTCAATATCTTAATCAGTTTTACCACAATGCCATGAGTTCACGAAAACTGGGGTTGCCATCACGAAAACCGAGGTCGGTCCTCAATGTCTCCCGATGTGAACAAATGGTGGTTGTTCGTTGCCCTTCAAGGCTGCGATATTGAACTGGCATGCGTGGCCCATGTGCTCAATCATCGAGTGTTTGAGACTCTCAGGCTACTTAGTGAAGGCTAATGAAAGGTAATGCAGCAGGCGGGAAGGATTTTGTCATCTTATCACCATTGATTCGGGTCCCGGTGAACCAGCTTTTGGTAGGGCATTCCACAGAAGACTTTGCGAAGGGCACCGACTTGAATTGAATTGGGGACATCGGTATGGGTGAAACACACATTGGAGTGGTGCGTGGAATGTGGAATATTTTTATATGGCTGCGTTTTTGCACACTTGGCAGAACAGAGAAGTCGCATCCTGGATTTGGTGCGCAGCTGTGCACAAATATCAAGTTGCAAGTAATACGTAAGTTGTAAACTTGTTGCAAGTTGCATGCCAAACATTTTCCACAAACCTTATTAGGGGTTTAATCAATGATAATCAATGAATTTTCCACAGGTCTCTTCGTTGAAAGTTCAGCCTGTACCGATCCTGCAGGAGAAGCACATGCCGCATGTGAATGGAAAGTGAACTTTGCCCTAGATTCACAAGAAGAGGCTCAATGGATTGCAGGGTCAAGCTGTCAGAGTGGTGTGCCACCTTGCCTCTTCTCGGTTTCCAAAATGGCAAGAAGAGGAAGGAGGTTTTGCTGTTGCAGAATGTTGCAGGTGGATTCGGATTGTGGTTCCACTGGTTTGCTTCAATCTTGGTCGTCCTTGGGCGAGACTGAGCACCTGAGCATGGTGGCGCCAGCAATTCAGCGCTGTTGCACGCCTCCAGTATATATTCTTCCGTGTGAAGACATGATACCTTCATATACCTTGCTGCTTCTCCCATCCTTGCAAAGTAGACTTGAGAAGTGGTGACAACTTCTGCATTTTGTGTTTGTTGCTTAATCCTTCGATTCTCTACCGCAGTCCATTTCGCGTAGGTTTCGATTGTTTGTGCAATCACTGAAGATCCCTGAATCATATCCGTCGAAATGTGAGGTGAGAGGGATGCACCAGGTTTCCTGTTGATATCGCACTGCCAATGAGGGCAGGGAGCAGTTTGACTATGTGGATTGTATTGTGAATTTTTAATCCTGAACAAACCAGGAGCCCAGCTTTCATTTTGATACATAAATATACATAAATTATAACCAGGATTGAAGGATGGTACATGCTCCCTCCCTCCACAGCACACTATTGTTTGAGCATCATTACGACCGTTGCGGTAGATCGCATTGGTCGATCGGCTTAGCCGCTAGATGGAAAGCAAGCTTTCATTCGCAGTTGATCGTAGTTGTAGGTTGTAGGTATGTTGATTTACTCCGAAGCTGTACAGGGCTTTGAATGCGATCGCTGTAAAAGGGACAGTCACAGGAGGGACGCCAAAGACTTGCGACGGTCATGAAATCTACAAATTCATGTCGTGTCGATTTGAATTAATGGTAGATCGATGTAGATCCATATTTAGAAACCACCATCAGTTTAGCTGTAGCTGGTGCCATCTAATGCAGGGGTTTATCACAGTTGATCTGCTTTAAAAACATGCTTCTTGATGCTTCTTGAATTGCTGTTGTGAAAGGCAGGCTCCACGGAAGCGCTGAGCTTTGGTATTAGCAAAGTTTTGCTACGGAAACGGTCAATTTTGAGCCAGCAAAAACAGCATGGGACTTTGGCAAAAGAACCAAACTTGTGATAACTTGTGTTCTTTTTGTTTTTGGGAATGAAAACTGCATGTCCAGAGCACTGTACCGTGTTTCTGCTGATTGAAAACCAGGGCCTTGCCTCGTACACACCTCTCCTTAAACTCAGGAGGTTGGCTTTGGTCCCTTATCAGGTGTCCACTACTGTCTCTTTAGAATTCTTTAGGCTTTCGTTTGGCATGGGTGTTGGTCCTGGTGTACTTAGTCATTCATTGGGCACGTGAAGCTGCTATTTTGCTGTCATGGATTGACGTTAAACAGCAGGCGAAAGCACGATGTCCAGAAGTTACACTGGCTGTTAAACATGTCTTCGTATCTGTCGTATCTCGCTGTTTCCGTGCATGCAATTTCCCAAACGGGTGCTGGACTTTTTCTCAATTCCGTAGTTGGTTGCCACGTATGGAAGAATGCAATGAATAGTAAAGCATAGCACATATTTGTTGTGACGCTGATAAGTTCTTTCATACTGAGGGACTTTCATTTGAGCTGAAACAACGTTTGAACAGGCTTGAATTTCTTCAGTCAAAGTGATGGATTTCACGAAATGAAACTTGCATCTTGGTTTATGTGGGATATCGTTGGACCAGTTTTTTTAGTGTGAGCCAGGTAAAGAAACCAGCTACTATGCTATAATAGTAAAAACATGGTTCGGGTAAAGAATTTTGACTTTCGATCGTAGTGATGTTGCTGAATCAGATCCTCCGTCTGAAATGGTGCGATTTGCTTTGTGGCTCCACACACAGAAGACAGACGGGAATCCGACAAGTTTGCTTCAATTGAACAGCTGGGAACTCAGCTGTGAAGCTTTCTTTTTGGACTGGCCTTAGAAGCAGTTGCATGGGAGCGTTATGAAGCAGGCTTTGCAGTTTGCGCACTCGTTTCAGACTTTTTCCAAGCATGGTGCCCCAGTTACAACCACTTATACCTAGCAAGATCTAACGAGATCATACAAGATTTGTGTTTTCCGGGCAGGGCCAAGAAGCCAAGAATGAATTCCTGTCAGAATTTGATGCCCTTGGAACGGGAGTGCCGGGAAGCTCTACGGGAGTGTACTGTATACGGGAGTACAGTACTGGAGTGGGAAGTGGTGGTAGTGGAATTTGGTTGATACTTATGCGCGTGGCGCGGGAGAGGTATTGGAGCGGTGCCGGCACGGGAGTCATAATATGGGAGTGGTATCGCAGTGGTACAATAATGCTCCATCGCGTTTGCCCTTGATGGTTCTTTCCATTGCGCACTTGCTTTGTTCATTCGAATTGCCTTTGTCTCTCCACTTAATTGCTCCCGCAGCTGGATTGCTTGGTTCCTCCGCCGAGTTTGGCTTTTGATGGTTCTGTCGCAGATTTAGCTGGGTCATGTCGAGCTGCTCTGTTGCTTTCACCTGCTTGCTCTGTTGAGCCTGCCATTTGCTTGCTCAGTCCAAGTGGCTGGCTCTGTCTTTTTCGCCTACCCCTTGCTCACGACCGCTCTCGCTGCAGTTGCCAGCTTGTTCTGTAAATAAAAAGATTCGTCAGGATCATCAAACCACAAACCTTGTCGGGAATGTAACGTCATCATGATGAAAGGGCTAATGTTTCCCTTGGTCAAGTGAGCAGCGTTCAAAACCTCCATGAATTGAGTTTAACTAAACGTTGTACTAAGTTACCTCCGCGAAAGCGAAAACCCCACGCGCGAAAGCTCCGCGAAAGCTCCGCGATAGAGTTTGTCAGATTCCTTACCGCGAAAGCTCCGCGAAAGCAAAAAATAAAGGCAATAATATCCATGGCAATTACTTGAACAGGATTAAACTAGGTTCCTTTCAGCACGCATCCCAGCGAAAGTTCCGCGAAAGCAAATCAAAGCAAAACCTGTCCGCGAAAGCTAAAACTGTGCGCGCGAAAGCATTGCGAAAGCAACCGCGAAAGCGGTGCCGATGATAAAGAATTCTTCAATAGGTTTTGACCACGGCTCAAGTGATGGTGCTCTTGCCACTGCAGATTAGGCTTGACTCTGCACTTCGCAAAATGGATAACGCTCGGCAACCCAGTAGTACGCAGTGCAGCAGTTGCACATTTCCATAGAACTTTCTCTGAAGTTGATTCCTGAGCAGAGTTTGTGCTACTTGAGGGGAATCAAAACGAATGGGGCTAACTCAATTACTTTTGAAAAAATGTCATTACTAGGAGAATCACACTAATCGGGGGTTAATACTAATTTCCCATAGAATTGTGCATAGTCCTCGAGCTGAACGCGGCCATAGAAGGGTGTGGATGGCTGCAGCTAGCGGTAATTCATCACCCATGCCTTCTTCCGCTTCAACTTCCCCGAAAAAGCTAACCCCATACAGACTGCATGGGCTCCATTGGGTTCCTGTATGTTCAAAATTTGACTCGTACCCACCAAGAGTGTGAAGTTGAGGCGCAGGGTTGAGTTCAGTTGGTGTTGGAATTTGCTGCTGAATTTGACCAAATAGCTTGCTTCGTAAGGGAATGGAATATAAAAGAACACGTGGAACAACGAAGGATGGCCTTAAAGACGAAGGCATTTCTATGCTGAAGAGCCCTTGCAAAGGCATTTCTATGTTGAAGAGCCCTTGCAAAACGAAGGACGGCCTCTAAAATCAAGGCGTTGTATAGTGGTTTCTCAATATGGGGTTCCCCCCAAATCATCCAATATGAACGAATTGTAGCAATAAACCAGCATCATTTTTGGTTTTCCATGTTTTCATGTTTTCCCTTTCCCTCTGTAAAGAAACCACCATACTGGTCTTATTGGCTATATGTTATGATTCCTTATTAGGAACCACTATAATCTCTATAACCACTATAATCCCTATGAAACCCTATAAAAAACCAGATAAGAAACCACCAGTCACAGCAGTTTCATCGAAATCGCTCGGTGCGACGGGCGCTGCGCTGCTAAGCAGCCTTCCTTCCGAGGGATCGCCGACCTCGCCCTCGCTGACCCGGTGGCCCCTATGCCTCAAACTCAGCCAGCCATGAAAATGCACAGACATGTGGCTATGGGTCATGATTAACCAACCAATTAATGGAGGATTTACATGGTTTTGACCCACAGCCACAACAATAGGGGATGATATCAGTAACATATAATTAATTTCATACATACATACATTACATTACATTACATTACATTACATTACATTACATTACATTACATTACATTACATTACATTACATTACATTACATTACATTACATTACATTACATTACATTACATTACATTACATTACATTACATTACATTACATTACATTACATTACATTACATTACATTACATTACATTACATTACATTACATTACATTACATTACATTACATTACATTACATTACATTACATTACATTACATTACATTACATTACATTACATTACATTACATTACATTACATTACATTACATTACATTACATTACATTACATTACATTACATTACATTACATTACATTACATTACATTACATTACATTACATTACATTACATTACATTACATTACATTACATTACATACATTCATACATTCATACATTCATACATTCATACATTCATACATTCATACATTCATACATACATACATACATTCATACATACATACATACATTCATACATACATACATACATTCATACATACATACATACATTCATACATACATACATACATACATACATACATACATACATACATACATACATACATACATACATACATACATACATACATATATAGTATATTGCTTAAATCAGGCCCTCTGATTTGTCCGACAATGCTTTTGTCTCAACCGTAGCAAGCTTCTCAACCCTCCCACCCTTGAGTGGCAGGTAAAACATGCAAGCGCAGGTGGACAAGAAGACAGTAAACTAGGAGAGTTTCACACACCTTCTCTGTTGAATCTACACCTTCTCTGTAGACTTTACTTTCCTCCAGAATACTGTTTCTCCAGTCCACTGTCTGGCTAAAGGAACAGATCCACATGTTCCTGTCCAAAAATCTCTTTCCGTCCCCATACAACTTACTCGACTCTCCCTACAAGCCTGCAGTTCCCCAATACTAACAGGACACTTAGTAACCCCTATAGGAACAAATCTATGAGTTCTTGGACGCACATGGATGCGACGAACCTGATTTCCAGGTCCAAGCTGCCAAAAATCGTGAGATTCAGCTTCCTTGGTCAAATTGATTTCGTCTTGTGTCTCTGGGGAAACTTCATCCGTACCTTCTTTCACTTGATCCTTGATCCACTTTAGTCTCTGACGACCATCCGCCCTTTGTTTCAAAATCATTTCTTCATCAAAGAGGGAATATTTTCCGGATTTGAGGCAAGCACGTAACACAGCTGCATCCAAAGACTTCGTGAGACAATCGGCTAACATCGCCTGACTGGTCACCCATCTTACATCACAGTTTGACTTTAGTCGTTCTCGAATCAACAAACACTCGATCGTTGTTCTTCTTTCATTGCAATTTGGAACAGCTGTTCGTGTCAGAATATCATACATGGATCGGCAATCAGTGACCACCGCTGCTTTGTTCTGTTTCTTCAAAACCTCCTCTGGGTCACCCCACTGACATTCAGGATCGTTTAACCAGGCCCATCGTATTCCCAACCATAGCAGTCGGTCCACTGTGTTGCTTAGGGCTGCAGCTTCTGCACTCAAGGTACGTACTACGTACAACCCTAGGAATACCTTTGCTTGTCCATGCAATTGGTGCCACCACAGCCTTCTGATTCGCCAACATTTCTGGTGTAGTGACAAAAATCAAGGTTCCTTGGTGTGCAGTACTGCCTTTCCCAGACATGAAACTTGCATCGGAGAATGCACAATGTGTCACTTTGGTTGGATCAATGGGTAAAACCATGATAGAAACCGGATTGACCTTGGCCTCATGAAGAATCTTGTTTCCCAAAATCAAATCCTCCACCTTAGCTTTATTGACACATGTTTGCAATTCCCCCACCTTTGCACTGATATCTGGTCTGGAATGTACCCCAGCATACTGCAATGCTCCTATCAAACTTCTCAAAGCCTTTCGTTCTTTCTCGTCGACTGGTGCATGCGGGGTTTGTCTCCTCCGTTTGTCCACATGGATTGGTTCAATCTTTTCCAGGTAAGCTTTCTGGTCATATTCAATGGAACCATCATCCCACTGTTTGAAGTGTATACCCGTATACTTGAACTCGCCACACTCAAAAGAACCAAAAGCAAACCGTTCTTCAACACGTTTCAACATGGCCATGAACTCTTCGTCCCCTCCTCCAATACCATCATCTACATGAATTCCTAAACAGCCATGGGGATCCATGGGGAATATATTGATCATCCTTGTATGAACCATATGTGAACACACATGGGTCCAGTGGACATTTACGGCACCCTTGACGGAATAACTCATCTCGAAACTCGCAAAACCACAAGTATGGAGCACCTATTCTACCATAGGCTCCCCCCAAAAGAGCACATTGATCCTCAGACCCCATCTCTAATGCTTCCCTGATCTCATCCACTTGTTTCAAACTAGGCCATCACCCTGTCCATGTAAAAATGCTGTGCTCACATCAAATGGTATAAGTGGCCACCTGAAACTCGACACCTGTTGTAATACTGTTTGCCTTCCATCCTTTGTCAATGTCGGTGCGTCATTTTATATATTGCTTATGTTTGGATCTTCAAAGCCTACCACCGCCAACCTTGCCTTGGCACGCTTTCCATTTAAGGCTAATTCACCGGGTAACTCATCACCATTAGCCCCCTTCCATGTCAGCAACCACCTACATCTCATGATTGCGTGTTCGGGAATGCGACCCTTGGCCACCTTCTGCACAGTTTAGTGCTTCAGCCATGCACGAATTTCTTTGTCTTTCGCCGCCGCAAAACGCAATTGGTCTTCTTCTCCAAGGTCTTTGAGTTTTACTTCAGGTCTCTTATTTCGCACATCGGCTACTTGAAGTACCCATTCATCCACGTTATGATCTTTCATAGGCGCCTCTTTGTCTGGGGTAATATCCAACTCCCAACAAACATTAGTCATACATTGGACATCCCAGTCATCCGCAAACAATAAATCTTAATCATCTTCAGTTTCTGGTAAGGGAGTATCCGACACCGGAACATCAATTCCGTCTGGTTCTTCAGCATGTTCGGAACAATCCCCATCATCCATACCCGATTGTCCTGAAATCTCTTGTTCTGGTTCCCCAATGGATGGTGAATAAGGCATGGACATGTTCTCATCTGGGACATCATCATTCCCCTCATATGGTTCTTCTTCCCGGATGTCCCCATCCAACAAATCCTGAAATTCTTCTGATCGAATCCTAGCCAACCAGTCCTTTACCGGTGACATTCCTTCTTCGGTTGCCTTCACTCGTTGCCATTCTCGTAATGATGCTGGTCTCAATTGTTCAGGACTTGCACGAACCAACTTGTTTGCATGAACGAACCAGACTATTCTTTTCCCCTCCAGTTGCACAATCCTAGCAGGTCCATACGATCTACCTCTCTCTGTCTCTCTCCCCGTAAGTTTCCACCCCGTCGTCCCCAATATAACACCCAATCTCCTTCTTCCAGGGGTTCCCGCATCGGTCGACTTCGGCGAAGCAATGCTCTACGAATACTGCTACTATTGTCTGCTTCAATGAATGCGTTTCTTGCTGACTCCCTCTTAGCTAGACTAGCTCTAAATTGTGATCCTTCGGATGTTTCTCCTAGAGCAAGCTTGCGTGAGATCCTTGAGTGGAATCAGATGTGATGGATGCTGGAAGTCGTCGGGAAACTCCTAGAACTGCCTGCGAGCAGGGACTATACCCTTTTATTCTGGACAAGATATGGCGAGCTGGGTCAAGCAGTTAACCAACCAATAGTTGGGGATAATCGCCAACAATCATAGGGAAAACCATGCTTAATGACGGGTTTTGACCCACAGCCATATTCTTGGCACACATTGCTTGAACCAAACTTTCCCGAAATTCTTCTGGGGTGTTGCTTGGTTGTTCAACATCCATGCGTTCCAACATCTTCTTGATAATTGAACCATGGACTTCAGTTCTCCCCAATTGCCAATGACTATCCCTTGCGGTTACCCTGGCATGTATACCATATTCTTGTAGTTTGGTCTGGAATCCCTCTCCTTTATATTCCTTTGCCGGATCAGTGTATACATTTTGTGGTGGTCCAGCCCAGCTAATCCATGATTGTTCCAATGCTGCTATCTGAGATTTTTCATCTGAACCGCATGGTTGTCCTTGTTGAAACATTGTTCCTTCATCCAGAAAATGAACAAACTGAAATCTGGTTCCTCTTCCATTGGTCCACACTGCACAATCCATTCCTACAGTATGATTGAAACCGATATCTTCATGAATAGCCGCCTGTTTGGTTGGTCGGTATCCCTTCTGAGCTTCCACACAACTGTCACACTGGTAATCCATTGCTCCCCCAATTAAATCCAACGAGGCATGTCCTGCCTTCAAAAACCTGGCAAATCTCAACGGATCTGGATGTCCCATTCTATGATGTAACTTCTTGATCACCTCTTGGTCATCCTTAGATAATCGCAAAAATGCCGGTCCATGAACAGGAATGTTCTTGGGTGGAAAACCAATGTTCCCAAGTGTGGTATCCTCAATAGACTTGGATGGAATATCCTCTCTTTGTGGTGGATCATCCTTAGGCAAAGCAGATTCTTCTGCTCCTGGCACGGAATCGGGTCGCGAAACATCATCCTCCTTGACGTCGAAGCTTTCGGGAGCGTGAGACTCTTTTGATTCTACCTCTTCTTTGCATGCACCCTCACCCTTCACTTGGTTCTTCCCACTGGCCGATGCTCCTACTTCCCCAGCAAAAATGGTCAAACACATCCTAGCTGGATCAGCCTTCCGAAATCTCTTTGTCTTAACCATGTCCAACCATCTCTCTGGGGATCCCCATCACTTTCACCTGACCAGTATCCCTGTGAAGGATGACAGTTAGTCGCAGAGGTAAATTATCCGTAGCTACTGAATCTTTCGGTGGACGAAATCTTTCAGTTCCCCTACACAATTCAACATGTCGGACCTGCATGCCATCTACCAACTGAGCAATGCGGAAAAAGAGAGCTTCCCCAGGTGGCAAGACAATTGATCCCACTCGTGGTGCCAGCTTGTCTGCACATTTAAAAATGTCTTTCCAAGACATCGCTGGACCAAAACTAGATCCCGACTGTAAATTCGTCTCCAGTTCATCGCCTGGTCTTGCCGTCTGCTTGTGACTGTACCGCTTTCGTTTGATGACTTCCCCAGCAATTGTCTCTTGGTCTCTCGCATGTACCCCAAAACAAGGAACACTGAGCTCTGCAACCGCCAATGGCAATTCTCTTACCATCTGACTTCTTTTTAGGGCCATCACAACATTTCGAGAGAAACCACGAGAATACTTTGCCGCAAAATTTGAAACATTTTGCCATCTCCCATCAATCTTCATCTGACCGATGATGGGTTGATGGACATGATTCTTTCTACAGTAACGAGCATCCAGCAGAGTGTGAAATTCTTTGGAGGTCGTCATCACGGTCGTTGCCTTTAGGAACTTTAAGGCCCCCTACTTCACACATATCAAACACAGTCTTCAAGGTACCCATCCTAATGTCTTTCACCAAACCATGATTCAAAACTTCGGAACTCTGTGGCTGTTCTAGGTGAAAGTGTCTTCCCAAACAGATCTGGTGCCAATAAAGTTCCTGACATAGTCTTAAATGGTTTCCTGTTTCTTTCGTTCTGCTTGTATGCGTGCTGCTGTGGCTGGACTCCTTCCGCTATTCCATCGACTGAAATTGCCCCAGGCTTTGCAGTCTGGCGCTGTCCAAATGTTCTGCGGTTGCTCTTCATTGATGACCTTCCAAAGTTTCGCTCTTCCTTCTGCTGTGCTCAGGTCACCATCTTGTTTCGTGAAACGCTTGGCCTTTAATCCAAACATGATGGCTACCCTTGTCAACATTGAGTTTGGTTCACAGTAAACTTCCAACAAGTCAATGCCAGAAGATGGTGACTTCATACGTTGTGCTAGTGTCGTGTTCGAACTGCGTCCTGAGTCAGAGTCACTAATATAATATACTAACCTCGGTCTCTAGTTTGCTTGCTGACTCCTCCAAGTGACAAAGAACTTGTTGACATTTGCGACTAACTTGAGGATTATGCAACAGTCCATGACCATCTGGCTGTGACTGCTTTGACACAGGATCCGAAATTGAATGTTGGTCTCTCTCACTCACTGCTTCACGTTCTTGGTCATCTCGCCCAACTTCTGCTGCAAGGCAGCGATCTTGCCCTGCATCTGCTGTACCTCGCTTGGATCGATCTCGGCTTCCATGCCCTCCTCGGACTCGGAGTTCGCTCGTTTCCTGACGATCTCGAATTCTGAATCTTCCACGTTCGGTGTGTTGTTTGATCCCATGGCCATGCCCTTCTTCTTGCTTGCCGGCTTCTTCTTCCTGGCCGGCAGGACGATCTGATGAGGCTCCTGGTGTTGTTTCGTAGCCCGAAGGTAACTTTGAAGAGAGAGAGCCCACGGACTGGTCAGATTGGTGCGACTGAGCATGTAGGACACATACTCCTCGTCCATCTGCAACACATCCTGGAATCGATTGCCCTTGTGCTTCCCCTCCGTGCATTTCAACTCTACCCATTGTCGCAGACTGTTGATTCCTGGTGGACGATAGATAGGCCTTTGCTCCTCGTTCATCATCACTGTCTGCAAGTTGGCATTCTCTGGAAACGGCAATGGGGCATCGAGGTTCACTTGGTAACCCGACATGATCACTGCGAAGATACCACGAACTGTCGTCGAAACGGACTTGCTGAGCCAAGGTTGCTGCTGCTGCTGCTGCTGCTGAGCTTGTTGTTTGTTCACCGGTTGTGTTTGTCACTACTTCAATCTGAGTCTCTTTGGACTGACACTTCATGGCCGCAATGACCTCTGCCAGCTCAACTGTAAACAACCCCTTGCTTTAGTCTGCAAATCAACACACGCCCCTGTTCCATTCAATCGCAACGTGGAGCTGGATGTGCACACATCTGCATTGATGGCTCGCAAGAAAGCATTTGACAACAGAAAAGGTGTTTCACCACGAACAATCTCAACACGCATCCAACCTCTACCAAAAGGCAAGTACAGCGCGCCAACACTGGGTAAAACAGCATTGTTCCCAAATCGAAACACTGTTTCTGATGTCTTCCATTTGATCTTTCTCTGAATCTCACTCGGCAAACTCTGGATCAGCCCTTAAGTTATATTTAACCTATCTGGATGGATATTTAGGCTTTTTGGATTGCATGGATAATTGTTGTTGGTCAATGTTTTTTGGTAATTGACATCATAATTGCCCTACCCTTCCCAGGGGTGAAGGGGGGAGGCTACCACTGCTGATTAATGTCAAGGCTCCTTGGCAATGGGACACATAAGGACCAGGCAAGGGAGGGAGGGAGGGGAGGGAGGGGAGGGGCGAGACTTTCAGATTTGGTCCAAGACTGGGGGAAGATGCCGTTAAAGCCAAATAATGGATGGAAGGGAGGGAGGGATGGGAGGGAGGTCCGGAAGCCACCCCTCCCCTTTAAAGGGGTAGAGGGGGGGAAGCATTGGAGGCATAAAGGACGACCAGCTACATAAGGATAATGCTGCTCACATCTGGGGTGGGGCCTGGGGATGGTGTCCATGGAGAAGGGATGGGAGGGGAGGGAGGGGGGTGGGGTGGTTGGTGCCCGGCGTGGCACGCCAAGAGTCACAGAACGAGACATGTAAATATATGAATATATCTATAATATACCGTCTGCGACTCTTGGCTAATTAGCACACTCACACCCATGGTACACGTAGTCAAAGTTTGAAGTGGTGAACACAAAGAAATAATATTCCAAAGTATTGATAAGCGTGGCATTCAAAGATGCAGATTTTTGAAGCTTCATGGCATGACAAGTGAGGGAGATGGTGTGAACAGTTTTCAAACAAAGTCACACATGATGAGTGTCATGCCACCGCTTTAGTCGCTTGTGCTCACAAAGTGTTCATAGCTCACTGCATCATGATGGCCAATCATTTCATGGCTATGGATATTCAAGATAGGTTATCACTTGTGATTCCAGGAGCCAATATCATGTGATCCCAACATCCGATTGTTCATCTCAATATTTATGATATATAAAGTTATAATAAACAAATAACATATATATATATATACACATGTTATGTGTGTTATTCAACATGCACCAAATAGATAAGTACGTGCATAACACATATTATAAGATATAAGGGCTTCCCAGCCCACAGCTTCCCAGCTAGTCGATCATGGCTTCCCAGCCAATCAGCTGATGGCTTCCCAGCCAATCCACGGCCATGGTGCCAAACATGCACACGACGAGGACCGCCACCTGCACCAAGACAGTGTCAGTTGAGAACATGGTTGATTCAGAATGGAGCGGCATGCATTCAATGATGTCGAAAATTGTTTTTCTCCCTGCTTTGATCCGCTCAAAGTTGCACAGCTATTTACATCAGATCCAATCATCATAATCGGATTCAAAACTGCTGGTGAAGGCGGGTAGCCATCAACTGTGCTCTCAGCTTGGATTTCATCCATTGCTCAGCTGAATCTTTGCGAAGTGACTCAGAATCAGTTTCAGGAGCTAGGGCCATCTTCCATTCAGACCATTGTTTGATGAAAGCTGCTCGCACTTTCCTCATGTCTTTGCTGACTTGAGCGTCCAGGATCTCTGGGTTTGGTTTGAAGCCATCCTCTTCTGCTTCGAGAGTCACAGGCGCAGCACGGGCAGCAGCGGCACCTCCATCTTCTCCTTCCCCTTCATCTCCACCTTCTCTTGGGACACCTTTGGAAACAAATTTTTTGTGCCATTCTCTGGAAGAGTCTCTCTTGGCTTGCTTTCGGCGTTCCAGCTCCTGGGCTTTGCTCTTGGGTGTCATCTCATTCAGTCGACGTTTGGAAGTTTCCTTCGGGGCTGCTTCATTGGATTCAGGCTCAGGTACATCTTGGTTTCCATCTGGTCCATGGTCATGGCTTTCATCTTGTCCATGGTTGTTTTGGTTTTCATGCTGACCTTCCGGTGCATCTGGCTGACATGGAACAGCTTGTGGAACATCTTGTTCAGTCACCAACTTGTCCTCCTCCGAACCATTGCCATGATCACTTGGTGTTGTTCCAAACAGTTCTCGGACCGTCGGATCCTGCCCTTCATCTTGGCCAGGTTGCTCTTTGGCTCCATTGCCAGGCAGGGCTATAGTCTCCTGGGAACAGAAGTGCGGGTTGACATGTTGGCTTGACATGTGATTGATGATAACTTTGGGCACATGAGGGCTTGAACAATTGGCCACTGAAGGTTGTTGAATGATTGGCATTGAGCCAAACTGAGAAGACTTAAGAATGTAAAACTTACAGTAACTAAAGTCACTTTGAAGTAACACAAATTGATGTACATGTATCAAACAAAATCATTTGATATATACATATATATATATAATATATATTTTTATATATATATATAATATATATATATATTTATATTTATATTATATTATATGTATGTTTGTGAAATAAATTCCATGATGATATACATAAGCATACTATGTAAATATAAAAATAAAAATATATTGTATACATACAACTCTGTTTCTGTCTCATCTATGAATATAAAAACATGTTTATACATCTATACAGTAGCTACGCTAAAAACTTTGGACCCCCCAGTGCCTGAGATGACATCGATCGAAGTGAAGCTCCCCTGACCGGTGGCGTTGAGAAAGAACCAGGACCCGGCTCCACTGGCTTGGCGAGCTGGCCGCTGAAGGCGAAGAGGGTGGGCTGCGTGGATAGCACTGGGGGATCCAGGGCAATGGAATGAAATCCCATGCTTCCAGCAGCAGGTTCTGCAAACTCAACACCCTCATCGGCATCATCGTCATGAATCTCTTTGGGCGGCATGTGCAGCCTATTGATCACAAATGATGTGACACACACATCAACTACCAAGCGAAGCTATTGCTTAAAAATTGAGCCATACCACCATTCATGATAACATAGAATCAAATCTTTGCTCATGTGTGAAATAGTTCCAACATGCTGGCATCATGACAGGGATCAGAGGCAGGCAATCATGTTTTGCTCGCTCTCACTTTGACTGCCAGGATGGTGCTGGCAGGATGTCTCAGCCTTCCCAAAGGCCAGCGCTCCCTGAGCCCGTTGACTCCAAGGTTTAAAGAGGCCATTAGCGGCCAGCTCACCCAAAATCTTTGAATCAAAGTGCTGGAGTACAACACTTAGTTCACCCCAAAGGAAAACACACAAACAGGCCATTTGTCAAGCCGTTTGCTTTTGCCAGAAGATTGCTGCGCACGCTTCTCATCTGTCCAACGATTATGATCGATGATGTCCGAATGAGTCAGTGTAAATACACTTTGCATAAACAATGACATGGAAATTCCTTGGGATGATGGATTGGAAGTACATGTTTTTCAACTGATGATTGGATTAATCAAATTGGTCATTGGATCAATCAAAGTTTCCTTCCGATGATGCGTTGCACAGAGTCCTTACCAAGACTCAGCTCTCCTTGCAGGAACCAGAGCGGCTTGGCTGTTCCAAGCGTCTTCTGAGCTTGGTAGGCACGCATGCGCCACACCTGAGGGAGGAATGGTTGTCAAAGACATGATGCTCTTGATGTTGACTAGACGGCGAACTGGCCATGGGGGGAAAGCAGGGCTTCTATATAATCATGCTTACGCTTTGGTGCAATTGAGCTTTTGAAATGAACAACAATTTTGGTTGGGCTAAAATGCAATGCAACTTGGCAATCCAAGTTGCAATGGAATTCCAAACCCTTGCAAAGGCCTGGATTCCAGGCCAATGCAAATAATGACTTGGTTATTATTCCAAGTCTCTCTAAAACAAATTAGCATGATAATACTTAATGACTTGGTTATTATTCCAAGTCTCTCCAAAACAAACTATCATGACAATAAATAATGACTTGGTTATTTTTCCAAGTCTCTATGAAACAGACTACTATCATGACAATAAAAATGACTTGGTGATTCCAAGTCATTTTAGAACAAACTATCATGATAATAAAACATGACTTGGTTGTTATTCCAAGTCTTTAAAACAAAAGCTGTCATCATGATAAACAATGACTTGGTTATTCCAAGCCTCTATGAAACAAATTATCATGATAATTTTCAATAATTGTAACTAATTTAATTTGGACCAATGATTTTGGAAACATTCGCCAACTCGAGCCTACTGTTTAGAAGTGTGACTTTGATTTGGAAAGCCAAATCAAAATCAGCTGTTATCAGCTAATTCATCTTATAACAGTCAATGGTCAAACTTGGAAATCCAAGTGGTAAATTTGTTGATTTGGAATTTGAAACCAAGCCCTCTTTCTTATCTCGACGCCCCCCTGTTGATGATCACTTTGATCCAAAGCTGGTTTGGCTGGGAAGCCACCCAACGATGAAGCTGGCTGGGAAGCCACCCAACGATGAAGCTGGCTGGGAAGCCACCTGGTTGGGAAGCCACCTGGCTGGGAAGCCACTTGGCTGGGAAGGTCTATGGCTGGGAAGCCACCTGGCTGGGAAGCCGCATTAAATGTGGGTTAATTGCTCAAGGATTGAAACAATGAAAAAAAAACCCAACATGCGCCTGCTTCAGCGCACGACAATCCTCAAGAGCTCCAGAAGTGAAGAAGCTAGCCATGTTGGTCGAGCGCAAGCCGTTGAATTGGATCTGATTGGGGCGCCAAAGCATCTTGGTGCCCTGCTTTGGTTCAATGCTGAACCTGCAGCGCATTGAAACTAGTTGCTGAGGGGGGTCAGCGGCACTTGAAACAAACATGTTGGATCAATAGCGATCAGTCAAGGCACTGATCAGGACTGTTGCCTTGCACAACTGAAGGTGGGCGGGAATGGACATGTCCACCGATTTCCAGATCAACCATTCCAGAAGCTTCACATTTCTGGATCACTGCACGCAGGCTTTGGACAGGGCCGTCAGTACCCTGGTCCTAAGGGAGAGCTTCATGCTCACAGCTGATAAAATGCAATGTGTTTAAAATTGGATGTGTCAACCATGTGTCAACGATTTGTCCTCAAAGACAACTGGTTGGGTATCAGAAGTGAACTTGCACATGACGCCCTTGTATCCGCCGGCGGCATTCTCTTCCACATAGGAATCAACTTTGGAATCGAGGAGCCAAGACCCGGCACCATATGTGAGGAAGGCTTCATCCACAGGAATCGTGTAAGCCTCTGAGGCTTCCACAAAGAGCATGTACTTCACAGCATCGCCATCATCACTGCTGTTACCAGGATCCACCAAGTAAGCTGTCAATTGTGGGCACCATTGGCATTTGCCCTTGATCTTGTCACCATACTTCTCCTGAAAAGCTGCTTTGGCACGAGGCTCATTGGCAAAATAAGTGGACCAATCAAAGCTCGCATTTCCACCTCCACTGGCCGTAACGGCCTCACCAGCAGCAGACTCCTGAGCAGCTGCAGGAGCAGCAACAGCAAAGCATCGATCGAATTCCTGGACCACTTTTCGCCATTCAGGTGCACGCACGGGATCAGTCATGAACTCGGTGCGCGCATCTCTTGGCAAAACCAAGCAGCCATCCACCAAGCTGCAAAGCTTCAGCTCAGGCTCTGCAGGGTCCAGAGGCAACTCATGTTGAGGAGGCTGAGCTTGATACCTTGGCGTCTTCCTGTCCAAGGGGCGCTCCCCCTTCTTCCAATTCTCCAAAAGACTGTCCTTCACCAACATGAGGCCAGTGGAGAATGACCCCTGCTTGTCAGACTGACTGCAGCTGGTGATGCCCATTTCAATGCAGACCTTCTCCACGCAACCATCGTAGAGAGTCGCATTGGCCAGCAAGATGGTCTTGGGGTCACCTCCACCTCAAACAGAAGTGGGATGATCAATTGTCCCAACGTTCTCCAGAACACCTTTGGAGGACATTTCGCCAACATGTAATTGATCATACCAAAAAATCAAAAAGAAAGGAAATCATGATGATGATTTTGCAAACAATATGTTCAGAGAACATTGCACCACAAAGAAATTGAATCAGTAAACTTAGCTTAAACTGAGATGAACTGAAACATGAAATGCAGATCGAGAGGCATGCTGTCAAAGCAGAGAGGATGGCTTTGGGGAATTCCACTCCTCCATTCCACTGCGCCGTCTCCTGCACATCCGTGTAGTTCCTTCTGCCCTCCGCCGAGCTGATGGCTTGCGAACCAGCACCAGGGATCACAAACTGGGATTCTTCCAATGCCCGGCATGGTGTTTGGATGAACTGGTCGCGCCAAAGCTGGCTGCCACAGAAGTAGTTGACTCCAGCAGGGTCAACCTGTCAGAGCGTGAGAGGAACAGCTGACACATTGAACATGGTGGAACATATTGAACATGACATACTGAACATTGACATGTTGAAGACATTGGTCATTCGCATTGCTCAAAGTTGTGAAGATGAAACCAATGACACTAATGAAACTGATTTGCCATGACATAGCCTTGCCAGCATTGCGATTGGCCCTGTGGGCAGTGCCCTTTGCTGGGAGAGTTGTGTCCGAAACACACAGGTAAAGGGTGAAGCCACTCGGCATCTCCCGGTTGTGGTGGAGGTGACTGGTGTCCATTGGCGCGAAGAACGGGCGGAACTCAATCCTGTGGTAGAGAAGCTTGTCTTCCAACTTCCTGGCTGGGACTAATTTCAAGAAATGAGAAAAAAAAAGAAAATCATGAGAACGAAAGCTTCGACCGTTAACCGCAGACAACAACGATTAACCAAGATTCCGGATGTCATTCCGCAGTGCCCCACAGCTCACAGTTGAAGTCAGCAACGGCAAGGCCATGACGATGACACAGCCTAAAGACATTGAAAACTAATTGACATTGACTGAAAAAGGGTGATGGCATGTTGCATTCAAGTGCCACCCACTATCAGGTTGAAAGGAAATGGCCAAGTAACCCGTTGGATTCTTGGCGATCAGCTTTTCGCACCAAAGGGCGACTTTGTTCACATCCTTTTGGCCAAGCACGCCAATCTTTGACAGATCCACCCAGCCGACGATGTGAACCTGATCAAGGGGAATCTGTTGTCGAGCTGCTGTTGCCCTCAGGATCGTATCGACCTCCGGTGGCATCTCCATGTCGCCCACCAAGCCAGCCCAACAGTGGTTCTGCATGAAATCTTCCACCACCCTTAGTGGAACATCAGTGATTTACAAGGCTCAAATGCGAACATGGTAATGAATGCCTGCGCTCCATATATTACATTGAAACCAACAATTTATCAAGCAAACAATTAATTAACATGAAGTGTTTGACAAACCCCTGGAACATGATTATAACCAAGAATCTTCCTGCCGTTGGCAAGCTGCGTTCTCTCGTGAAGAACCTTGGCCACGTGCTGTTTCCCAGCAACTTTGTTCTTCTCGAGGTTGTACGCATTCATGGCTTGACAGTCAGCTGCCAATCGAACCTTCACCTCGTTGAATTTGGAAGCAGCAGCTTGCTCTTGCGCTGCAAGAACATCTGCACCTGAGTCTCCTTGCAAAGAAGTTGGGATCACCGGAGGCGCAATGATGTCTTGCCACACGGCCAAGCTCTCAGCTCGGAACTGTGGACTCTTCATGGCAACACTCGCCTCGATGTCTTGGAAATAGTCCCTTGGATGCTTCCCACAAGCATTGCACCAATGCCAAGTGAACAATGACCATTAAAACCCATTAGCTATTGAGTGATGCGTTGCACAAGATGGATCAACAAGGAATCAAGTCAACACCATAAAGTGCAAGCAGGAAGCTTTGCCAAGAAAGCACCCATCAGCTTGCCATCAACACTGGTGTCAGAACTCACCTTCTTGGCCTCCGTGCGCAGATGCGCAAACACGCATGCGAAGTCAACCAACTTGTCGAACTCCTCTGGGCTTGCCCTCTTGCGGCTCCAAGCCGACGGCTTCAGCCGGCGCGTGGCTTCCACAAAGGACTTCACATGCAATTCGATCAGCATCGCTTGCGCAAGAGGCGAGACAGTGAGGATCTCTTGGAAACACTCCGGCAGGTTTTTGGGTTTGGCTCCCAGGAGCCACCTGACAGTCCGCAGCTGCTCGCTGCTGAAAGCGCTGTCCTTCCACTTTGTGAACGCCAAGTGCTGCATCATTTGATCACGTGCTTCCTTGAAAGAGGGTAGTACGCCAAGCATGGCATTGAATACAAAAATAGAAAAAGCAATGAGATGACTACTACATGATGGAGATTAAAAACACCATCCATTTATTATCTTCTATATTGATGACTGAGCATTTGGAAACAAACCTAATTAAGGAAAACACAGAAATGAAACTCTTTGGAAACTGATGGTCCTTGCAGGTGCCAATGATGAGGTTTAGGACAGTGCGCTCTTTGTCGCTGTCAATCTGATGTTTCACATGCAGACCTGGAGAACTGTTGAATTGGCAGACCACCTTCTTCAACCGGACCTCCGTGTTGCCACTCATAGCGCCAGATTGCCTCTCCATGATTTTTGAAAAGCGCAAAGCGATTTGCAGCACCGTGGGTGCTTGCCTTTCACTGCCGCGGAAGCTCAAGGAGAGGTTTCTGAAACTCTGGTCATCCTTGTTCATACCCAGCGCGATCTCAGTTGAAGAGATCAAGGATAACAAGTTGCCAGGAAACAACATGTGGACAAAAAACAAACAAGTGGGAAATACCACAACAAAAAGTTGCTGGATCAAACTTGGGAACGTGCATGGGCAAAAGCCACGCTTTGTCCAGAACCCGCTGCAATGGGACCAGTTGCGGCTTGACATCCTCATCGGTCACATCAAGATTAGACACGGCCAAGCAAATAAATGCCACGCAGCTGCATCTCGTCCAGCCCTTGACCGTGTCAATGGAGAAGGGCTGCAAGGCCATGGAACCAGAGCCTCAGAAAAGCCACAGATGACAAGTGGGAAACGGGATGGGACAACTTGGAAGCCGAGTTGTAAACTCGAAAAATCACAAGACAACACTTGAAGAAAATGCACAGCTGATGATAATTACTTACTACAGAGTTGCTGCTGACAATCACAATGCAATGCAAATCTTGAGCCTTTTTTCCCACATCTTCCCATGGAGTCGCAGTGTCAGAATCAGCGCTTTGTCCCAGACTCATCCAGCTCTTTGGCTGAGCAAGGTGGAGCTGCTGGAGCGGCCTTGGGAGTCTGCGTGATCAACGCTTCGTAGTGCGCGGCCAGCGCTTCTGCCTCCTCCATGGTCCATCCCTTCACATTCTCACCAGAGCTGGTGACAATGGGTGACCCGCTGCCAGTGCCCTTGCCTTTCATCACAACATCATACGGTGGGTCCGTCATAGATGAGTGACATTCCCACTTTTCACTCCATCGTGCATCAACCCAGCGCCACTCACCTGTGGAGATATTCTTCTGGAAGATACCTCAGAATCAAGAGAAACGTCAAAAGAGATGATGGTGACAGTTAATGACTGAAAAGGAAAGTACGTGATGCAAAGCTCATGTGGTGAACAGCCAACTCAATGCAAGTACGGCTCAAGTCAACAGCGACTGACAACAGTGAGCTACAGGATCATGTAAAAGAATTACTGATGTGAGGACAAGATGATAGCGAATGACGCCAAACAATTAACTAACAACAACTAGCAAACATGTCAGAATCACTGAAAAGAACCAACCTGATATGAGACAAGGTGCCTTCTGTGCTGTTGGCCTGAACCTTTGAAGATTCCTGGAGGCATAACCGCCAACTTTGCATCCAGTCCTGGAAGCTTTTCCCACGACCTTTGGCAGTCGTCTGAAAGATAAAGCGCAGGATGTCACGGTGGTCACGGGTATCACGTGCATCACTTGATGCAGAGGGCATGATGGCGACACTGGTTTTCTATTGTACTTCTGAAGACATCTACTGTCCTGGGAGTCTCCAGATGGCTGCTTGAGTCAGCACGGCTGTCGGGCGCGAACATGTACAGGATGGTTCAAAGACAGCATGGTCCATGGATGATCAATTCCATGCATTTACAACCTAGCATCATTCAGTTCATGATTACCATCTCACAACTCTAACTTGAAACTGCTGCTGCTTCTCATTGAGCCAGGCCATGTGCAGCTGAGAAACCATCGGGATGAAAGTCGCTGACCTCAGGGATGAAAGCCATCGGGATGATCGAAAATCAATGCATTGGTCATTAAATCATATTCAATACTGAATCCATTGAAAGAAGTATACTGCATTGAAAGCAACTGACTGACACTGAGTTGCAGACGGAGACATCTAGAGGTTCCCGTTGAAGATCCAAGCCATCAAGTAGGATCGATGTGAAGGTGTGAATCCAGTCTTCAATGCTGGGAAGACCATCTTCCGGCATATCAAACCTTGGATGTTCTTTTTCTCAGTAAAGTGGCACCTCTTTTCACATATGTAACTACAAATTGATGGGCATTAGCTTGAACAGCAGATTGGCCGAGACACTTGAGAGCAGTCAGCGGCAACTTCAATGTGTCATCGCTGCTCGAGGCATCGATGGCCTGAGAGGCAACGGCAGGAGCGACTGGGGCATCGATGTTGGAAACAAGTGATACTCATGCCATTTCATCAATTTTGTGAGACCGGGCTTGTGAGAGAGAAACATGGTTTGAATTCAAATCTAAGCCATGGACACAAGAACTCAAAGGCTTGAACATCTTGGACTTGATTCCACGCATGTCAGCATAGGCTTCAAAGAAAGATTCCAACTGGGTTGCGTAGGTCAAGCCATTTGCACCGCAGAGCAGATCCAACACTGATTGAGCAGGGTGATCACCATCAAGGTTGCCACCCTCTGCACTGAACCCCATGATGTAGTCCAAGATCTCCTGGTATCCAGGAGCATAATTGATGCATGTGTTGTAAAACGTTATCGTACTAATGCTTGATACATACCACAGATCCCTTTTGTACCCTTCCTGCCGTGCAACTATTATGAATGTTGTAGTCCCTCAGTGATAATCAAATGGCCACCCTTGAAAAAACCCTAACACTTTGATCAAGTGTGAAAGCTTTTTGTTGGGCCACTGCTGCTGCTATGACTATTATTTTATTACTACTAGTCAACCACACCTTCATAAAGGTAGTGTCGCCAGGAATGTTCTTCATCTTTTTCTCCAACTCAGTAGCCAGTCTCTTCGTTGGCGAAGGAGTGGCCGCATCATCCTTCGATGCCTTGGTCTCAGTCTTCACTTTGACCTTGAGGTCTTCCAACATGCGGCAAGGTGGCATGGCTATCCTTCAGCAATCCCTGCTGCAACGAAACGCAAACAGATGCTGGCAATCCCTGCCACACAAAACAATCCCTGTTTTGATCTTGAGCAAAAATGGTGCATGGAATGGTACGTGTGCACTTTGAACATTGATGAAGCTTCAAAATTTCACATGTCTCATCAATGTATCGCGAGCCTCCAGGTACATTGACTTTGGTACTTGTAGACCCCTGATGTTGATCCCTCACATTGATCACCTATGATGTCATCAATGCTACCCACTCACAGGGCTATGAATCAATGTACCGCGAGCCTCCAGATACATTGATGAACAAGTTGAAACCGGTTAACAATTTCAATGCTCAAAGTTGCCCATCTAGGCTGTTCACCAAACTCTGCCAGATTTCAATGATTTGTTTTGGTAAAGTGGTTGTCGCCCCTTTGGTCAAACTTTGCTAATTCATCAACGTACCGCGAGCCTCCAGATACATCGATGGGACGTCAAAAGGAGCCGTTGAAGGCCTAGGTGCATCGAACAATGATGATTTCAACTCCAAATACACCACAATACATTGATAAAGGAGACATGACACCACACGTACATCGATGGTATGTCAAAGAAAAAGATTCAAAACTACATCGATGAATGGACATGTGAAACCAAAACTACATTGATGAATGGGCATGTGGAGCCAAAACTACATCGATGAATGGGCATGTGGAACCAAAACTACATCGATGAATGGGTATGTGGAACCAAAACTACATCGATGAATGGCTATGGGGGATCAAAATAATTATTGAAACTTGAAAGTTTATTAATCACTTATGATCACCATCCCCAATGTTTCTTCTTGCATCGCACTGATTGTGAATTGTCAGGCTGGAACTTCTTGACGTTGAGTTCTGGGCTTCTTCTTGGGTCCAGGCCTTGGCCATCAGGGTGGTGGCTGGGAAGCCATGAGCAATTGGTTTTCTGTTCTAAACCGCTGGGAAGCGGGAAGCTCACTTTAAAGTCTTTTTCCTCATCTCCGCAATCCTGAAAACACAGCCTTCAGCGGCATACTCGGAGCTAATGAGTCCACAATAGTTTTGTGCAAAGAAAACACGGGTTGCCCAATCAATGATTGACCCGGCTCCTTGTGCCATGGTAAAGGGTGAAACTTGGCTTCGTTCCAGAATCGGTTGCTCGCCAGGTCCTACCATCATCATTGATCATCATAATAACTCGACTACTTTTTTCATATCAGAAGTTTTGATTCTGAACATGGATTAACCATGATTGCAATGCTCTGATTTCAGTCCTTGAGATATCGAACCGCTTTGTCATACGATGGGCCATAGGTCTCTGCAATTCCAGTTGCAAGCTCATGGCATTGTTTCGCAAAGGCTGCTGAATGGTTGTTGCCATGCCTCAGTCACAACTTGAAATGACCACAATGTCAACATTGACTCTTTCAGGAAGGTATTCTCGGGTCCATGATTTTGATTGTGAAGAATATATATATATATATAATATATTGTACATATAATATTGATAGAAATATATTTAGATATACAATATAATTCATTTACATATATGTTAAAACTTAGAGAAAATTTTAACTGACATCATAACCCTTTGGAGTGAACAAAACACTGAGATCAGGTAATCATCAACATACAAGATACTTCCTTGTAGGCACCAAAGTTGAAAGGACCTGCACACGGGTTGCTGGGAGGACCAGCAAAGGTCGTTGGGCAAGTTCACCATCAGAGATGTACCGTTTGACCAGGGCAATGACATTCCCAGGATGTTGCTCTCCCCGCCAGCTCCCATAGTCCACGCACTTCTGAAGTTGATCCGGCAAATCTCAGGGTTGTGTTGATCCAACAATCATACTTAACTCCAAGAAAAACCACAAACAACATGTTTTCAATACCAGGGGCCTTTCTCCTGCAAGAACATGAAAACGTGGTTTGCCGTAGCATCAACCAGCAAACCGCCACTGACAGAAACCCCTTGGCAACTGAAATGGTCTTTCCAGTCCAAAGCAGCATCCAGCTTGCTGACATCAATCTCAGTAGTTGGCCCGAGAAAAGAGCGGAGCCCAGGGCGACGGAGTTCTTGTGACAGCAAAGCGCGAACATCATCGCAATCAAATAGCTGGTCAGTGTTTGACACTCTTCTTGTCAAAATACCAAAAATTTGGTCAAGTCTGCAGTGTGTGTGTGTGTGTGATTTCCGTAAATAAAGCATTGCACACATCCTCATCTTGCGGAGGCCAACGAGGTTTTGTAAAAAAGCCATGCAATGGGTGTTTTTCACCTCTCTGACCGTGTTGTCAGAGATTAAAATCAGTTTTGAAGGCATAGGCTTGTTGCGCTGCGCACAGATTTCCTGAACCTTTTCAAGCCCTTCAGAGATTATCTGCACCAAACAATTCGAGTCGTGCTTGGTGCATTCGTCCATGATTCTCAACTGAAGGCAATAGCCTCACATTGCACACGGGTGTTGATGGGCTACAAAATTAGCATCATAATGTAGATGCAACGGCAACATTCTGTAAATTATTATACGCTAGCATACTATATTGCTAATCAGCGTCAACTTTGAACAGCATAAATTTTGAAGCCAAGCAACCGAATGACCAAAGACCGTGCACTTTGATGCGGGGGCGGTTTTGCCTGAGTTTTCCAGCAGCAGCACTAGCACGTAAATGCGGATCACGAGGAAGAGCATACTTTCCTTGATCCATTCCGTCTGTCATCATCACGCACAAATCGCTCATATCATCGAGCGCCAATTCTTGTAAAGCCCACGTGATGCAGCGATCGGAATATTGATCCGACAAGTGTTGCCTGTACTGCAAAGTCGAAGCCAATTTCTGTTCCAACGAAGGAGCCTTTGCAATGGATTCTTTAAATTGGAAACACAATTCGCATTGCGTGAACATGCTTCGTTGCCGGAACTTCAGGATGTCTGCCCATTGTTCCTTGTAGATCGACAGAAATGTGCTGTACCTGGACATCCAAGTGTAAATAATGTCAACAATACCCATTATGTAGATGCAATTGTCTGTGATTTCAAACATATTACATTGAAGAACTGATCAACACAAGATCAATATCAAAAGTACACAATATACAAATACAAAACTATGCATTATGTAGCATTCAAATTGTTCATCAACATGTAAATATGAAATTTTAACCATTAGATATTGAACAAAGATGTAAACATGTAAGTATATAATAACATGTAAGATCTAAAACACCATCTAATACGTACACATGGACAATGCTAAAACATGTTGACTGAACCAAAGATATTTCAAAAAGTTTGCGTCAAGACACGAAACTGCAGCAGCTCCCCACAACTGGCGTGTCGCTTGGTAATGGGTGTACAGGTCAGAAATAGTGCCCGGCGCCAAGTACTTGGTAAGGGGCTTGTCTCCAGGCTGCAGCATGTTCCACACCACCCCTTTCCCTGGGCGATCCAACCATGCCTTGATGTCTTCTGGGTCAATTTCTGAAGTCGCTTCCAAATCCAGCTCAGGGTCTTCGCCCAAGCTGCCTCTTCCCCTTGCCATGAACCTCCAAGGTTAAAGTTGATTACTATTATTATAGTAAGTGATTCGTTCATAGATTGCTATGTGCAAAAAAGAAACTCAATGAACTAAACTTTGAACGTAGTTGACATCTTCTTTGAAAGCAGAAATTGTTTGCCCATCTCTCCCAACCTATCAGGAAGGGTCTCGGCTACACCATTGTAGAGAATGCCCAGGAACGCATTCACAGATTGAGATTCCCGATGCCTCACACCCTTTCGTGACACACCAATCCTCATGTCAGGAACCACATCCAGGGCCTTCCGCAAACGGTTTATTCCGACCGAGAGCACAGTACATAAACAAACTCTTCCAATTTGCTGACCCAAAAAGGTGAAGTTTGGTTGCCGCCCTCCAGCAACTTTGCGATGTTCACTGCTTCCCACCAGTGTGTGTAACTTAGTCACAGCCAGCTACGCACAACGTGCGCAAGGATGAGACAAACAGCTGATTGACGCTAGCAACTGGAATGCTACTCCTTGCAAGTTGCAAATGAAATGGAACAGAACAACATGTATTATGATGCTAGCTGGACTTAAATGCAACCCAAGGTGCAAATGAATCTTGCTCACACTTTGCCAAATTCCAGAACTGTTCCACGAAGGATTGGGCATTTTTGAGGTCCAACTTTTTAAAGCATGTCTTCAGGCCACCTCGTTGACACTTTCACTGATGCTATGTAGAATAATCAAGGATTGAACCCAAGACTTGCATCCAAAGTTTGTATGTGATTTGTTTCATGATTGCATCCGAAGAACATTTGCATATCGGCTTGGAAGCCAGACCTTGTAACCTTCCAGACTGCAGCGCGTTGCTTTTGAAAGATGTGGTGCTCATTTTCTCCTTGCTTTCAGCTTCCCTGAGTCGTTTGGAATTATCATAAACACGTTTCTGGCGTTGAGGTTTGCTTTCACTCACCTGCTTCTGTAGAAAAGTAGCATGTGAAAATAGCTTCATCGCAGACCAATCCAGATTCAGCGTGGCTGGCTGAGGTTCCTCTTCAGATTCATCATCATCACTGACTTGAGGCACAGCAGCACGTCGCACAGGTGATGTTTCTTCCTTTTCATCTCCAAACAAGACACTAGTGGAAGATCGTGCATGTGACATTTCTTCACCTTCATCCCCAAACAACACGTTTCTAGCTTGAGGTCTCGGTTTCACATGCTGCACTTTGATTTTCTTGGATGTTGATGATGAAGATGTTCTTGGTTCTTCAGCAGGCTCGTCCCCGAACAATTTCAGGGACCTTGAAGGCTTACCTGCTTCCTCAGGCTCATCTTGGAAGAGCACCTTCCCAGCTTTTCCCATTGAGACGCCCTGAAAGCATCATCATGGCAGCTTGATGCTAGTGATTCGCAAGTATGATCTGTCGTTGATTCATGTAACAAAGCGATCAGCATGGATGGGGGTTCATGGGGGTTCAAGATGGGCTGAACTCGTGATGTCAAATACTGGGGCTGGACGCATGGACATCCTTCCTGAACGTGTCAAAGGTATGCTATGGGACATGTTTGTACAATTACAACATTCAAAGTGCTGTGAGATTGATTGAGCCAAATGGCTTTCTTCATCATTCCTTCCTGATATGACATGAGACTTGGTACATGATCCAGCCACTGCAAAACAATGAGTTACTGTTCTTACATTACATTTTTGTTAGTGTCATCATTGTTTATTACTGTGTTATCTTTAAGCTGTGTAATGTCTACATGCCATGCTACGGCCCTGGAAGCCAGGGAACACCAAAGTACTTACCAACACCCTGGAAGCCAGGGAACACCAACACCCTGGAAGCCAGGGAATGACTGAACCCCCCGTTCTGTGCCAGGAAGCCACGGCACACCCTATGATTACCCTATTCCTACATCATGTTCTGTGCCAGGAAGCCACGGCACACCCTATGATTACCCTATTCCTACATCATGTTCTGTGCCAGGAAGCCACGGCACACCCTATGATTACCCTATTCCTACATCATGTTCTGTGCCAGGAAGCCACGGCACACCCTATGATTATGATATACCCTATTCCTACATCATTATAAATATAAATGTGAATTGTTCCTGGAATCCAGGAACAAAATATGATATGATTTCCTAAGGTTTGTTAGAATTCATGTTTCAACCAAGTGTCATGACTATGATTACCGAGTAGCCCAGCGCAGCCCAGGATTGCAAACCAAGCCCAAATTCTTTTCCCTTGCATCCATCAAGAGATCATTTGTCTGTGAGGCACACCAAAGCCATCAAAGCAGTGAATCCTGCTGATGGGAGGTGCATTCCGTTTCCAGCCATCTTGGAGAGTGCTGAATTTGAAGCCTGTGATGAATCGAGCTTTCGGACATCCTTAGTTGTCATTTGAAAGATCCAGGAACCACATTGAAACTTGACAAAAAATACATACATCTTGATGCTGCAATAGTTGACAAAAAGTGGTTATCAATTGGTCCCAGGGTCAGTCTGCAATTGGTTTGCAGTCACAGGACGGCAAGGATACCCCAACGTGGACAACATTTCTTTGGCAGTCAGCATCCTTTTTTCCTCACAAGACCTCAGCTTGGTAAATCACTGACAGGAGAAAAATGATTTGGTTGGATCCCTATGTCACTTTAATTACCACCAACCTTTCTTTTGCTGCCATGTTGCCAAATGTGAGAATTGGTTGTCAAAGTCATCAGCGCACCGTCAACTGTTTCCGTTCGCCGTCTATGTGCTGGGTTTGACGCTAGGTCGTAGTATTGCTTCTCAGCAGCCATGGCTTTAAAATCTTCCAAATGTTTTGCTTCTGAAGGGGATAAATTGTCCAGAAACTTGGAATGCTCTTGAATTTCAGCAGGGGTGGCTGTCAAAAACACAGACGGTGCCATTGCCAACGGGGTAGAAGTCGGGAGCAGCAAAATCTCAACCAATTCAGAAAACGTGTAAGGACAATTCCAAATCATCTTCTTCGGGTTGTACAAGATCCTCCAAGCCCTTGTCCTGTTGGTAGGCTCTCCGAACAAGCGCGGCGAAAGCCTGGGCGCTCAAAGGGTGGCAGGTGAAAACTGCAAAGACCACCAGGTATTGATGGGGGGTGAAACATGTCAAATGATTTGTACTCAAATGAGACTAGTAGCTCTGCTTTCAAACATTCCATCTCTGTCTCTTCTTTCAAGTAGTCATCCTCGTTGTAGCCGATGACATTCTCATGAATGGAGAGCTTCGTCTTGCGAATCACTGCAGTGCTAACATCATGCAACTTTTTGGTCAGCTCGTTTTTGAATCCATCTTTCTTCCCCATCCTTGAAGCCATTCAGGACAGTGTCATCAGCTACGACCGGGATGACTACTTGTGTGAGAGACCGAGATGGGATGTCTCAAAGCTGAGCTACTAGTTGAATCTTAATACAAATTGTTGCCCTGGGTTTCACATGTGGAAATGAATAATCACAGTGATCATGCCGTGGCACTGGTGCACTAGAATATGAATTTGCTGATGGGTGAATCAATTGTAATAGGAAATAGTTGGGGAACACATTGACGTACACAGATGTACACAGATGCAAACATTGATGAGCAAATGAATGCTGACAAAGATCTGAGAGTGCGACACGCACGGTGCACCCACCACTCCAACTGAATCTTCCGAGAAGCGGAGTTGGCACCTCATGTTGCAGAAAGCAAGATATTGTTTTTCAAAAACTATTCACTAATCACAACCAACTAGTACTTAGGGCTTGATAAAAATTTGTCAAGACACTCCCCGCAGTGGTTCTCACACCAGAACCATTTAGCCAGCTGCAGCTTTCGTGGGCACCATTGACGTGCTTTAGGCTTGGACTTCAGCAACTCAAAGACATCGCTGGAAAGGCAGGTTGCTGGGAAGTGATTGCCCAGAAGCTTTCTGCAGATTCTATTCTTTTCCACCTCATGTCTTAGAGATGATCATTGTCGGTTGAAAAGCTGAATTGACAAACCACTGAGCTGAAATGATGTATGCTGTATGCCACCAAAGTACCATGAGCAAATAGTCATGGTTCAGGTTCACACCAAACCGCTCAGCGATAGCACTTTGAAGAATCCCCATAGCCTCTCTGAAGCATTCGATGCCGCTGAACATACTTAGCACTTTCCAGTTTGCTTTGCCTGAGTCAGGAAGCAATTTGATTACATTGCTTTCAATTTGACATTGCAACATGATTGAATGAATCGCAACCAAGTGACGCAATTGTTTCCTAACGGCTTCTTCCCCCCAAAAACTGCACGCCCGGTCCAACAAAAGACGTGGCCAGCGATTGATGTCCTGCAGGTTCTTTGGCAGTGGGAATGGGTTCCTGAGCGAGTGAGGGGAAGCTGAGAGCTTGCGGCGTGAATGGGAAGAACAACATGTTCACATGATTTACATGTCCATAAATATTGTATTTATTTTGGTAAATTCATATGGATATTGATGTTTATATTCATTGTATTCATACATATGGGAATATATATGTATATATATACATTGTGAATATCAATATTTTGATATTTTGTAAATATATAAATAAATCTATGATTTAAAACTATGATGTAAATATTCATATTGTATATATATATATAGAAACACATTTATATTGTGTACATATATATTCATATTTCACAATTATAGATAAACATATTGAGATTAACATATATGTATTTGATATTCAAAATAAAATCTATCAAGAACACACACATATGAATTATTAAATACAATGTATACAGTATGTATATATATATATATATATATGATATTTGGATGGTAGCAAAGTGCTCGTTGGTAGTTTTTTCTTGCAAGCTAGCATCAACTTCGGAAGTATGACCACACCATCATCAACCAGGGCTGATGCAGGGCGCTTTCGAGACTTTGGCGCCATGTCAATTGACCTATCAACTCCTGATCCCTTGGGCCAGCCAACAAACATCAACATCCAAGCTGACATCACCAGGCTTCCCAGCCAATTAAAAATGATCCAGCATCCAATTCGGCTTCCCAGCCACTGATTGATGAGTTAAGAACATGTGATGCTGTGACTTGACTACTTGGCTTCCCAGCCACTGTGATGAATGGGCTTCCCAGCCACTGACATCGGTCACGCAGCTCCCACCCAGCTGTAACAGCTGCATCTCTGAGCGTGCCGCGAAGAGAATGAAAAATGGCGCATTGGCCTCAGGAGGGCACAAGAACCACGCATGAATCCATGACATGTAGCACTGTTTCATGGGAACATCCACAACAATGTTTCCCACACATTATGTATTGTTACAGATTCTTTACTTAGACTCCTGGGAAGAAAATGAATCAATAGTCCTATGTCTGGGAGAGGGGTGGGGTGATGGCTTGCAAGTCTTGTTGTTCTCCGATGGTGAGGTTGGGAAACCTCGTGAGTAAGTATATTTTAAACCCAGGCTGGGAAGCCTGGGTAACATCATCAAAGTATATTACAAACCTAGGCTGGGAAGCCTGGGTAACATCATCAAAGTATATTACAAACCTAGGCTGGGAAGCCTGGGTAAGATCTTCAAAAACCAAACTGGGGTTGAAGCTTCCTAGCAAAAGCTGGTGGCCAGCAAGGGTCTGAGGCTAAGGCTTGTGATCCTTCATCGATGGCGTTGGCAAATGGTTTTTGCCTGCAGGGCCATGGCAGAACGATGGGTGATGGTGGCCAAGTGGAAACTTCTAACATTGAATCTAAGACTGCAACAAATTTGCTCTTCAAATTTCATGTCGTAAGTTGTGGATGATGGCCAAAGTAAAGAATCGGTTCTTGGTTGAACATTGGAAACTTTCACTTTTATGTTGAAATTTCAAAATCAAGCTTGACTAAATCAATTCCCAATGAAAAGAAATCAACCGCTGCCTGAATCCCATGGACCCCAGGGAGCGCGCCTGCGCACAAAGTTGCAGTAGTGGCCTTGGAGGGGTGACTTTGAAAGGGCAGTTCCAGTGATGATGAATCTGAAGTGTGTCACAGCAACCTCGAACCTCAATCCTAGCAAACCTCAAACCTCCCAAACCTCTCAAACCTCCCAAACCTCTCAAACCTCAAACCTCCCAAACCTCTCAAACCTCAAACCTCTCAAACCGGCACCAATCCATCCGCAGCGCCCCTTTTTTCTCTGTTCAAAGCAGCACTGCAGGCTGCGGGTCTTATTTAAAAGATGGATATTAGCTTCCCAGCTGAAAATTAAAAGCGTCTTCCCAGACAGTCAAAAGGTGCGCATCACATCACACTGCCCATGGAGCCACTCTGTAAAGTTGCCATGGGTTGTGTACATCAAAATCCCTTTCAGCAAATTTTATCACTCACACTGGGCTTACTTTAATCACTTCTCCGGTTCCAAGGTCAATGTGATCTTGCGCTTTTTCAAAGCAGGGCCGACCGTCATCGCAACCTCATTGGTCTTCTTCTCACTTCCAGTCGATGTCTCGGTTGCGGTCGTGGAGGAAGCTTCACAAAAGCCTTGGACAAGCCAGGAAAACAATCCAACGTGGAAAGCTGCAAGACCATGCAAGACTCAACTCAAAAAATGACATCATGATCGCATGTGATTGCATTGCCAAATGACTGTCTGCAGCATGGCCCTCTGGTGGAGGCGGGGGAGTCACCATCATCTCCGGTCCTGCGCCAGTGGCATGTTGAATGCAAATGTTGTATGCTGCAAATGATCCAAATGGAACGATGAACATGTTGAATGCAAAGCTGTCCTCCCAAGCCAGTAGGATTGGTGAAGTAGCCAGCGTCATCGAGGCCATCCACACCATCAATCAGCTGAACCAGAGCACCGTGCTCATCAATCGTGAACACTGGCGCCAGGGTGAAGAAAGACTGGCTCAATACATTGACCACTGAATGGCAATTAAAGATTAAAACATTTAATGTTATCCAACATCATTGCAACACCCCGCCTGCTCCCGGCTGGACCCAGTCATAGCCGTAGTTCACTGGGTCCGCCGCCGGGTCCATCGCCCCCTCCACCGTCGGCTCCAGCTCGAGGCTTCCCATCTCTGCACCAGTCGCCATAGCTGGATCAGATGGTGGCAATCACAAACCAAGCGTGGTGCAGATCCGAAGCGGCTGAACGGCGCCAATGCGAGCAAAGTGATTGGAGATCAAACGTCACTCAATTCAATGTCAGCCAATTCCATGTCAACCCAATCAATGTCAACCAAATTCAATTTCAACCATCATCTCAATGTCAACTCAATGCTGAAGAATGTCCCTGCACATGCAAATGATCTGGGAATCTGGGAACCCGAACGGATTGGCATCTGTCGCAGCCAAGAAGAGGTCCAGGCCTTTGCGAGGCAGACAAACGCACAGCATCAGAACCAAGATCAAGACCCCACATGACCCCCATCAACAAACATTGAAACCCACACCCCTAAACTACCTAGACCCCTAAACCTAGATCCCTAAACCAACCTATGACCCCCGCCAGCACTGCACGACCCCAAAGACTCTGAGAACCAAACGGAACTTGAGGAGGAGTAGAAGCAAGACAGCAGCACCTCAGCCTGGCTTGGCTTCCCAGCCAAGCCAGCTCCTCCATGTGGCTTTCCAGCCCTGATCGAGGCCTCTGTGGCTT
>VSDK01020083.1:329680-389725 GCA_009767595.1 Symbiodinium kawagutii | reverse complement strand
GGTGCCCCCCCAGCCATGATCGAGGCCTATGTGGCTTCCCAGCCGAGGTTAACATCAGCATGCAGCATGCCTATTTTTCAACCAAGATTAGAACCAGAATGGTATGTGGCTTCCCAGCCAAGATTAAAACTTTGATGATGATATGAGACTTCCCAGTCAAAACATTGATAATTTCCCAGCTTCCCAGCCAAGATATTATGTGGCTTCCCAGCCAAGATTAGAACCTTGACTTCCCAGTCAGAACATAAAATTTGATAATATCCCAGCTTCCCAGCCAAGATATTAATGCGGCTTCCCAGCCAATGATATTAATGTGGCTTCCCAGCCAATGATATGAGACCTCCCAATCAAGACATATTGATAATATCCCAGCTTCCCAGGAAAGATATTATGTAAGGATATTACATGGTTTCCCAAATAAACATCCTGGATGCCAGGATATGGTATGGTTTCCCCAACAATCATTCTAGATGCCCGGATATCCCAAATAAAGAAGTCTGTGCCCCCATGATATATACTACATGGTTTGCCCCCTGTGTTATTGCTGCAATCCACAAAGCTCAAATATCCATCCAGATAAGTTAAATATAACTTCCTTTCACTTTTCCTTGACCAATGACTGTCTTGCTGGCACCTGTGTCTATGATGCCTGGACATCCGTCAGTTACGGACAGAATTACAGCATGCCTACCCCCAGTGGTCCTGCTAGCAGCACTCATCAAGGCATCACCCAAAAAAACCTACGATCACCTTCATGGAACAAGGAAAAGATGTTTTCGGCTGAAATGAATTCCTCATTAACACCTACATTAAAAGTCTTGTCAAGGGTATGGGAGGTCTTTTGAATCTGGTCCTGGTAGTCAAAATGCTGCATCATCTCCTCAAAGGACACAAAATTCTGGGCATCTTCCGGGAGCTGCTCGAAGATTTCGCCTTCCCTCTCGACAATCTCCTCCATGGCCACGTTGACATCCTCCTTGGCTTGACCATTGTTCAATGGGCATTCCCATTTCCAATGGCCTTTCTCTCCACACTTCCGGCATCTTGAATTGGCGATGCGATCTGATAAGCTTTCTTTTTGTCGACGTTGAGCTCCTCCAAAATTGTTGGTTCTACCTCCTCCTTTTCCAAAATCTCTCCTGCCACCAGCTTTGTTTCCTTTGCTTCGTCCCTTCGGAGGCCAGAATCCTCGGTTTCGAAGTCTCTCCCTGATCTTGGCCCGGGCTTCTGTGTATGTGCTATAGCACATAGCCAAATCCTGGTTCTCCTGTACCACCTCGATGAGCTGATCCTCAAACTCCTGAATCAGCAAGGCTTCCTCATTGCCCTGCTCAGCCAAACTCTGGATAAAGCCTTCTTCGTCGGGAATCTCCTCTTCAGTCTGAGCAGCAAAGGCTGGATATGGTGATTCTTCCTCCTCCTCAACATGGTTCACCGGATACACTTTCTTTTTGCCGTCCGATTGTCCCATCAGTGCTTTCGTTGAAAGCTGTCTCATGGCTGACTCTACCTCCTGACTCTTGAGAGGTGTCCCGGACATTGCTATGACTTTCTTCTTGTCCTCCACACTCAATGCTGACTGACGCAGCATGATGAATGCTTTGATGTCAGCAGCACTTGTTCCATCGATGTCCAAGAATGCAACTGACAGTCTATTGACATAGCTCTGAGTTGTCTCATCTGCCCTCTGTGTCGTCTTGTAGAGTGCCTTCTCGAATTTTTCATACATCTGAAGTTCCTCTGCCTCTTCCCATGTTGAAATTGCCTTCAACATCCTTCAACAGGGTTTTGACCCCATCTGCAGCATCTGTCAGCTTCGAAGCATCTACCCCCTTTATTTGGGCCCATGCTGTCCCTTTCAACAGCAGTGCCAAAAGAGGTGCCAGCATGTTGCGATCTTGAGCTGGACAGATCTTGTGCAGGAACAAAACTTTGTCACGATATTCACGTGCATCATCTGTCTGAGGATCAAAACTTGGAAGCAAACTCCAGATGTGATTTCCCTTGTCCACACTCGTGGACGCACCAGCTGTCCCGGCAGCTGTTCCACTACCTGATTGACCATCAGGTTGTGCCATGGCTCACACTCGCCTCGAGGTGAAGAAAATTGCTTTTGATGTCCTAAATGTAACCTGCCAATCCTGAACAATGCTAGGCCTGTCTTCCCCTTATCCTACGGGACCACCTAGACTTCCCCCAAAAATAATCTGCGTGAGCCGGGGTAGGCTCCGCTACCAATGCTTAAATCAGGCCCTCTGATTTGTCCGACAATCCTTTTGTCTCAACCGTAGCAAGCTCCTCAACCCTCCCACCCTTGAGTGGCAGGTAAAACATGCAAGCGCAGGTGGACAAGAAGACAGTAGACCAGGAGAGTTTCACAGTATATATATATATATATGCTAAATGAATATATACGGTTGTGCATTCTGTATAAATATATGACAGGGGATGGGATGATAAGCAACAATGATAAGCAACAATTAGGTTGTGCAATAGGGGATGAAAAGTAACGATTATAGGGGATATATACCAACTGGCCATGGGTCAATATTAGCCAACCAATAGTGGGGGATAATAACCAACAAACTATAGGGAAAACAATGATTAATGATAGAGGAACCAGGGGTACAGAAGAACACCCCCTCATGATACTGGATACCGTGCAGGGGAGTTATAACTTATCTATTTGAAATTTCTGTTTTCCCATTATGTTCCAGGTGAACGTTATTTGATTGGTTGCAGGTGCTTGGTATTTTTGCTACTTCTTTATCCATTATCTTCACTCTGTTTTGTGCTGCCACAGTGCGGGCACATCTCAGCCGATTGACCGATCGAAGAAGCGGAACCAGGGGTACAGGGTTTTGACCCACAGCCGTATATACATTGTGGTGGTTTCTCAAGCCATAGGGGTACCCCCAATTATCATCCTTTCAAAGTCTGGAATTAACCAACCATTTTTGGGTTCCCTATTTTGAGACGCCACCATGTATATGATATTATGTATATTATATGTATGTGTATACATATGCAAAGAAACAACTACTCACATGGTGACGCATGAAATAGACATTTCTAGATGCAATATGACAAGATATGTAACACATTTTGATATATCAAATCAGACTGTACATGCATTGCATTTTATGGACATAATTTCTTTGAAGGGGTATCAATCGTACACGTAGTGGGCACATGTTTGACTTGTCAGGACCTCCCTCTTCATGTTCTTGTAAACATAGGGGCAATTCCCAAGATTTGCGCAGGAATTTGCAAGGAAGCACTCGCTGGTCTCGACCCTCAAATTCCTGCGCCGGCCTGTTGTTTTTTTGCTTTTGCGCAATAACAACCCTGAACATCCCTAGCCCCGAAACCCAAAACCCTACTGTAAAAGATTGTAAAACCCTAAAAACCCAAACCCTAAACATCCTCAGCCCTACAACCCTAAAACCCAAACGACAAAGTCCTAAAGCGCCAAGCGCTGCGTGCAGCCAGCGTTCTGGTAACTTCTCAGTTCGGTGAATCTTATGATGTGCAACAGTGTTGTGTTGGTGGGGCAAATGTTGGGCATTGCATTGCGCGTAAATATACATTAGTTGATTTAGTTGTATGAGTCCGAAACTGCGAATTTCTTGAACTCAGCTCTCATTTGCAACTGTGGCTTCTTGGCAAGTCTCTTGCTTGGCAAAAAAGGAAGCCCACTTTTACCAGGGCTCGATTCTATTCACTTCTTCCCACGTAGCAGTACCTGCGTAGAGGGGCGCATGTTGCAAGGAACGATATAGTTTGCTGTCACTGTCATTATTTTAAACATCAGGTTTTTTGTTGCATGCATCATCTCATCATCATGACCGTCATCACAAACATCACAAACATCACAAACATCATCATCATCATCATCATCATCATCATCCTCATCATCCTCATCATCCTCATCCTCATCATCATCATCATCATCATCATCATCATCATCATCAGCAGCAGCAGCAGCATTATCAGCATCATCAGCAGCAGCAGCAGCATCGTGGTCATCGCGATCGCAAGCGATCATAGTCATGATAGTCATCATGGTCATCGTCGTCATCGTGGTCATCATGGTCATCATGGTCATCACAGTCATCATAGTCATCATGGTCATCATGGTCACCACCATCACCTCGAAATAATCAATATTTAAATGTGGCTTCCATATGCTTCCATATTGGACGGCTTTCGTTTTGGACGGCTGAGTTTGGCGGGGGACAGTCACCCTGTCTGTCATTTGAGCTACGCTCAAAATTTACATCATCATATTGCTTATTCGGAGGGTCGTAGGGCTTCAGAAATTGATCGAAAACCGAAAACGAGAATACACTCACCAGAAAACGATAATGAACAGACGTGCCAAAACTTGAAAAAACAAAAATACACTCACCAAATTCAGATGACCTTGAGCCAAACAGACATTAAATATTGAGTCTTCCAAGTCAGATCTTCATGAGTTTCTGATCTTTCCCAGCTTCTGTGGGAGTCCAGTGCGTTTTCAATCTTCTCCGTCTCCTGGAAGCAATTTTTCTAAGGGAAATTCAGATTTCGCTGAGGTCCCTGCCGAATTGGGACGAAGGAGAGTCCGTCCTTGCGGACGTCATGGCCTTATTATCCAAGAGTTACAACATCAACATGTCTTGCCAATGCTCCTTGCTCCTTGCCACATGTTTCCAAAGGGCTCCTTGCTCGATTCCAGGGCTGCCTTAGAGTCAACGTCATGGCTTGTTTGGGACATCAATTTCTAGACACTTTGTTTTTGAAGGCGTCTTGCAAATACGGAGGAGCACCTGGAGGACTGATGTCAAAGTCAAACATCTCACATCGCTGCTTGCCTCCCGTGTCTCTGCTTTACTGGTTGCTGAGCAGATTCGATAAAACTCCAAGACTGCGGAAAAGCTACGGCTTTGTTTTACTTTGAAGTGATTTGCGAATGGTGTGGGATGTAATGGATCGCAACGCGAAACTGTCAGGCCAACCGTTTATAAAGACAGGTGTTAAGAAGAAGGATGTCTCACTAAGTCGCCAAGTGGTTTGAGAGCAGAGTTTCTGACACTACAGGCTGATGTGGGTGTAACTTACTGGTACAATAAGCGTTCAAAGCCGGGGCTTGGGGACGGCATTTACCTCCCTATGTAGACTGACATGTTGATCCAGAACGGTCCGTGTCAGAGGAGGCAAACCAAGCGCGCGAGCGTAACGCTCAGAAAGTTGAAGAACTCCAGCAGAAGCTGTGCCAAACAGATTTGGAGACTTGGCGCAAGGAAGAAGCTCTGCCAAGAACAGTTTCTGTAAAAAGACACTTGAAATCGGTTGAATTATGTTGAGTTTGACGCGGAGGGTTGGAGTTGCAGGATTTTAGAGCTTCGTTTGGATGGCACATTGGCGCATCCACGTCCAAAGATTCAATGGTGTGGAAGGCCATGTTCGACACCGATCACCGAGGAGTCGAACCAGCAGCGCAAGCAGACTGCGCAGAAAGTGAAGGATTTGGAAGAGAAGAACCAGAAGGCTGCGGAGGTTGTGGCAGATACTTGGCTGCAAAGGCATGCAGCTATCTCCATAATGGATATGAGGTTTCTATGGCTTTGTCGGGCTTTGTTCAGAAAGGTCAGAAAGGTTCAGTGCTGGTTAGATATGGCTGTTGCTGTTTCTCAAAACAGGGAATTCCAAAAACGGTGGCTTCATCATCATTAATGGCTCATATCGGATGAGTTGCCGCTACCCCCATTTTGAGAGACCACCATATAGTTGGAAAGTCAACCATGTTTTTCGAACTGAGCTGCGCCGAGGAAAAAGAAGCAGAGAATCATCAGCTTCGAAGGAGCAACCGGGTCAACCATGAATATCGCCAGAGGGCGCAAAAGAAGGAGCCGTTGCGCTGGTCGCCCTGTTTTGGATCGCTGGTTTGTGTTTTAGTGACATTTTTTATTTTCCTTACAGTGATAAGTAACAAATGGTTGTCTAATATTTGTCACAGGAGTTGAAACCACCAACCAGGACAGGTGTTTGATGTTTTTCGGCGTTTCATTGAGTTGCAATTCATGTCAGGACACTGGGGGCACAGGCCCCGTAGATTCCCTTCCTACCTATCCTTTCCCCAAGTGCCACATGTATTCCTATTTTGCATGCAGTAGTCAAGTATTGATATGATTTGATAGATTATCACTATTTCAGAACCCCTGTTTGCTTATTTTCACCAGGGGCCGGGGCCTTGTCATATCAGTTTGTGCATAGGAACCCCCCGGCTTGCACAAGCATCCATGCGCAACGACTGTTGTGAGTGGTTTGATGCTCCCTCTCATTTGGAGTCGCCATGCGTTTTTTTTGCATTTTTTTCCAGTTGTAAGTACTTGTAGGTATTTCAACGCTGTTTTAGGTGGTGCCAGCAGGATTTTTTGCCCGTGGTTTTTGATGGAGAAGGGGATGAGGGGTGCAGTGGTGTGGTGTTGGCATCCCATGAACTTGCACACGCTTTGGCTGCTACCCGTACGCCATGCGCACGCCGTGGATGCTCGCAATAGGATGCTATAGGCTTATGATTGGGTAGAGCGTGGTGATCTGATGTTGACGTTCTCTTGAACTTGCAGACCATGGATGGCGACCATGCCGAAGGTGAGGGTGATGATGATGATGATGATGATGATGATGATGATGATGGTGATGATGCAGATAATGCAAAGATGCTTCATGGTGGAAAACATTGGAAATCCACAAGAAATATATCAAAATTGAAGGAATTCAAACTGGGTACCCCAGGTAGTTACGCGTCACCTCCGTTCAAACGTGACAATCGAAGTGTTGATGCTTTGAAGGTGTTGGATGGTGACTCTCTATGCTTGGTGTTTTGTGGATTTTTGTGTCATTTTTCCGATGAAGAAATTGCAGTTTAGTATGCATTAGCCCCCATGAACCCCCATGAACCCCCATGAACCACCATGAACCGCCATGATCCACCATGAACCGCCACGAACCTATGGTTCCGTGGTGAGCTTTTCGTGTCCAGATCAAGCTGCTCCTCTCGATTCCAGAGATGCAAGACACTATCAAGGTGCACATCCGGCTCCGACATCTACGTAGAAGGAATGAATATTGGTTCACACTATGAAGTGTTTAATGAATATTTAGGTAGACTATGAAGGAATTAGTTCATGTTTTGGATGCCAGAGGTCGCCAGAGGTTTGACTCACATGACACGTCACATCCATGTCAAGAGGAAGGGTCGCCAGAGGTTTGACTCACATCCATGTCGAAGGGTCGAGGGGTTGAACTGTTTTGAACTGCGTTGAACTGTGTTGACTGTTGAACATGTTTCACCTGGTTTGCCGAGCTGAATTGTCAGATTGTCAGTACCCAGCAGAGATGATTGAATGGGGAGATGGGGGAAGTACTTGCCACCCTTCACTTCCCCTTCCCTTGCACTTTCCCGCAGCCATGGGAGGTCCTCCAACAACGAATCTTGAGTGACCACGACAAGATTCGACGCCTCGAAGAGGCGACTTGAGAGATGAAAACGTTGGGCAGCAGATGGCTTCGCCATTCACTTCATACTGTTTTGATCTGATTGGCGGTTTGTAAGATATTTTGTTTCCCCCAGTATTGACAAATGATTGGTCGGTTGAGTCAGTCATATAGGGTTGAAACCACCAAACTTGTGTTCCCAAATCTTCCAAAGTTCGTGATATTGGGAAACATTGGGACACATTGGGAAAGATGTGTTCATCGAAATTCCACTCTTGGCCAGCCGTCACCTTGGTCCGCTTCCTACCAGTAGTGTTGGAAATGATTCTTGCGTATCCCTCGTCCCTCCTCTAACTTGAGGATCCATAGAGAGGGAACCCCTGAAAAAGAATCAACTGGAGAATTGGATCCCTACATATTTCTCTTCGATTTTTTCTCATTTAGCTTATTTTAGAACATCAGCAAAGAGCGGCAATGAGCTGAGCTGCTTCCTGCTTTGGCAGTGGCGCCCCCAGACTAGCGCAGTGATACTTCACCCCTCTTCGCGTGGAAGAACCGCCTACACGGCCGTATTTTATTTGCCGTGTGTGGTGGAAGATGATAACCTGAGGCCACCGTCAGTCAGAACGAATCGCCATCTGCCATAAAGATCCATAAAGTGACTTTTTGCCTTCTATTTCGTTTCCGTTCAAATGAAAAAACACTCGGGGTAAAACGGTCTAGGAATTGAACCAACATACCGAAACTCCATGTTGAGAACATTGTGGTATATGTCAAACTTTCTGGCCGACGTTTAGACAAGAACCTTCCAAACTGGAACTAACATACTAATGATCTAATGCCCCATGTCAGGATGGTGGTAGAATTTGAATCTTGTCGACAAGACAACGGACGTGCTTTGTCCGTGTGCTAGGCTAGGTAGTCAACAAATTGAGACTGCACGTTGAGAACGTTGTGGTCTGGGAATCGTCCCTCTTTTTGACAAGAAACTTCCACAATTTGAAACATACTTCGCGGCGCTGTGATGTGTGCTTGCCAGACATGTAGTTACATGTAATTACGTGTAATCATTGTTGATATCTATTGATTACTTCCAATATTTACATAGAAACGCATGACGCAACATTCATCACTTCTTCACAGGTGTCTAGGCGAAGTTTTCGAGGCCATGGACGACAGCCTTGCAACGGTCCCAACACGCGCTGCAGGAAAGACTCCGCTTTGCCGACGAAAAGGAAGAGTTCCAGCAGCAGCTCTTGGAAGCCGCTATGGATACTCGGCTGTGGCTGGGAGCGTGGCATGCAACAGGAGAATGTTGAAGAGACCATAAGAGACCCTAGGAATGATCACAGGAATGATTGGTGCAAGTAGTGATAGCATGTGATAGCTAGGAAGCAGTGAAGCCTTATCCCCACTTGTACTTCTGTTGTCTTAGAAGCATGCCTCAATCAGAGTGCTAGTACAGCGGATCCTTGTGATGGAAATATAGGTCGAGTCAATTTGTATGCGCATCTGTTCTCATGCTGATACACATTTGGGTGTTTCTCTCAAAATAGGGGTGCCCCCAAATCATCCATTATTAACAATTTGTAGTAATAAACCAACCATTTTTGGGCCCCCATATTTTGAGAAACCACCATTCAGATCATTTTAATTCCAAGGGGTGTTCAAAAATGGTTGGTTTATTATGAAAATGATTATAGATGATTTGGGGGGTCCCCTGTTTTGAGAAATCACCATATATTAGTATCATTTGCCAATTTTCCTTATAGTTTTGTTGGTTTTTAACCCGCATGACTGATGATGAATCGTGTTTTTCCTGCCAAATTTGGGTCCCAGAACCAATGCTCTCCCCTCCGTGGCTCCCGTACGCTCCAAGGACAAGATGTTGGCGGAGGAGGTGTCCTGTTTGCTTTGAGTGGATGTCTCCTTGGATTTGGAAATATAACTTTGATACTTTTTGCTTGGTTTTTTGAATGGATGTATTGGATTCATTTGTTGGATTGGGTTTGGATTTGGAGATATGGCGAGCTGGGTCAATGTTAATCAACCAAATTTCATGGGGAACAATCACCAACAAAGCTACACGGGAATACAATGGTTCATGATGGGGGAACCAGGGGTACAGGGTTCTGAGCCTCAACCATATGGTTAGATATGGTGATTTTGGTTTCAAACTGTTCCTGGTTAGTTACTAGTAAGATATGGTCAAGTGCCATGGTTAGATATGGTTAGTTCATGTCAAATTGGTGGTTTTTCAAGATAGGGGTATAGTTGTCATTTTTATACAATATTTATAGCAACCAACCAACCATAAGTAACGATAACTTTGGGGTTCCCTATTTGGAGAAGCGCCCACTTGTTGGTTTGACGAAATTGAAATGATAGTACGTGATGGTACATGATCATCATGTATAATTATCCCGTCCAAACAATTGTTCCAGAGACTCTGATTGCCTGCGAGCGGGGGCGATTTGAGGTGGATTAGGCATGTGCAGTATTTTACAGTAAGCCATTTTGCAGTGCAATTTTCTGAACCTATGCAACGGTAATAAATCATATGAATCAAAAGAATCATATGGTTGTACCATTTGAATGTTTCAGACCAACCTCATGAAGGGTGCAAGCGAGCGTGAACGAGATCACACAGTTGGGAGTAAAGACCGAGATATACATGGGGTTTGTACATTTGTTGGCGCCATATGGATCCTTTTATATTCAGCGCAATGCTTGCTGATTCGTCAGTGAACAATCTGATGCGTGTCCATGCCCGCATGGATCCTTCCTATCTTTTTAGGTTCTTCTCAGGGTTTGCAAGTCTCTCAACTTTGACCCTTTTTCATCTGATAGATCTTGCGCTCCACATTCTCATCATCAATCTGCATTGAGTTTGCTCATCATTCTGTTTACATCACTATCATATCTATCATGCTTGCGATTTTTTTCGTGCAGCATCCAATCAGCACATTGAGGACTCGAAGGAGGAGCTTGAGAAGCTCCAAGAACAGTTGTCCAAAGCAACTGAAGATACTTGTCTGGAGCATCGGTTTTTGCCTGCAGGTATCCCAGGAAGGATCTGTAGAACAATATCTACTATTTCATGGGACGCGAGGACCATGAGCTCACAACAGCTCTGAAAAGAAAGGGGATGAAAATGGCACGTGCAGGAGGATATTCCGCAATTGTTGAATTTGGTTTGATATGTGGTTCAGTAGAGTACGTTGATATAACATAAATAAATCCATTATGATATATTCATAGAGTAACATAGACAACAGATAAATTGTGCAATCTGTATTGAGAATGCTTAGTTGGGCAATGCTTGCTTAAGTTTCCGCGAATAGATGAAGGGTACAGGGGGGATGCAGTGACACAAGTTTGGTATGAACAAGTCGCTGCGAAAGGTGATAGGTTGCCATTCAACTTGCCGATGGGGTTGAGCGCCTCAATTCTACATAGTTCTACGGACTCTCCGCAGTGTCACCTCTAACATTGTTCAACAATCGGAAAGAAAGATCGGAACACCGTAAAGGTTTCTTTGGCAGGCCGCGCTGTTTCTGGTGTTTCTGCTGCAACTTTGCTGTGGTATGATGCAACAGCATGTGTGGATGAATCGCAAATCATATTTCGATCTTCTAGATGGTTTGTGTCACAGGGGGCCTTTTGAAAATTTTTGAAGGCAATTGTGATTAGCTTGAGGATTTGCATCGAGAGCGCGAGCGCAGCGCACAAGAAGTTGAGCTCCAGAAGCAGCTAGCAGAAGCATTTGCAGACACTCGGCCAATTATTGAGTTTTGCAAAACAAACACCCGCACCCACCCAAAAAATTCACTAATCAGAACCCTCGGAGCTATTGACGGAACTGAATATTCTTTGATAAAAACAAAAACACTTATACATAGCCCTAAAAAAGCACCTTTTTATGACGGCCAGCGGGCTCGGCGTTCATCGGATCACATACCAGGATGCAAAGCAAGAGAGCGAGCAAAGCGCGAAAGAAGTAGAAGAGCTCCAGCAGCAGCTGTACAAAGCAGCTGCAGATACTTGGCTCAGTTGGAAAGGTCAAATCTTTGGGCATGGCAATTACCCCATCCAAACAAGTGTTCCAGAGATCCTGATTGCCTGCGAGTGGGGGCGATTTGAGGTGGATTAGGCATGTGCAGTATTTTACAGTAAGCCATTTTGCAGTGCAATTTTCTGAACCTATGCAACGGTAATAAATCATATGAATCAAAAGAATCATATGGTTGTACCATTTGAATGTTTCAGACCAACCTCATGAAGGGTGCAAGCGAGCGTGAACGAGATCACACAGTTGGGAGTAAACTTGCGAGTCTCAACTTTGACCCTTTTTCGTCTCATAGATCTTGCGCTCCACATTCTCATCATCAATCTACATTGAGTTTGCTCATCATTCTGTTTACATCACTATCATATCTATCATGCTTGCGATTTTTTTTGTGCAGCATCCAATCAGCACATTGAGGACGCGAAGGAGGAGCTTGAGAAGCTCCAAGAACAGTTGTCCAAGGCAACTGAAGATACTTGTTTGGAGCACCGAGTTTTTGCCTGCAAGTATCCCAGGAAGGATCTGTAGAACAATATCTACTATTTCATGGGGACGCGAGGACCATGAGCTCACAACAGCTCTGAAAAGAAAGGGGATGAAAATGGCATGTGCAGGAGGATATTCCGCAATTGTTGAATTTGGTTTGATATGTGGTTCAGTAGAGTACACTGATATAACAACATATAAAATAAATAAATATACTATGATCTATTCAAAGAGTAACATAGAGAACAGATAATTGTGCAATCAGTATTAGGAATGCTTAGTTGGGTAATGCTTGCTTAAGTTGCCGCGAATAGATGAAGGGTACAGGGGGGATGCAGTGACACAAGTTTGGTATGAACAAGTCGCTGCGAAAGGTGATAGGTTGCCATTCAACTTGCCGATGGGGTTGAGCGCCTCAATTCTACATAGTTCTACGGACTCTCCGCAGTGTCACCTCTAACATTGTTCAACAATCGGAAAGAAAGATCGGAACACCGTAAAGGTTTCTTTGGCAGGCCGCGCTGTTTCTGGTGTTTCTGCTGCAACTTTGCTGTGGTATGATGCAACAGCATGTGTGGATGAATCGCAAATCATATTTCGATCTTCTAGATGGTTTGTGTCACAGGGGGCCTTTTGAATTTTTTTGAAGGCAATTGTGATTAGCTTGAGGATTTGCATCGAGAGCGCGAGCGCAGCGCACAAGAAGTTGAGCTCCAGAAGCAGCTAGCAGAAGCATTTGCAGACACTCGGCCAATTATTGAGTTTTGCAAAACAAACACCCGCACCCACCCAAAAAATTCACTAATCAGAACCCTCGGAGCTATTGACGGAACTGAATATTCTTTGATAAAAACAAAAACACTTATACATAGCCCTAAAAAAGCACCTTTTTATGACGGCCAGCGGGCTCGGCGTTCATCGGATCACATACCAGGATGCAAAGCAAGAGAGCGAGCAAAGCGCGAAAGAAGTAGAAGAGCTCCAGCAGCAGCTGTACAAAGCAGCTGCAGATACTTGGCTCAGTTGGAAAGGTCAAATCTTTGGGCATGGCAATTACCCCATCCAAACAAGTGTTCCAGAGATCCTGATTGCCTGCGAGTGGGGGCGATTTGAGGTGGATTAGGCATGTGCAGTATTTTACAGTAAGCCATTTTGCAGTGCAATTTTCTGAACCTATGCAACGGTAATAAATCATATGAATCAAAAGAATCATATGGTTGTACCATTTGAATGTTTCAGACCAACCTCATGAAGGGTGCAAGCGAGCGTGAACGAGATCACACAGTTGGGAGTAAACTTGCGAGTCTCAACTTTGACCCTTTTTCGTCTCATAGATCTTGCGCTCCACATTCTCATCATCAATCTGCATTGAGTTTGCTCATCATTCTGTTTACATCACTATCATGCTTGCGCTTTATTTCGGGTAGCGTCCAATCAGCACATTGAGGACGCGAAGGAGGAGCTTGAGAAGCTCCAAGAACAGTTGTCCAAAGCAACTGAAGATACTTGTCTGGAGCATCGGTTTTTTGCCTGCAAGTATCCCAGAAAGGATCTGTAGAACAATATCTACCATTTCATGGGGACGCGAGGACCATGAGCTCGCAACAGTTCTGAAAAGAAAGGGGATGAAAATGGCTTGTGCAGGAGGATATTCCGCAATTGTTGAATTTGGTTTGATATGTGGTTCAGTAGAGTACACTGATATAACAACATATAAAATAAATAAATATACTATGATCTATTCAAAGAGTAACATAGAGAACAGATAATTGTGCAATCTGTACTAGGAATGCTTAGTTGGGTAATGCTTTGTTAAGTTTGCCGGGAATAGATGAAGGGTACAGGGGGGATGCAGTGACACAAATTTGGTATGAACACGTCGCTGCGAAAGGTGATAGGTTGCCATTCAACTTGCCTTTTGGCTTGAACACCTCAATCAATGTTTAAACAACGGTCAATTGGTGGTTTGTTGATGGTTGGTTAGTGTTTGATTCATGGTTGAGTCAATGGTCAATGCATAATCCTTAGGGGTAGCAACCCGCAACAACAGAGAATTGTGGTATATTATGGTTACTATGGGGGTTGATCAAGTGTGATGACTGGCCCGGCCAGGACCTTAAATCTGACTGTACTTGTACCCTTGACCAGTTTCGCTGGACACCAGTGTCGGGGAGCCTGCAATCATATTATGAGGAAGTGTAAAAAAACCTGTCAATTCAATTCAGCAAGGACATGCGGCAGTTCAAACCAAAGATACCAAAACTGCTTCGATTTACCGTGAAACCATAAGGAATCAAATATGATAGCAGGCTCATCATTGCTTGAAGTATACCAGCAGCTTTTCAGATGTATGGATATGTATGCAGCGTACGGGTCCACACCGAAAACGTTCGACAACAAAACAATAACAAGAACGATATGGAAAACTTTCCAGAGTAGACGTTCCACAACAGTTCCCATTTGTATAGTTCTACGGACTCTGCGCGGTGTCACCGCTGTGATTGTTCAGTACTGGAAAAAAAAGATGGGAACACCGTAAAAGGTTCTTTGGCATGCTGCACCGTTTCTGCTGCAATTTTTGGTGGTACACTACATATGCTACATGCAGAATCTACTGTAAACCGATAAGGAATTAAAAAGGTGATAAGCAGAGAGGACGTATGCAAATTTACAATAGGTGTTTTTCACCGCCTCATATGATGCAGGTGGCAACAGCATGTGTAGATGAATCGCAAACTTCTATATTCCAGATGGTTGTGTCAGCCGGGTCCCTTTGGAAGGCAATTGTGATTAGCTTGAGGATTTGCATCGAGAGCGCGAGCGCAGCACACAAGAAGTTGAGCTCCAAATGCATCTAGCAGAAGCACTTGCAGACACTTGGCAAATTAATGGGTTTTGCAAAACAAACACCCACCGGGAAAACATATTAATCAGAACCCAAGGACTCATTGACGGAACTGAATACTGTAATTTTGTTCCGAAAAAAATCACTAATCAGGATCACCGCACTAATCAGGCACTTATATTATGGCCAACATCCATGACCCAATCATTAAACCAGCATGAACTGACATTAGGCAAATTGAGATAAAATTAGCAATACATTATATGATCTTGGAATCCCAACGTTTGACGTTCGAACTTCAAAGTACAGAAGGGTAACTGCCTACAGCTGTCGTTGTACAGGGGATTGTATTTGGTGGATTTTAGAGTACCTGCTGGATGCTCAGTCAATTGGATTTCATCATGCCTTTGTGCAACGTTTTCCCCTCATGTCCCGGCTCCTCTTGAAACCGCAGTGTCAACCAATGATGGTATTCAGGGCAGTTAGGGTGATCATCGCTGCATTTTTGCGTGAAATCATTACCTTCATCCTCATCCACGTCATCGTCACTGCAATGGTCAGTGTCAGCCTCAGCCTCAGCGTCGTCGTGGTCATCCTCATCCTCATCCTCACCCGTCATCGTCGTCATCTTTATCTTCATCGTCATCGCCCTCCTCATTGTCGTCATCATCATCATCATCATCATCATCATCATCATCATCATCATCATCATCATCATGGCTACGATGCAAGGAAGCCGGCAAGCTACACTGCCCATCGCTCATTGTGCTCAGTAGCTGCTCTTAGACTTAGGGATGCCACGGGATGCCTTTTATAGATTGTATTTTTTGCATTTTGGATCAGCTCGCAGTGGGTGCGATAACAAGGAATAACAACGACATTTGTGCGGATTGTTGCCCGTCCTAGATGATCAGCCATTCGATTTTTTACAGTGTGATGCTGTACACGTCCTTTGACCATCGAATCATTCCATCTCATGCTTGTTGACTGGTTGATTAGTGGGACCAATGCTGATGGAGCAACACTGTGTCATTTGATGCTTGTCCATGGCTTTGCCTAGCCTTAAAGGAAGGTATATTTCTGACAGCCAGTGGGCACGGGGGTTCATCGGATCAGCGTACCAGGATGCAAAGCAGGAGGGCGAAAAAAGGGCAAAAGAAGTAGAAGAGCTCCAGCAGCAGCTGTCCAAAGCAGCTGCAGATACTTGGCTCAGTTGGAATAGTAACATCTTTGGGCATGGCAATTAGCCCATCTAAACGGCTTCAGGTGGCTTAGGCATGTGCAGTATTTTACAGTAAACCATTTTGCAGTTCAATTTTCTAAGCCTATTGCACGGTTTGAATGTTTTAGACCAATCTCATGAAGAGTGCAAGTGCGCATGAATGAGATCACATGGGTGGGAGTACAGATGGAGATATACATCTTGCTTTTACATTTGCCAGGGCCATATTGATCCTTTTTTATTGAGCTCAATGCTTGTTGATTCATCAGTCAACAATCTGATGCGTGTCCATGCCTCTGTGTAGCATTTTCCACTGCGGATGCAATGCAGGAGACTGAGCGCAGCGCAAATGAAATTGAAGAGCTCCAGCAGCAGTTGTCCCAAGCAGTTGCAGATACTTGGCTCATTTGGAAAGTATGGGTGTTTGAATTTCCTGTACAAAAACGACGAGCTTGTGCTCTTCTCGGGATCCGGCCTGTCCAGGCCTGTCCGTGCCCTCTCGTTTGTAGATGGGCTCGGATGTGTAGTAATTGGATGTATATATAATTGGAACATCTTGTACCCCAGGCATATCTTTTGTAGTGAACGATCAAGCAGATCTTTCCTATGACGTGGCCATTTTGCAGTGACTTTTGGGCCTCGAGTTGTAGAATCCGACACGGTTTGGCGCAATTTTCTTTTGGTGCAATTGTAAGTTATAGTGCCGCAGCCGTCCCCCTTGATAGCCAAGACATAAAATGGGCGGCATATCCAAAACAAATAGCCTTTTCTAGAGACTTGGATGCCACGAATTTTGATCCAAAGATATTCCCGTTCGAATTACCACTTATGTTTAGGATGGGTAGAGTAGAGCTTATAGGTACACATAGACTTAAATTGCTGTGCCTAGATTTCGGGCTGGGACATTGCTGGGATGGGTAGAGCTTAGGTACACTTGAATGGCTATGCTATGCCTGTGTTGTTGCGTTTGGCCGGTGTTGGCTCGTTCGTGGGAACAAGTGAGGAATGTTGGAACTTCATGCAATAGTGAGGTAAAGGCGGTCTCACCATTCTGTAGAAAATGCTTTTTCATTTGGAGGTGTGCAGACCAGCAGATGTTGGGTTTAGTTGACAAAGCACAGGGTTTTGTATGCAGGGCTCATGCAGGGCTAATGCAGGCCCTCCCAAAGCATGCTTGAAGAGACCCTGATTGCCTAGTCGTGGTGGCAGTTTGAGATGCATAGCACATTAGCGCAAGTACCCAGCCAAGCCCGGGGAAGTTTCCAAGTGGAATTGTGCCAATGAAGAAAGCCTATGCAGATGGGGTTGATCTCACTTGTCAACTGACCTCTTGAACCAGCGAAGGTTGCGGATTCTCAAAGGGCTTGATGCATGTAAATCTGCGTGTTTTGCGGACGCATCCAAGTATTGATATGTTCTGCTACCCTTGTATTACGGTTTGACTTGCAAAAGTGTTGCATGTTAGAGCCGGGGTCGATTTTTCGGACGCCACAAAGATTTCCAATCTTTGGAACGCAGCGACGTTGCGAAGCTTTCAGGACGCCGTAAAGCAGGAAGCTGCGAAGTGGAGAGCGAAGGAGCTCTTTCAATGGTCAAAGATGGATAGACTTCGTGGATGGGGTTACAAGTGCACAGCCCAAAGGAGCAAGTAAAAGGACTGTTCATGTCTATTTCCAAACTTGATGATGTTTTATTTTTTCGTTTGAATATATACTGTATACACATTTGTATTGGCATATAGATGTGCAGACATACAATACCATAGTATAGTAACAACACATGTGGTAAGCAATCTTGGACTTGGTGCGAAATTATGAAATTCTTGAGTTCTGTAGTGTGTCTCCAATTTACGCGAAGAGGCTGCAACTAGTCATCATTTTCCGGCGGTGATCAAGATGATTATGATGATGAGGAGGAAGACAAGAATGAGGATGAGGATGACTGGGGAATGAAACCGATGTACTGTTTTGGGGTGCAAGTTGATTAAATTCCATAGTAAGTACGACAGTTCACCACGATCCAACAATATTCATAGTCAACTCGTTTCATGTCACCTCACAATTTGCGTTTTCCCCAGTATGATTAGATATATATATATATATATATATATTCATGCAATCGTCCACATCAATCAATCGACCTGCGCTGGGTCCTCTCCAGGAGATTCGCCGCAATACCCGTTTGCGGCGAGCTCCAAGCTTGGCCCCAAAGCAGCAGGAGATAACGAAGGAGTGGGGCGACAGTGTCAGCCTGATCAGCCTGGGAGTCGCACAGATGGACATTCTGAAATTGAGTTGTTGCGTTGCCTTGGATAACTTTACAGCAACAAGTGGAACCTTGCAGCACATTAAGAGAGTTCCACTGGACAGCTATCTACAGCTTGTAGTGGAACTCTCTTCGTTTGTTGTCCACTCGGGGTGTTTTCGCAGTGAGCAGTTCTCCACTGTCGCGGCTTAGCGCATGGAGCTTTACTCGCTTGTGTTAGCAGGGATCATAGTGGAATTCCTGTGACTGAGCCAGTACGGCAAAAAAAACGCGTGCAAGATGTACAAACCACAATGCTCCAAGGTCAATTTTTGATGTTTTGTCGGAGGCTGTTATTGCATTTTTATATCATTTTGACGCAATGATTGTGATCATAGTTGTGACGGGCGTCCAGTTGGTTCAAAGCATCTCCAAGGCACCGTCCAGACTAACAAGGAACAAGTGCTGTTAGGGTTTCTAGTTGAGCTTTTCCTTTTAGGGTCCCATCGGTTTCTAATTGAAACATACTGACCAGTATTGACCCGTTGTATTCCAGGGAGCGAAGCCATTCCAAACATCTCTCCGCAAAATTGATCTGCAAAGCTGCGCAGGAAGAACTGTACCTCTGTGCCAAGGTGGAGGTCATGCGCCAGGCTCACTTGAAAAGTGATTCATCGCATGGCCAATGGGATGTTGACCAACTGTTGTACCGGTTTAGCAACTCTTGTTTTGAGACAAATTCCGCGGCCATGTTCTTTTGAACATTTCCAAACTTTGAATTTACAGGATATCAATGTATCAAGATGTTTCACTTTTCAACCAGGGTGCAAGATACAGCCAACAGCACCATGAAACACCAAACCATGCAGAAGCAATGCGAGCAGTTGTAACCCTCGGCTTAAGATTGAACCATGTTGCGCACCATTGAAATTACAGACCAAATGAAAAACATTGAAGGAACTATTTCCAGTCGTTTGAGCACTCCTTGGACATAGCAAGAGAGTGAAGGCGTCAGATGCAGCAAACAACAGCTCCCACAGCCGAAAAGAAGTATAATCATCTACATATAACAGAAGCAGGCAGTTAGTGTCAGACTATGCAGCAAAAGATCTTAAGTTGGTTGGTTGATTGGTACAAACTGTGAAGCCTGCCATGGTTTACACGTGTCCGTGTTTGCACATGTTCACAACACTTTACACATGTTTACAGGAAAATTGCGGGTTATTACGCAAATGCCCAGTGCAACAGCTGGCAAACAGCAACCAAACCCAGTTCAGCATTTCCTGGAGTTTTTGTTTTGGCAGGCAAATTTGGCTGTCATTTTCTTTCACAGCAATCCCGTAAAATAGGGCGAAACCCATGTTCCAACTAGAACTCATAGGGGGATAATTCGTATGGCGGGAGAGGAGAAAACGACCCATTCAGTTGGCAGGAGATGGAAAATTTTCCGGAACCACTCGTTCTTGATCATTTGGATGACGGGAGGAAAAAAAGGAACCATCCACTTTGGCAGGAAATGGCGCAATTTCCTTCGGCAGCAGAGCTAGCTCTGCTGCCAGAAGATGAGCGAGAGTGGCTCCTGGCAAAAGACACTGGGCAGCATGGTTCATGGTGAGTTCTTGAGACTGAGTTTCGCCGTTCTTCCTGTCTGGCAAATTTGCTAGATACGAACATCTAAAAGGTCTTTCTTCGAAGTCTGAGAGGAGATTTAAACTATGTTTTGAAGCTGAGATGATTCCACCACGTTGGGTTTCACCATGTTTCACCAGCTAGCTTTGGCATCGCAAAAATGCATGCTGGTGGGATCTGGTGGGTACGATCCGCCTGCGCCGCACGTGCGAGGAAAGGGAATGCCAGGCCCTCGACAAGGAGGACATACTCCGACCTTTGGTCTGCAATGTATGGCCGTGCTGCTGCCGTCAAGCGACTGAGAACCCCAGAATCAGATGGCTGAATCTCCAAAGATGACCAGCCATGACCAGCCATGACCAGCATGATTACGGGTCCATATTTCTGACACAGGTGGGGTCCCAAGTTCTGTGTTGGAACCAGGTCATGTGATGGTACTGCTGTGCTCCGAGGCTCCCCCGAGTACGACTCCATGGTGAGCCGGGGGATCGCGGGGTTTGCTACCCACAGCAAACTTAAGAAGTTTGCATGAACACTTGACCTACGTTTTTTTTTTGACAGCCTCAAATCCATATAACCGCTTTGCAAACATCAAAAAAAACACGGCTCAGTTTGTGATTGGGCCGGTCTCGGGGTTACAAAATGCGTGCAACACCTGCACAATCCACCCTGTTAGCAGTATCTTTCATTGTCAAAAATACGCAGATGCAAAACATGCATAACCGAGATGGGTAAACAGAAAATTGCCAGTGACCGTCCGGACATGATCAAATTTTGTCCGATGTTCATGTCATGATGACATGGTGTACATAGCATGCCGCAACAGATTCCTTTGTGAGCTCTGTTGCGAGATCCGTTTGATTTCAATTAGTGCTTGATGCATGAGTTCCACACTGAACATTGAATTTTGTGGATTTTTTATGATCAGATAGAATGGTATGTATAGAATGCATTTTTTTCCACGTTGTTCTCGGTGCATGTAAGCTGAGAGCAATGTTCAATGGGAACTTTTTCGATTTGATTGAGCGGACTACTTGTGACATTGTGTGACCTGCGCAAAGGTGTACCATTTTGGCCGTGCTGCAGGGTTTCCAAGTTGTGCACTTTATTGTTCCCAGTTTCCCACCGATTCTGGACAATTGGTGTTTTACCTGGGTTCAGGTTGAACGCATGATGTTTTGGTTGCCGAGTGCCGTACCATTGCTATCCCGTTGAATCACAGATCCTCGCGCCAATCAGCTTCAATGGTCACAGTGAATATGCAACACACTCACAATCAATATACAGCATCACGGCGAAGCTGGGCTACTGTGCATGTTGGGTCTAGCACTGAGGAGCTTCAAAATAAGATGTTTGGGTAGCCTTTTGGTATTTTTTACCTCTATGCGCGTACGTAGGGACGAGAAATCACATTTTAACTTTGAACCAACTCTATGTACTCACCGATTCGCCAAGTATGCTGTAGATATACTGTAGCTATTTGACATGACGGCACCAACAGGGAGTCCAAAGCAAGACTGAGCATAGCACATTCTCAGCAACTTGGCAATCACTGCAGAATTCACTCTCGTTACACTTCGCGGCCGCATCATGGAGGTGGGGAGAGACCGAAGATCTCAGCCGAAGATCTCAGCCTCATTGTGAATGTATTGAACCACCCATGGGTCACAGAAGTGATTCAAGGGAACAGCAACCAACAATCCTACAGATAAGCATAGCTTCACACGGACAATATCCACAGCAGATGCATGATCAAACCTTTGTCAAGAGCCCAAGGTCTAATCCTACCATGCGTCAATTGAAGCTGCCTTCTTATACGTAACAACTTCATGAACGCTGGAAAGAAAGGTTTCAATATGCAGCAAGTCATAGATTCAAAGTTTTGGTTGGTCGCTAGGCAGCAGAAATGGAAGTTCTCAGACGAGACCGGGAGGAGAAGGCAGCATAAAGGGCGATTGGGATCGGGTGGCACATGACAGGAAAACTGCGCATGCATCAGTTTCAACAAAGAGATGCAACTTCGGACCACATGTTTTTTTCTGACACAGCAGTAAGGGTGTTGGTTGCAGCGAAGGTGTTTCGATTGTGTTGCGAGTTTATGTTTTTTCATTGTTTGCTAGTGACAGACTAATGGCTCGTCGAAAAAGCTTTTGCCCTCATCCAGACTCATTGACTATCATTGACTGTACATTTTTGCTACTTATCTATGTCATCACCGCTGGCACAAACATGACAAACCGGTCCAACTAGCTGAGATTGAATGTGTTTGAGTCAACCCAGGTGAGTACGGTTGATCTCGATAAAAGATTGGCAGCATTTTTGCACACTTGCTGCAGAATCTTAGATTACAGAAAGGATATATATGAAAGCATCGGAAAGGGGTCCATTGAGGTCGCTCAATTGGATCTTTGGAGACTGCAATCACCAAATACCGCAGGTTCGACACATTGCCGAGAAGCGGAAGCAGGCAGCAGTCACTGTGGACCTCAATCCTTCCGATTTTTTGCATTGCCTGGCAGTGCTTGATGTTTGCAGAATTTTGCAGGTACTACTGGTGAAAAATCATGAAGAAACACGCCTTTAGACTGGCTTCGTGAGAGAACGGATGGGTTCTTGATTGGTTAAAACTCCTTACGAGTTCTTAGTATCACCGGTCAGCTTCCCAAGGTTACACCAGTTGATGTTGCTCCAACACTTCTACTCTGACTTTGGAACATGTTTAGCAGGGATGGGTATAAAAGATAGCATCATTAAAAAACATAGAATCCCTGAATGATATTTGTGTGACCCACATAACAATTGGTTTTGATTTTGTTTTTGATCCTTCACCCTCTTTAGGAGGTAGTGAAGATGCGGACATTTCTGTCTTTCCTAAATCATAGTGTTACTCGCCAAATCCACCAACCATTCTCCAAAGCAAGGAAACTCAGCGATTTCTGTGATCAGGGGGTACCATCACAGGCACAACAAACATACCGCATCTCCTGAAGAAAACAATGCTGAGTTTTATCTCTGGTGTTTTATGATACATGATGATCATGTACCATCACGTACCATAATTTCAACTTCGGGAAACCAGCAAATGTGTTCTTCTCAAAATAGGGAACCTCACAGTTGTGGTTAGTTATGGTTGGTTTGTTGCCAGAAATAGTTCATAAAGGATGACAATTGGGGATACCCCCCTGTCTTGAGAAACCACCAAATTGACATGAACTAACCATATCTAACCAGTAACTAACCAGGAACAGCTTGAAACCAAATCACATCTAACCACCGTGCCTAACCATATGGCTGTGAGTCAAAACCCTGTACCCCTGGTTCCCCACCATTAACCATTGTTTTTCCTTATTATCGTTGGTAAATCCTCCATTAGTTGGTTAGTTCATATTGACCCATAGCCATATCTAACCATATCTAACCATACGGCCAGGTGGAAGACCTGCGCAAAAAGCGTTCTGAGCGTAGCGCAGCTCAGCAAAGGACTGGCCAGGACGGGGGGGCCATGGAAGGTCACAGGAAGGTCGTGGAAGGTCATGGCAAATCCCTGGAAAATCATGGAAAATCCTTAGCAAATCATGGCAAATCCCTGGAAAATCATGGAAGACTTAGTGAATCTTGGTGATCTGCCATGATTTTCCAGGGATTTACTGTGACTGTAGGGGATCACCCCGGTGAATCTTCGTGACTTTCTTGATTTTTTGGGCTCCGTGGTCATCGAATGTCATCTAGTGAATATAGATTATACTGTAATAGATGAATAGAACGGCAAAATCCCTGGACAGTCCAGGACCCCAACAAGTTGTGACCATGGCGAAAATGGTGGTATGTGTCACTACACATGCCAAGAAATAGGCACATGTCGTACACGGTCTTGATGTTCTTGATGAGTTTGGCTCTCAGTCATGTTTCTCGGGTGAATCATAGTGATTCATTCAGCTTACATCCGTCCCAATGTTTATTTCAACGTTCCTCAAAAATGAGAAGCAGCAATGGGCCCGAAATTCCTTTCTCACATTTTGATCATCCTTTTACAGTATTGAAACAACGATATCATATTGCAGATAGACAGTATACCAAGATGGAACTGGGAGAGTTGAATCTTTCTTCATGTTTCTTCCTGCAGGTTCGCCAACATTTGCGAATGCAATGCCATCTTCGTCAATCATAGTGACCTAAGTCATCCGAACATGGTGATGGTACGGAACTTTTGGCCTGCAGATTGCCTCTGAGTTATCCTCGTTTGGTCGTGCTGACAGGGCGCTCTGACCAACAATGTAGACAGCCTCATCGCTGAGATTCTAGGTGGAGGCCACTGCAATCGGCAGCTGAGTTTGGTACAAGTTGTGATGGGGTTATTATGGGTCAATATATGTCAATATAAATCATCAACCAACTACTGGGGGATAATCACCAACAATCATAGGGACAACAGTGGTTAATGATGGGGGAACCTTTTGCAGTCACTGTCATTTCTGCCCGTTGGTTCGTTTCTCTACCCTCGTTTTGTTTCCCAAATGCTGTGACGCTACGTACTTGACACAGCAACGGAGGCATTCAGACATGGCTAGGGAGGAAGCTTGCTGGGCCCACATATCATGTTTGTTTTAGCGTTCTATCACGAAACCTAGCGTCAGCGAGCTGAAGTTGCCCTTGCTTTAGCAAGTTTTGGCAAGGACAGGACTCCAAAAGCCGCAAATAATTACAGGGGGAAGGACATTCCCCCTTGTTTGTTTCTGTTGCACTGCAGTTTCACGTCGAGGTTTTACATGTGCATGTCCGCGACATAAACGTACTGTGTCAGTGTAAAATTCAACAATTATTGTTCTTGTTCTAATTAAGTATTGATCATTAATTATTAAGTATAAATACTTATTACTAATTAATTCTATAAATCCTAATTATGCTTCTTCCTTCTTCGAGTCAGTTGCCATGCTAGCTTTTGTCACCTACTCCTAGCCTCAAGTGGCAAGAAACATCGGTACTGCCGAAAGCTTCCGCAATATTGATAGCACTCTGATTGACAGCATGTCAATGTAGGCTATATAATGTAGAGATACCAGACATTCAAGCATTGGTCTACGTTTTGAGGGCGATGAAGTCAAAACATAATATCAACAGGACAGCGCACACTGCGTACATCCAAGAAAAACGCATGGAAAGTAAAGATGTTATTCGATGTTATTCGGTGTGATTCGATGTTAACTCCAAAGCCTCATGGCACAACCATTTAACGCTTATTAACCACCAATAACCAGGATTCCAATGTGAAACAACCAGGGGCCCAGCAGCGGACTCTCCTGTCATGTCGTGGCTTCTGTCCAGGTGCCTCGACTCGTGCATCTCCCGAGGCCCCTTTGAAGGCGAGTGTGGTTCCAGTGTCACCTGCGTAGTGGTTCCCACTGCATGAACCGAATAATCCATGAATCACCCAAAAGATTTGTTTTTTGAGATTGTGAACAATGTGAACTTTTCCGTTGAGCAGATGAAGAAAGGGGAGGCTGTTACTGAAACCTGAAGATCCCCCAGCATGTTTTTACCCCACCCCACTGAGAAACCTTGGTTTTCGAGGGGATGTGTACATGTTGAGAGGAGGCATATGGGGCAGTTCAAGCAAGTTAGGCCGTAGCCTGAGAAAACTCAACATCCAGCAATAGCAATTGTGACATATGGCGCCCTGGGTCAGGCAGTTAACCAACCAATAATAGCTGTTTCATGGTCAAAAAATAGGGGATGATATCGAACAAGTATAGGGGATATAGGGGATATATACCAATTATGTATGGCTATGGGTCAAGCAGTGAACCAACCAATAATGGAGATAAGTTCACCAACAAAACTAGAGGGAAAACAGCCTGGTTAATGATGGGGGAACTAGGGCGACTGAGGGTGAACTGACCCACTGCCACATATTGTAATCGTGTACCATGTGCGTAATATCGAGCACGATATGTAGACAAATGTTAAACACATGTAACTGCTCCCTTCTAATTGGGCTGGGCTTTTTGCCATTGTAGTATTCTTCACGTACTGTACAATGGGAGAATGTTTTTTCTAATTTGGCCAAGTGAAACAGAAAGGTTCATGAAGGCTCCGCACAGTTAAAGCATGTTAAAGCGATGTTCCTTGCCTTGTTTTTTGTCGACTGATTCTTGGCATGGTTCATGGGGGCAGCACTGCAGACCGCCCGGGATACCCCTGTTACTGAGGAAGTGCGTGACCACATGACGTTTCTCGAATGAGATCTTCGCTGCAACGTCTCAGAGCGATCACTTTGGAAAGAAAATGTGAGAATCATATGCATTCATCAAAACATGCACATGATGACACATGCACATACTTTCTGTCATTATATATCAATCCTTCATATGATCACACTGGGAGTTAGGCAGTAACAACTCTAACAACTCGGGACTCTCTATATGAATGTCCTCTCTGATGCGGCGATAGAAGTATTACTGCCGGTTGGGAGGCTATCTTGCAGACATGTCTCATCAGCGCCATGCGCGAGAAGTTGTCTCAAAGCGCCAGCAGTTGTCCGAGTCCAAAGTAACGAGGACTCACGTGCACCACGCTGCAGAAACAGTGATGCTAAGCTGCTGTACTGGTTTCAGGCCTTGTCCAAGGCTCGTGTTGGACAGCTGCACGTGGAGCTGGTCCATGTTTTTGGCGCAGAAAACCTGCTGGTGAAAGGCTTGGAATGGCCTGCACTTGTGCAGGGCTGCGGTGGATCTGGAGGTTCTCCTGCAACCTTTGGCAAGCTGTGCTGCTGCGGTCAAGCGACTGAAGACTTCAGATGGCTGAATCTCCAAGGATGAACAGATATGTCCAGCTATGACCAGCATGATTACGGGTCCATATTTCTGACACAGATGAGGTCCCAAGTAGGCTCTCCGGAGTGGGAAAGTATGGTGAGCCGCGGCATTGCGGGGTTCGCTGTTCATGCAAACTTCTTACGTTTGCTGTGGGTAGCGAACCCCGCAATGCCGCGGCTCACCATACTTTCCCACTCCGGAGAGCCTGGGAGCGCAGCAGTACCGGTGAGCCGCAGCATTGCGGGGTTTGCAAACTACAGTCATGCTCCGAGGCTCGGACGAATACCTCTCCATGGTTACCAGGGGTATTTGGCAATTTTGTCTGAATTCCGGCGAAGTTTTAGCGCTTGCCCCAATCCGCAAATCCGGCAATACCATCATGCTAGCCTGCCAGTCTTTGGATTACAAACGTGTTCCAAACTTGCATAACTGATAGGGGCCAACCCGCCGACCAATACTTTTCATTGGCAAAAGATGCAGATGCAAACCATGCATAACCGACAGGGGGCAAGAAAAATTGCAACTTGTTAATGACCATAATGACCTTTATCACTACCTGCCTTTATTACTACCTGTGTTGGAAGCAGGTCCTGTGATGGCACCGCTGTGCTCCAAAGCCCTTCCCAAGATTTGTCCATGAGCAACCGCGTGGCTTGCGCAATGCCGGGGCGGTTGACCATGGACAAATCTTTGGGAGACCCTGGGAGCTTCCCAGTGATGTGGCAACAGACCTCCGTGGTGAGCTGTAACGCCGTCACTGACGTCACTCACTGGATGAATGTGGATGATTCAGTTTGTGAGAATCAGTGCAGATCGCCCTTTTGCCAGGATACCGGTATCATCCGGTATCTCTTAGATGTTGGTAGACCTACAATTTTTGGGGACGCAACTTGGACAAGAGCAGGCTGAGTTTGTTGCCTGCCGTCGGCGCTTGATGCATGAGTTCGAATTTGAACATCGAAATTTGCGGGTTTTGAATTCTTCGCTTTTTCTTCTGCATGACTGAAGCTGAAAGCGCTGTTCAATAGGAACTTGATCAAAGAACTTCCTGTTGAACAGAGCTTTCAGCTTACCTTGCGACATCTTGTCACCTGCGCATAGGTGCACCATTTTGGTGCTGCAGCAGGGGGATTGGTATACTTTGTGGTTCCAAGCAAATTTCGGAGAGTTGCTTTATCCTGTTTGGGTTCAGGGTGGCCGCATGATCTTAAGGTTGCCCAGTGCCATATCCTTATTGTGCCGTGGATGACAGATTCGCCAATTTGATGATCAGAGACTTGAGAAGCGTTGAACTCTTGAGCATTTTCTGCATAAATTGGTAATTTAATCGTAGTTCGTTGCATATTTGCGCAAGTTTCGTTCCTTGTGCACTCACTGAAGATCATTAAAGCACGCCTTGGATCGCCATGGCAATGGCGCTTGTTGATCCATCGGCAATGAGGGCAGGGTAGGTCCATTTGCTCCGAAGATCTCCGAAGAAAAAGTGACGTCGGACCTCAGGAGGTACGCTGCGACAGTGGTTTTTATATGGTTTTATACGGATTATTATAGTTGCTAATAATATAGGGGATCACAACACATGATAACCAAAAACAAGACCAATATGGAGGTTTCTCAAAATAGGGGACTCCAAAAATGATTGGCTTATTACTACAAACAGTTGAGATTGGATGATTTGGGGGTACCCCCATTTTAAGAAACCACGATATGTCATTACACTATATGATTCATCGAAAATGATTGAATTCTATGGTCAAACCTGGGATTATAGTGGTGTGTAATGTAGGAAGTGATTCATGTTCGTTGTTTTCCATCTGAAGATATTTGAATGATTTCCACCACCAAAACGTGATCCGACAACATCCAACTAGTTGCTGATGTTTGGAACCAGCCAGCTGTAGTTGGTATAGTTGGTATATCATCGGTATTTCCAATGGTTGGTGGTTGTGACATGTCACATCATTGTCAATCACCATTACTCACCATATGGTGGTTTCTCATCTCAGAATTGGGGTACCTCTAGATCATCAATTTATAGTCATTTATAGCAATGAATCATCCATTTTTGGAGCGCACACCCTCCCTATTTTGAGAAGCCTCCATATTGGTCTTGTTTTTGGTTATCATATAGTAATGATCCACTATATTATTAGCCACTATAATCCGTATAAAACCATATAAAAACCCATACTCGCCGGTAACCCACCGTTGGCAACCAGCATCACCAGGAGCTCAACGAGAAGAGCCGTAGCTCTCCACTGAGCGCAGAACGAAGCTCGGGGCCCTGAGCTCCGCCGCTGCGAACAACGCCAGCGAGCCTTGGGGGGTGCCAATCAACAGGCGTGTGGCGACCAAGAAATGGTGACGTGACCAATAAAGATCAATAAAGTAAGGGTCAGTTCATTAATGTTCATTCATGTTTGAGTGGTTCTAAGGTGGGTGGTTTGCTGCGCATTGTTCGTTGCTGGATTCCGGAATGATGCTCGTGGTGAGTGTTGGCTGACAGAAACCAAATGAGTTCCGTTTCGCTGAAGATGTTTTGCTCGATGTAATTGATTGAAAGTTTGTGATGCTTCATTCCACATCGTTGTAGCTTCGCAACATTCTATGATCTCGACCAATTCTTTAACTGATCGAAAGATCATGACATCGCAACCGCTGCACAACGCTTGGATTCTCCGCATGGCTCCGCACGGCTCAAGGCCTCAACTTTCAGCAAGAAGTTTCCATTGCAACAGTGACGACCCCAGCTGAGCTGGACAAGCCGAGCCATCGGGACACGGCGTAGCTCAGTGCTCTGGTGGTGGTTTCTAGGAGACCCCCCAGTTTTCATCCGTTTATAGTGACAAACCAACCATTTTTATCCATTTTTGGGGTCCCCTATTTGCAGAAACACCCATTTAAGATCATTCAATGGTGTTTCCAAATCGAAGCAAAGATGCGGCGCTGGTGCAACTTTCCATAAATCCAGTCATCGTACAATCATGTATCATCAGGTTAGACCATGTACCTGGGTTTCAAGACCCAGGCTCTTTCTATGCAGGTTACAGCTTCTGTTGCAGTGTCAGTGTCCTCTAACAGGCTGTTGCTTTGATTTGCCATGATTTTTCTCGATTTACCTCAAACTTCAAAACGTTTTTGCCTGTCATTGACTTTGTCATGTGCTTCTGGTGTCCGTGTGCGTCGAGGTTGACATTGAACCAGATGGTCATGTCTCTTACGAAAGGCGGGGCGATGCAAACTCCCACGACTTGAGCTTTTTCCGAAGCTTTTTACTATCAGGAGCTGGTATGTTGTATGTTAGAAGTGCTATATTAATAGAATATAATAGAATCTAATCGATTATGCATGATTATGCTGTAGTTGATGTCATGATATATCGTACAGTATATTCTTTTAAATCCCTTCGATGCAGAGACCAGATGAGTTCGGTAAACAACCCCCTTTAGGGAATTCGTCAGGGACCGACCCGGGGAATTGACCGACATGCTCTGTGGGATACTGTAGCAGATTTCCAGGCTGGTTTTCAGAACTCAGCTGGACAATGCAACGGACTTTGGGGATCTGTTGGGGTTCAAAGATGGCGTTTCCATGCGTTTCCTGTATTGATTGCTTTACTGGGGATACCGCGAAATGTTTGCCTGCCATTTCGCCTCGCATGTCTGTGCACAACATCATGGAGTCATGGACCCTGTAAAGATGCATTGACATCGAATCTTGCACATTCGAATGCCTCGCATGATCCGCAGAAGGCAAAATTAATCCCCCACCCCACGCATGTGACATCCTGTGACAATACGACTCATAGTTCACCCGTTCGTATAGATTGCAAGCAACATGTTGGGTACGGGGAGTTTGTTATCGCTGATGGTGGCTATGTAAACCCACTATAACTCCTCTTTTTGTCGTCTCTTATATTGACTATTTGTCACCAGAATCAAACTACCATGAATATCCATTCGCCACCACCAACCAACTTTTGCATGTTAATGCTGATAGGAAATTATAGGATCAATCTTAAGTACAATGGCTTTTTGATCTTTTTTGGTGCCTCTGCCAAGGTTGGTCACCAATCACCACCATTTCTGTGGATTTGGACCTCGGTTGTTTGCAATCTCGGCCACAATGCTGCCAGATCTTGCCAGACGGACTTACGAGCAAGCGATGCTCCGTTCTCAACCCGATATGCAGCGGATGTGTCATGATGCGTCTATGGATCTGACCATGATCCCCAACTCTGATCCTGAGATATCCCAACTTGGAAAGCACTAGTTTTGGGATGCTCTTGGTGAACATATCCGCCTGGAAAGTGCAGAACGTTGAAACTCAAACGCAGCTGCAACCATGCTCTCAAATGCCATCTCATCATCTGTTGGTGGAATCTGTGCAACACAGCAATGCCTCAACTCATTTTGTTCTTGATTGTTTCAGAAGTGGTGGGCTGTATCATTCTAGAGTTCCAGACAGGACGTTGCTTGTTTGTTTATTTGTTTGTTTGTGAAGATAAGATGAATATCTGGAAACCTGCGTAAACAGATCTCCAAACCAGCTTGTATTGGCAGCACTGAAAGTTTCCATGTCCGCAAAGGTAGAAGGTGGAGGAAATGCGAGTGGGCAGGGCGCTGTGTCCAAATCTTCCACCTCCATTCTCATGAAGATGGCCTCACGGACGTGTTTAAGCAGCGCAGTGTGCGGTTTCTTATTCGAACAGTGACACTGGCATACACTGACCAATCCACATTCAATCTACACAATCGATATAACCCATAGTTATTTAATGTGCATAATCTGTATAACTAAACTATCATGCTATGTGTCCCCACCAATTTCTGGTCCCCACACTGGTACCGGGAAATGTCTAGGGTTCGCGACTTGGCAGGCAGATCGCGCAAAGAATCGAGTCCTCACGGGCACGACTTCTGCTACACAGGCAGCATGGCAATGATTTCAGGGCAGTGAAACAGATCAGTTCTCAGATATGGAAAATAACCAACAATAATAGTGGGACAACAGCCTGGTTAATGATAGGGGAACCAGGGGGACTAAGGGTTTTGACCCGATGCCATATCAGAATCTTTAGATATTTCTATGAAATAATGTCAATGATTGTCAATGTGTAAAATGATACATTTGCATGTATATTTGTACTGAATTGATGTGTGAAAGTCATGACACATATAATGACACATCATTGATTCGAAAAGCCTGTGTTGCACTGTCCAGGAAGAGAGAAGGCTGAAGAGAGCTGCAGAGGCACCGATGGCAACAACAGCAAGACCAGAGCCACAACGCTAACAAGCCGCAACACAGTTTATTCACAGGCACCGACGACGCATGTATATAAACTAATCATACATGTTTAATACATGTTTATCTTGCCAATCTCTGATGGTTCATGTAGAATCACAAAGGCATCCCAAGATATCGCACGTTGAGGAACAGGGTGCCACAGAGCCCTCAGCTGAGTGTCACGTGGTTTACGTCACAAGCAACCAGATTTTAGGCCTCTCATAGCACTTCTCCCGTGTTGCATGGCTTTCGGGTCACCCTGCTCAAGTCTCTTTTCCAGGCTGTATGACGTGATATCTTCATTGTATGCTTACATTCAGACAGCTCTCTAGGGCTTGTCGCAGCGTTCATAGCTTTGACTCTGTAGTTTAAGGCAAAAGCCTCCGGTGCCGAGAAACCAGAAATCAAGGCCTGCGCTGTGGCTGGACAACGTCTTGCGTTGTTTCTTGCTTTCGAGGATGGAGAATTGGTTGCACCATGTTGCACCAACAAAACCATCATGGAACGGAAATATTTGTCTCTTAAAAATGAAGGAATCTAGAGGAAATTATCATTTTTGAGCTCAACATCCTGGAGCACGCAACGAATGACTTTATGCTTTTCTTCGTGAGCGACAGCTTTTCTTCACAAAGGACTAGTCATTTTTTCGGGTGGCAGTATGCAGAAGCCAGGAACTTCCCTCAACGAGTGGCCAGCATGTAACACTGCTTCACACTGATCGCTAATGTGTACATACGGTGGTTTATTATGATTTATTACATATGGTATATAGTATAATTATAGTTTATTAATCATGAATATTGGATGATGTGGGGGTACCCTTATTTTGAGAAACACCCATATTATGGCAACTGCTGATTGTACACACCGCAAGCGCCACATCTCATCCATCAGGAACTTTCTCCCGAGGAGACGGCTGACAGGGAGTGAAGGGCTACTGACAGTAATTCTAACGAACGTTGCTTGAAGCAGTTTGCGCTGCTGGGATTTAACCCCCACAAATCGTGAGAGAGCTAGCCAAGTTTGATCATTCGGTATTGTAGGTGGGTGTACGTCATAGGTTGTCATAGAACGTTCTTAGTGTGTTAGTGGGCCTAGTGTGCGTAGGTACATGAGTAAATGATGGTGCACCGCGAATGGGACTTCACGAAGTATTCAATTCCATGAACGCGAATCAGCACATGTCATCCACAACACAATTGGTCGATACAGCAGGTCTCACAGTCGATCCGCACAGAAACCTTTAGCAACTATGGCAGGCAATAGCCACCCCTCCATAGTGAGCCTTGGGTTATGCTCAGTGTGCAAACTATCATCAGTACAATGGAATTGCACAAAAAGTCCTGTCACGCATCAAATATTGGGGTAGGATGTGATGAGATGATCATTTTGGGATGAGAAAAAGGCCTAATTAGTGTATCATTGTGTCTCGGTTGTTGGATACCTATGGATACGCTAAACATGAACATGTCCCAACTGCAGCGATGCTCTGGATTTCACCGCAAGGAGCGGCAAAAGCTCGAGGGTCATCCGGACTACAAAGCGTCCACACACCCGGCTCAACGTGGTTCTATGTGGTTCTGATGGTGCTGAAATTCAGACCCCAAGCAACCACCGGGACTGGGCAGTTCAAACTGCTCAGACCTACAGAGACGGTCACGCTCCATCAGGCCATTGAGTTGAGGCATTGGTGTGCTCAGAAACTCGAGTGATCATCTGTATCATCTTGACAATTCAGAGGCAGCCGTGACATGCTCTTGTTTTGATGTGAATGTTGGTGGCGAAAACTTGCCCACAAGGTCACCGTAGACCCTGGAGTTCCATTCCGCAATGAGGTTCTTTGAAAGAGCAACTCTGCTGGTGGAGCGAGCTCTTGGGCAGGACTGGAGCACGTCTCCGCAAATGTGGCTTCCTTGCACCTCAAACATGTTCAAGCTGCAGGAAACTTGGGACATTGCGCTGGACTTCAAGAATACTTCGGCTGAACAAGCTGAAGGTGTCGGTTGCAGCCTAAGCTTGCAAAAAAACTTGACAGATGATCTCAGTGTGTTTTTCGCAACAGCTCCATCAAACTGACGCTAATGCCGATCGCGGTTTCATTAGAAAGTGGTCGGACTGCTTTGGATGCAGTCTCTAGATGTCGAGATTCGTCGAGTCATTGACATGTAACTCAGGCGCTGATGCCCTCAAGCACGTGGATGACTACGTTGAGGATAGCTCCAGCGTGGCATTGCTGTCGCGGAAGACCACCAGTCTAAAGTGTGCTCCTTTCTCGTTCAATCTCTATTGGTTCCATGGTTTGTTTGAAAATTTTAACAAAGGACAAAAATCCTAGATTCAACTGCCGAGTTTTGGACATTTTGGACCAATGGCGACGTCCTGCCATGGCGTCATGCTTGGCTTAAACGCCTGCCAGGAGAAATGGGCCAAAGGTCGGTGTGTCACTGACTTGCGCTTCTCTCCTCATCGTCAGGTCGCTGGGAGCATCAGCCACAGTGGTTGCAACATCCGAAATCGATGGGTTGCGATGGGTTGATTTCTTAAGCAACAAGAAAGTTGTTGGATAGGTTCACCAAGTATTTTATAGGGAAAACAATGGTTGATAACCAACAATGGATTGTTATCAATTATCGTTTTCGCTATTAACCAACCATTTTATAGGGAAAACTATGGTGAATAATGGGGAACAAGGGGTACAGGCTTAATATTTACCAACAAGAATGACCAATTCGAGGGAATAGCAATGGTCAATAACAATGGTCAATGACAATGGTCAATAAGAATGGGTCAAGTAACACTGGTTAATCATCAACAATGGTTAAAGTTATTTAAGTACCAGGTTAATATCCAACGAGGAACAACTGTTGGGTCAAGGTAACTCTGGTCAATAACAATGGTCAAGTAACAATGGTCGATAATTAATAACCAACAATTGGGTAATAATAATCAACCAACACCAGTATACCCTGGGTCAAGTAACAATCGTTAATAACCAACAATCGAGTGATAATAATATAGGTCAGTATCAACCAACAATCCATTGGGGGATAATTTTGACCAATAATTCTGTGGGGGATGAGTTCACCAACCATTTTATAGGGAAAACATCCTGGTTAATGATGGGGGAACTAGGGGTACAGGGTGAACTGACCCATAGCCAATTAAGAAATGGTAAGTTCATAGGGAAAGTCACATGAAACATCATGAAACTTCATGACTCGTCATGAAACATCAGATGTTCAGCGCTACATCACGTTGATATGACTATGAAATACTCTAAATAAATTATAGATTATAGATATTAATACATTACTTTGGAAGCTTAGGGATTTCTTCTCATTTTCTCCCCCTAGCCTCCCGGATAGGAGATCTTCATCTCTGCATACCACCAGAAGACGAATCCGGAGCTTTCCGATCCGGACGGATGCATGCTCGTTTGGCCAGAAAGCCCAGATCATCCCGAGGGAGCGATTGCCAGAATCTATACAAGCATTCCATAGCATTCCCTGGTGTCCGTTCGGCACAGGCAGTTTGGGTGTCTCAAACAATCACCATCATGGAATACTTTGGAATTGCTCTGATAAGATACTTTTCCATTTTCTTGTTGCATCAGATATTTCTTCGACCATCTTACTTTCAATTAAAGTTGGACTATGTTGGACTGCAACCTGTTGGAGATCGTGTGGAACAGCCACGAAAAGAAAGACTATGAGCAGCTTTCTAACAAGGACTCTAGAAATCCAACAAACTCGGGGCCCCTTATGCCTCGACCAGATCAGCATAAATCTGGGCCAGTCCCAAGACCAGCTTTAGCGACTGACTTCGAGGACCGTCACGGATTCGGTTCGCGCAAGTCACTGATCAACGATGTATTTTTTGTGGTGGTGCCTGGTGACAGTCAGGAATTTGACCATGAAGAATCGCCCAGAAGTTGCATTTTCAGCTCCAAGCGTCTCTCGGCTGTTGAGCAGTTGCAGGTCCCTGTGGTCCTTGGCAGTGCTTTGAGCTGTCGATGATGTTCTTCTTGCTGCGCATAGCTGACTTCATGTTTTGCACTATGCCAATCATTATGAAGCATTTCTTGATGCACCTGTTGCCCTTTGAGAGAAGACGCGTCACTTTGATCTTGGCATTTGAGGCGGTGCTGACAGTTCCAGCCTCAGATGTGCCTTGTTCATCTTTGGTAGGACACCATACAGGACCATACAGATTCTATTTTGCGAATGCGGATGGTTTGCAAAATCCTTGGAAATGAAGGCCATTCCTCACAAGTTCGATCCGGCTTTATTTTATGGAGGTGCGCCTGATCAGTGATGTGGTGGGTTTGCAGTGCATTTGGTGTGTTCTTGGGGTGTTTGCAAGTCACCATAGTTGCAGAATAGAACTTGTATCAGAACAGTTTAAATCTTGTTGGAGAACCAGTTACTATTAACCATGAATTAGCCATGAGCATTATTATTAACCATTTAACCACTAACCATACAAGAATGGTGTAACCATACCACTAACCATACATTTATCCATACTACACTAACCAACCACTAACCATACATTTATCCATACTACACCACTGACCAACCACTAATCATACATAAGCATACCATTCACCCTTGAAATTTCTTGCTTCAGCGGAAGCTGCTCAGCAGCTCAAGGCACCTACTCTGGCGCCATTCTTCTTTGGGATACAAGGCAGAAGGCGCGTTTGGGAGGCCATTTTATGGTTGGAAAATCACCACCCCACAAAAAGGTTGGTGTATACCTATAAATGATTATAAATGACTAGTAAAGGATGATTTGGGGGGACACCTATGGCTTGAGAAACCACCATCTACTTGTATGTGCCAAGCCATGTTGTGGTACCCCCCAGTCAACCAATGGTTTCAATGCGTAATGATCATTGTTTTTTTGTGGGTTGCAACAGTATGCAAGGGTAACCCGCTTGCGGTACATACCCATATGATACCCATATGGTTGGATATAACTGGATATAACTGGATGTTTGGATGCTTTGCCGCTAGGAACATGACCTGCGTTGGATGAACCAAATCTGCGGTCCAAAGGCCAGCAGTCTAAGCCCCCAATAACGAGGACATCAACATCAGGTGTACAGTACATGTTTCATTATTTCCTTACCTGTCTGACATTTCCTTTGCGACTCTCAAGTTGATACTGTTCACTTGTGCCAGGCAGGCCCAGTGCTGAAAACACCTTTGAGCGGCAAAGGCACGGGCTTAGGATAGATCTAGATGTTTGCATCCAAACAAGAGAGTAGTACAGAGAGAAGTAAAGATAGCAAGGGACATATTTGCATCATCAGTTCTCAATCCACTATCTCTCTCAAGTAATGTATGTCGTTTTGGACAGTTGTGTCATGTTTTGTGTTAGACTCTACGACACCCTTTCTGCGCTGGTGCAAGGTCACGCTCATCCGGTGTCGGCCATGGAGCAAGTGGGTACGCAAAACGCAACCAACTTGGCAGCAAACTGAGAAGGTATGGGTTTTAACCACATGGCAGCAAACTGCGGGAACATTTCAGCCTTTTGCGAGGGGCTTTCTGTGGCGCCATGTTTTAACCGATGCTCAATCATGCTCAATCGGGGGTTTCTCAATTAAAATAGAGGACCTTGAATCAGAAGGATTTGGGGGGTCCCAAATTTGAGAAACCGCCAATTCAATGCGACAGTTCCGCAGCTTTATCAGCTCGTTTTTTTTCCAATTGAGGTGACAGCATCGAATGATGGAAGACTCTGCGTGTGGTCTCTTGCCATGTTGAACACCCCTCAGGCGAGGATATGTTCAGCTGACCTTTTCAGGGAAAAGGTATGGCACACATGTGAGGCTGCTACTGATTTGTCCAGCGCATAATTTTGGATCCAATATGAGCCAACTGGTGCCATATTTGGGATGGTGGTTTATGAATAAATTGATCTCCCATCACTGGCATTTCCACTCGTACCATCCAAAAATGCTATGCTGACTGCCACCAAGCACTCATTGTGGATGTGTTTGTAAACAATCATCGACAACCCCAGTGTGCAGAGGGCAGGGCCGTCGTATTTTTAGAGAAGGCTACAACAACGAGTCCGGGTTCCGTAGTACCATACATGATATAGTACTGTATATAATTTGAGGGGCATTTTCGATCATTTTCGTAAATAGTTGGTAGTTTGGGGTGAACAGATCTGTGGACAAGGTAAAGTGATTTCATGTCAGGGGTAGAGACGCTCATTGCAGTCTTGCGGTGACCAGAATGGAATTGAAGGAGACGTTCGATCTCAAGAATGAGAGCAAAGCTGGACGACGGGAGCCATCCGTTTGAGTCTGAAGAGATCTGAAGAGAGGGTTCGGAAAACCTACTCACAGATTCATTTGATTATGCAGATTTGGTCGGTGGTTTTAAGCATGTTCCATTCTCTTCTTGGATGGTTGGTTGACAAGTACTCGTATTTTTAGCAGAAGTTGAAAGATGTTGAAACCACCGATCAGATATTCGATATTGTTTCGCGGATACTGGTATACATGTCTAAAAACCTGCTTGCAAGTCCTCTTTCGAACCTCCAGAAAAACCTCGGTAATTACTACCTGGCCACATTGCTGTGTTCAGATGGTTCAGATGGTTCCAGCTGCCAAGGTCATGTCCTTCTCATTCCCTGAGAACGAAACCAATGTCCTCTATGTTGGTTCTGAGGAGACCTCCCGTGTGAGAAGAGATGACAAGATGTGACAAGAGATCCCTAGTGGCTTAGCCGGCTTAGCCTACCAAGGTTTCCCCCTCTGAGGGGGTAGGGATGACAAGAGTATACAAGAGTATGAATCTTCCATGCATTCTGAAGGTCAAATAACACATTGACATACTTTCAGATGACATTATCAACGGAACGGATGCCTTGAATTCTTGGGAGCAAGGATGGCAAGACATAGTAAGAAAGGATATCAATCAAGACAGTCTTTAGAGAAGAGACTGGTACGCGCCACCTTGCAGGACGGGGTGATGTGGCAAGTAAACCTTCGAGGGAGCAAACCTGGCATCGCAGAGCTGTATGAGGGCCATGATGGACTGGGGCTGGGGCGAGAGTGGATTGTGTTTCTGTGGGGAATCCATTCGTTGGTTTTGCATGAATGAATTAGCCTGAATTAGCAGACATTCCTGATGGCTGCAGCACTTGCTGCGCTTGCAATTTCACAAGGAATACTGTAATTATTCTTGAGAAAGAAGATAGTTTCACATAGTTTCACTATGTTTCACTCAGAGCTCGGTTGATTTCAACCGCCAACCTGAGATACACAGCTTCCCTTCACTGAGGAAACCATGTCCACAGCCGCCTCCCGACCAGGACCCGTCACCGGTATCCATATGCATCCGCATCAGGGCAACGACTCTGGCATCTCCGCGGATACCACGACGGACACAACTCGCCGACGGTTCAGGGTGGGTGTCCGAAGTTTCACCGCTGGCTATGGGTCAAGCCATTAACTAACCAACTTTCATGGGGGAGATTCACCAACAATAATAGTGGAAAAACAATGGTGAATGATAGGGGAACCAGGGGGACAGGGTTTTGACCCATAGCCATATACTATATATAATGATCTGTAATGATGTATGGAATGGTTGGTAGAACCATGTAGAACCCTTTGGGTGTTTAGCAGACATTTCAACATTTGATGCAGATACTTGTATTTCCACATCTAATATATGATGTATCGTATCATGCAAATTGAATGTGGCATGTGTTTGTGTTGCCTTTGCAAATGTTTTGCGACAACTTGTAAATGTGGGTGTCGTTCTCAAATGCACACAATGTACACTATAGATCTGCATCCTCCACTATTTGCTATGCCGACAATCGATTGACTGTACACAAGACGAAAGTGTGGGTCAGTCAGTTGCAAGTTATGGCTACTTCCATAATATGTTTGTGATACATTGATATACATTGGGATGCAAGGGTAGAGAGCATTGAGCGTTTCAAAACTTAAGTGAAGATTTATGTCGTAGAACATTTGTGTTGCACACTTGGCCTTCGATGCCCTTCTCAGCCAGAGCCTTGGCCATCTTGTCTTGTCAAGGTCTTGTCCAGAATCTCCACCATATAATCACAATTGGCTGCATTGATTTCTGCATTGGTCAATTTTGAGCAACCTGAGGGTAACTGGGTCACATTTGGAACCCTACTAGTACCATAGATGGCATTCACGCATATGATTTTTAGATCACTTAACTTGTGTTATATGGTTATATATGTTAATTGATATATTCTGTCAATTCCGACATGGAAGATTTGCCAGTCGATGTTTCAACACTGAGTCTTGGTAGTCTGTACAAAGGCATTCGCTCGCATCTACATGAGTGCGGGCACAGTTTGACATTTTCCGGTGATCAAACTTGTCTCAAAGTGTCGCACAATGGTAAGAACGAGTCAGAATCACTGCAAAAACACCCAAAAACAACAAAGATATAATTCACAGGAGTTCCAACATAGTTTTACGTTGATGGTAATGGCTCATTATGATGAGCAGCTGCACCGATGGTGATGTCATGGTGATCATGAAAAAAGATGAAGAATTTCATCGAACCTGATTGATTATGTGGAAGTATGAGGCTTCTGCAAAAGATACCTGAGCTTTGAAAGTCAAACGTCATCATCCATCAGTTATCATCAGTTCGTCATGTTGGTTGCAGTAGCAGCGTTTGTATTTGTTTTGTTCAATGAACCGTTCAGGACCTTTGCCTCACCAGCTCTTTCGATTGGAGCGTGAAACTCTGGAGAGCTGGGCATCCCAGTGCATCCGTGTCGTGCTGCTTCCCGCCGCTGGAAAGTCACCACTGGAAGGCATCCTTTTGCTAGGTTTGTTTTGCCCGGTCGCTGAGCTTGTTGATTTCATGTGATTGTGACTCGGTATTGGATGATACATTCTGTGTGTCATTCTGTTTTTTACATGTTTGATAATTATATGTTTTTTAAGATTTTATGTTAAAAGACAGAATGACTATGACAATCGATTTGTTCAGCCCAGTCATTTGAGCATGAAATTAGACTCGGCTGTTTCTGCGCAATCTGGTGTTTGCAGTGAGGTGAAGCAATTCCAGTCGCCGGTCTTGACTCTGGATACATTCGAAGACTACGCCGCTGGTCAGAATTTGGATTAACTATATAAGGGCAGCAATAAGCAAAACTGCTTCGCTGAATTTCCAAGCAAATTTTGCCCTTGTGTGGCTGATTCCTTTAACTCCGACATGTCTTGGCATCTTTTGGCTGAGTGATTGCTCTGGAGTGAAAAGCGTGAGCCCTTGTAGTGCTTAACTCCCCCATGAGTACATCATGATCATGGTTGATGAACCGATGGTATTCATGTGGTAGTTTCTCAAAAGAGGGAGCCCCAAAAAGATCCAAAAAGTGGTTGGTTTATTGTCGTACAGTGTTGATAAAAAGGAGTCCCCTATTTCAAGGAACACTCATGTTGATGTACCCAAGAAATGCTAGGTTTACTAGAAACGGTTGATCAACTGGATGATTACAGTAGTAGTGATCCCCTGTTATATCATTAATTCATCACTATTATTAGCCATGGCTATCTAAAAACAGGGGCACCACTCCACCTTGGCAATTGAAACGGGGATATTAATCACTATTATTAACCATGATATACCACGATAATCACCATTTTTAACCATGATAATTCTCTCTGGCTTGAGAAACTATCAAGTAATGATTCCCATTTGTATAATCAATCAGTATAATCAATCACTATCATTAACCATTGTAATTCCCCATGGCTTGAGAAACCACCTGATGATCGGTGGATCCTTCGTGTTGGTCCCCCGGTCTCCCCTGCGGACGTCCAGGTCTACGATGTCCGATGGCATCCCAGTCATCCCGCGTGCTTCGCGTCGGTGGACGGCGAAGGGCCACTGGGTGGTGAAGCGAAGGGGGGGAAGGTGCTGGAAACGGAGGAGTTGAACGGAAAGCGGTTTCTTAAGCCATCCTGTAGGGGTACCCCCAAATCATCCAGCTTATTAACCATTTCTAGTAATAACCCAGCTATTTTTTGGGCCCCCTATAAACCACCAACTGGTGAAAACTGCGGAAACACTGGGGAATGAATTTCGGGTGACTGGTGAAAACATGTGAAAGCTGGATGGAAACTGGTGGAACAGGGGAAATGGGTTTTCCACTTCGTTGGTCAACAATGGAATCAAGTTAACAAGGGCTCAGGACTGAAAAACCCTGGTCGGTTGATGTATACTGGGTTATACTCGCCGGTTTAAAAAGATCTCACATGGGCTCTAGCAAACATGTAAAGCCAACAACCGTGATTCTTTTGTGTAGCACGTGCCACTTCGCTAAGGCATGTGGATTTGTGGAACTTGAACAAGAACATGGAGCTGGAAGCCAAGCAGATTTGTTGGTCACAGATTTCTAACGGTCAGTTTTTGCAGGCTTTGGCTGAGGTAGCAACTTGAATCTTGAGCCCGGACTCTCTTAGATGTTCAAAAAAATTCACATGGCGCTGGTTTGCTACAGATGTTGATTCGCTTCAAGCATGATCAAGTTTACCTTGGTACCTAATTCAGAGTTCCTCAGCCAAAGAATCGTTCTCCTTGAGCCCAGTTGGCCCTAGGACATCTCTAAACTCAAAGTTTCACTTACCACGTGTGTGCCGCCGTGGATGTGTGCTGCCCTGGTGTCCATCCCATCCATTTGTGGCAAAGTGTTGAGTTCGTAAGTCCAGGTCAGCTGCACAGATGGGCTCGCCCCCATTCAGTCCAAGTTGTGACCCAATTGAAACTGATGAGAGATTCATATTAATGATAGACCACCGTTGTTTCTCCAATGATTCCAGTAGATTTGTCTAAATTCCATAGCTGGTCATATACTATCAAATATGGGGGTTTAGAAAGGTTAGGACCTACCATTACTTGTGGACTATGCTCTGGCAGGTCACCAGTCCTGCGCTGTGAAAATCCAAACAATCGAAGGCACCTCACTTGGCGATTGAAGATGTTCCCTTGGGAACAGTTGGGATAGTATAATCACTGTTGTGTATCAGTATTGCCGGTGAAAAACTGAGTGTCAATCAATTGGGTTCCCTTGACGCCTCAGTTGTGGTTTCCTTGAAATGGACCCAAACAGTCATCCCCAAATAATGACAAGTTGAGCAGGTGTGCTCTTTTTTGGGGGCAAAGACATGCCTGTAGATGGAATCATTGAAGTTGATGTGAGCGCAGGTGTAATGCATGAATCTTTGCAATGGTAACATTGGTAAAATTGCATTGGTGAAGCGGCATGGGTGTAAGTTTGTAAGATCGATTTTAGTGCCATTTACATCCATTTACATCTACTGTACCCAGTGCTCCTATGTAGTGAGTAATGAGCCTTGAACTCTTTTCGTTTGCACATCCTTTCGAGCTGGCAATTGATTCAAGGTACCAGGAACCTGCGATTTGAAGATACAGTGTTTGAAGTGTCTACGAATTTTGGCTGTGAATTTTTGGGCAGGTTAGCTCTGAACAAGTGCTACTGGTCCATCGATGGTCGCAAGCTAGCTACCGGAGACAGCGAGGCGGCGTTCTGGGGAATTAGTACATAGACATGTGGAGAATATCCTGCTGGACACGGGAATGTATGCTGTTACCTGTCGGTGGTCAGTCAGAAAAGAGGAGCTTGCAAAATGCATCAAGATACAGGATTTTCTGGAAAATAAGCCCAGCGTAGCCTAGCAGCATTGCCGCGAAATTCTTGAAAACCTCTAGACAGACATTTGTCAAAAGCCCGACCGTGATCACTCTTCCAACCTGAAGGGAATGCAGTCATATTCATTCCATTTACAGACGCTTTCATGTGGGAAGTCCCCATGTTCAATGCTCACAGGGGACCGTGAGTGTCTATGCTGCGGATCGCTCTCTGGCTCAGCCAAGGTCGAGCGGTCGGATGGGGATGGTGAAACGTTCTCGCAAACATTGCTACAAAGAAGTCTCTTAAGTCATATTGGGGAGGTTTTTAAACTAGGTAGCCCCCCAAAACTATCAATGACTAATATAGGATGATCTAGGGGTCCCTATTTTGAGAAACATCCTATGGAGCCTATGGAGTCTCCCTTAATTTGGAAGTCAATTTCACAGCCTTGCATTCAGAGCCTGGGAGTGCCCCAGGATGGGGTGGGCAAGGCTGTGCAGGGCTTTAGGGACGCTCATGAAGAGCACTTCTTACACCATCTTGCAACTATATAACGATGAACAATGTATGTACAGAGTGAATTGGACAAGTAAGAAGTAGCGCACTCAGGGCTGGGTTCTCTTAGTTCACTCATGGACGGATTCTTTTGGTTCACCAGTTGCTGACGGGTGTGAATGTTCAACTAATGCTGACAACATTTCCTTGGTATTTCTTGATTTATGTACACAAACACATTGTATCTTTGCGGTGAAAGTTGGGGATTCTGCAACTTCCAATGGCTACACAATAGCTGAAGATAGTTGCTTTGTAAACCTTGCTTTCTGCAAGATGGCTTGCTCTGCCCCATGCTATCAATCCTCAAATCCGATAGAACGGTCAAACATGGGGGTCAAGGCAAAACATTCTATGAAGGACATGCATGGTCCGTTGGAGGCAATCGAATATATGATGTATGATGATGCATCATTCTCATCGATGGTAGGATATGCTTGGTAGTATATAACTGCACCAGCTATCATCCTGATCCAAGGTATGTTTCACCATCTATCCAACCATGGTGATAGCAACAACCACAAAGCCACCCGGAGGCATTTTAGGTTTCCGTATGTGTCGACCATCCCAGTACCTGATCATTCTTGACCTGGTGGAGGAAGATGGAGAAAGTACTCATTGGGTGATGCAATGGCGTTTCTGGAAAACTCAACGGCCATATGACCGATCAATCACGGTTCGATATATGGAACTAGGACAAGGAATAGCGACTGTTGGCACCGGAAATGTGACTCACGACATCTCACGACTATTAGTTCGGTTGGTTGTGTATTTCACTGCAGCTGGCTGCTTGTTTGAAGGAACGAAGACTTTGTTCAGTTCCAGGACGGAACTCGGGTCACAGCAGTTGTGCGTGAGAACTTGCGATGTACTTTAGTTGAAAACTCTTGACTGACCATTCTACAGGTGCATCCATTTTTTGTTCAACCATTGCCATTACATACCGGCACGAGCAGCACCTGGAGAGAAGGTCAGGTTTGCTCGTCTTTGGTGGCACCTGAAAAAAGCCAAATTGGTCGAATCTTCCTTTCGATCCCAAATTTGGATCCAATTTTCTGATGATTGCTGATGTTTCAATCTTCCTTGTCTATCACTTTGCTATACTTTGCTGATGTTCCAATCTTCCTTTGGATCCCAAATTATTTTTGTATATGACTTTGCTGATGCCTAATAGTGAGTTAATGATTGTTAATGATGGTTGCTGATGTTGCTGAGCCATGCCATGGCTGGCGACGCAAAAAATCACTGCAGGAGCGTGTCCGTCAGCTTAAACCCACGGCCCAGCGTTCTCGGGACTGCCGGCGGCAGGTGGTGACGGATGGCAGGTGCCAAGGTGACTCATAGCTGCTTGTAGGTGGTAAAGCTGCTTGTAAGGGGTAACAACAAGCGTGACTAGCTGGGTAATAGCTGCATCGTAGCTGATCAATAGCTGATTGACAACCCATAAAATGAATGAATAGTTTCTCACTGTGTTCCCTTTGGAAAACACCCTTGTTTGAGCCATCCACTTATCCTATTTTGGGCGAAACAAAACAGAATCTGAGCAAGCGATCTGTATTTTGCAGTGACCTATCGAGGATTGTATTGTAAAATGATAAACTCTTATTGAGCATCAAGGATAATGCACTAACAGTCACCAACATCAACCATTATTCTTAGCCATTGCTTGTTGCTCACCGTCTTCATGGTCCGCAAACCTCTTGGAGGCACTAGAACCCTATGCCCCACCATGGCCCCACTAACAACAGTTCTGCCACCAGGAGGGCTACGACTCCCGACTTGCTTCTATGGCGCGATGAAGCCTCCGAGATCGCTTAAAAAATCGCCCCATGTGCCAACGCTGCTGCCAGGTGCCATGTTTCATTTGGAGCTCCAAAGGAGGTAGCTACCACAAGCTCCAAGCTCATAGCCTTCGACATCTAAGGAATTCTTTGATGACGCAAAATGTGGAAACAGAAGTAGTGAATAGTAGTGATGAAATTGGAGCAATGCTGTGGTGCTGCCTTTGTGCTTTGAAAGCTCAGCTCTCCAATTGCAACTCCAGCAGCATGAACCATGGCACTCCCAAGCCCACAGCTTCGCACATCCACAACACATCAAATGAAAACATTGGATCCCCAACATTGATTGTTTTATCTAGTTCAAATCTATTAAAATCTCATAACTTGTGATAACTTGTGATTTTCTGATGGTTGGGGAGAGCATTTTGACCATTTTTCACTCACTAACAGAGGTGCACCTTTTTCCAGCGTTCCGCTGCCGAGCCCACTCGAATGTTGCACCTTGATGGCCCAGCCTCAAGGTGCCAGCTGTGGTTGTACCAGACATGAATCATTTGACGCATCAGTAAGAGCCAACGTCACTGTCTTGACCTTGGACCAGGTCAATCTTGTGATGGGGTCATGTCCTATCTCCGGCCTTAAAGATTTGCTCAAAACCATGATTTCCAATCTTTTTTATAGAAGTGGCAGGCGATGTCATGCGACCTTGCATGGAGATTGGAGCTTTCTTTCTGCTTTGAGTGCCGTATGGGGTCGTGTCATGCAGCTGCAATCTGCTGGACTGCCAGGTCTTAAGAGTGCGGACGAGAAAGAAAGGTTGGGCGCTGAGATCCCCTGCTGCAAAACTACACGTTCTGACCTGAAGTTCAATTGAGTGGTAAAAGCTGACTTGTTGGTTTATTATAGAGATTCGATGATTTACATGGTAGATCATGGTAGTAATTGGTAGATACTGGTAGTATAAACTATATTCTATCAATTAATTTTATACATTACTACATTCTAGTACTATTTATTTTGCAACTCTGTGGTACTGTGGCCTATTGTGGGAGTACCCCTTTGAATCACCGCGAATGGTTCGGCCATCTTCCCATCCTGCAGAGTGTATGTCCGTCCAGCCTTCATGTCCCACTGCTCTGGAGATGAACAAAGAGAGTTTGACCACTGTTCCTGACTGGTGGTTAGGAATAAGCAAAGGAGCTAGGGGTATCCATATATCTCTTTAAAGGGGGAACCAAGGAGCTACCGGGGTTTGCTAACCGCATGGATCCAAATGGTCGGTTAATCAAATTGCTGGATGATCAACAACAATGGACATGGCTTTGGTCATCAACACGGGTATGTGGTATGACAAAATTGGTGGTTTCTGTCCCGATCAGGATCATGTCTAGGCAAACAGCCGCTACCATTTATGTATGTTTGATGTCCTGTTCTTCCTGGCAGTTGATCTGCAGGACGATTCTAGATTGCCAAGTCGCAACGGAGGCCGATTTTGCATTTTGGTGGAAGGTTGGATCTGAAAAGCATAGGGTTGTCCATCACAGTGTGGTGTCCCGTTCTTCAAATCGCAACAAAAACATGGTGGAAGGAATTCGACGTCATTCCCCAGTGCATTCCAGTGCCATAGATGAGAAGACCCCATGACCCTCATGACATGCAATATGTGATCAGATGCTAATGATGAACATGGACGATCATATCCCGCGATAAAATTGAATAAGAAATCATGACATGAGTTCGCCCACCAGGTCAAACTTTTCGAGATTTACAACTTTGATTTCTTGAACCCCCTGGTTGCAATATGCTGCAATCCTTGTTTGTTGTGGGAGCATTTAAATAGAAGCACGGAGCTTATGAGACAATAGAGTCAATGGGGTTCCAGCTTCCAAGCACTGCTTTTCAGGTTGCAGCAGAGATATATCAGAAGGTTTTATAGATCAACGGAGTACAAAATTCAGAGGATTTGGCTATGAGTCATGCTCAGGACTGCCAAGTGACCATTTATTGACTTATCATTTATTGGCTATGAGTCCTTGTATCATCCAAAAATGGGTCAGTGATGGTCAGTGACCGTCCCAACAAGGACTGCCATTTCGAAATGCGAATCGCAGGTCTTGGGACTGCCATGTTTGGTTTGGTTCCTGTCCTCGTCCGGGGATCTCAGGTGTGAACCAACGGCCAGCTGCAGAATTTTTGGGGCTCCCAAAATGGTGGGTTTTGCATGGTTTCGCGGTTACTGATTGGTTGCTTCAAGTATTTTCAAGTGACGTCAAGTGACATGTTCATATTTGTCACTCCAAGATTTTGACCAAGTTGGCCAGTGGGGATGGTTCATCGAGAACAGGAAGAATGTGGAAAAATGAGTGTGGTTGAGTTTATGTTCTTGATAAATGTTAATCATTCTGAATGGATCTCAATAGTTCATAGAACAATAGGTCAGTTTGAGCAACATCTTCATGATCCCATCATAACATCCCATTTTGGCTGATCCGACTCAATGCAACGTGCCGTGCAATATTCTATGCTGTTGCCAGATTCCCTCTTTTCGCTCGTGACCCAAGACATTTTGCCGTTTTTTCAGGCTCAGATTGGCCTTGATCTTCCAAATTTTAGATTTTTTAACACTGACTTGTCGCAAATTCCAAGCAAGAGTCTGACCACCAATCCTGCTGACCTTATGATGCAACACCCAAGAACTTGTAGAGGTAAAGCTTCCTGCTCAAGCGAAAGCAATTTCAGTCTGCAGCGCATGCTGTGACAAGTCAGCTCCCAGTTGGCGCCACTGGTTTGTGATATGGCAGCCTTTGTGCAAAGCCCACAGTGGCAAAGTCTGAGTCTACGACCAGGCACTGTTGGTATATGCTTTGATTTTTGTCAGATTTGGTCGAAGTTGTCGACGGTTTTCATTGAGGCTCAGTCAGGTTGTTGTGAGTCACATTCGGTTTCCTGGCAAGTGGCAATTCCGAGCTGACTTTGTGTCATGAAATGCTAGGAGCACAATCGTGCCAAAGAGTCTTTAATCGGCGGCTTCATTTGTGCACAGGTGCACTGCTCACTCCGAAGCCCGCGGAATCGCAGCTGCGGAGCAAGGACTGTTAAGCACAGCGCTGACGTGCACTGACTATAGTATCGATGACGATGGATGCAGTGTGTGTGTGTGCATGAATGTGTGTGTACTAAAGGTGTATTTGTTACATTGTGTGATGGAGTCTTTAAAAAAAGTGCCGGGCAATGCGAGTGTATCCATACAGCGTGTGGCCCACTGGTTTTGCTGAAGAGCCGCAGTGATGGACGCGATAGCCAGGTTTTGAAAGATCATTTCGTGGAAAAAAACTAGTTGGTCGGTGGTTTCAAACATTTGTTATTTTCCCCAGTGATTACTAACAAAAATAGTTGGGGTTGAAGCCACCAACCGGCTAGCAAGAACCGGAAAAAGTAGCATGACCATTGTGAGATCACTCGATGTCTTCAGGAGAGCGCTTCAGCGCTGAAAGTTGCCGTACTGCCATCCTCTGGGACGAGCCTTGCGGAGTCTTGATTGTGCTGGAGATGTTTGAGCTGAGTCCAACAGTCCATGAGGATCAGATCTTTGTTTTCTGAGACGGGTGTTGCTGTTGAATTTCTGACATGTTGTTTGATGTTTTTTATATTTTTTGTTGTTTCAAGACTGCGATAAGAAGAACCCTTGTTCCTCCTGGAGGTAATGATATATGCAATGATCAATTTCCTTTTTCAGGATTTTTCAAGCACCATTTCCATGGACGATCACTTAGTTCCACCATTTCCATCGACGATCCCTTGGTTCCTTCAGGACGTTGTGTCAGACGGGTCCCCATGACACCCCACAGCGGCGCCGCAGAACCGCGCCGGCCTAGGTGGCCCTGTGTGCAGCGTGCTCTCGAAGCCACTGGGCGTCGATGTGCGACGTTTGAGCGGTTGAAGCAACCAACAGCACTGGAGAACAACCAACAGGAGTGGAGATGAACGACGATGAAATGATATGAAATGACGATGAGTGATGATGAACGATGATGAATGATGATGAATGATGATGAATGATGATGAATGATGATGAATGATGATGAATGATGATGAATGATGATGAATGATGTCAGAATAAGCACAGCAACACCATGCAGGAAACGAAGGAAAACATTCATTTTCATCGGAATAAGCACAGCAACACCATGCAGGAAACGAAGGAAAACATTCATTTTCATCAGAATAAGCACAGCAACACCATGCAGGAAACGAAGGAAAACATTCATTTTCATCGGAATAAGCACAGCAACACCATGCAGGAAACGAAGGAAAACATTCATTTTCATCAGAATAAGCACAGCAACACCATGCAGGAAACGAAGGAAAACATTCATTTTCATCGGAATAAGCACAGCAACACCATGCAGGAAACGAAGGAAAACATTCATTTTCATCAGAATAAGCACAGCAACACCATGCAGGAAACGAAGGAAAACATTCATTTTCATCGGAATAAGCACAGCAACACCATGCAGGAAACGAAGGAAAACATTCATTTTCATCAGAATAAGCACAGCAACACCATGCAGGAAACGAAGGAAAACATTCATTTTCATCGGAATAAGCACAGCAACACCATGCAGGAAACGAAGGAAAACATTCATTTTCATCAGAATAAGCACAGCAACACCATGCAGGAAACGAAGGAAAACATTCATTTTCATCGGAATAAGCACAGCAACACCATGCAGGAAACGAAGGAAAACATTCATTTTCATCAGAATAAGCACAGCAACACCATGCAGGAAACGAAGGAAAACATTCATTTTCATCGGAATAAGCACAGCAACACCATGCAGGAAACGAAGGAAAACATTCATTTTCATCAGAATAAGCACAGCAACACCATGCAGGAAACGAAGGAAAACATTCATTTTCATCGGAATAAGCACAGCAACACCATGCAGGAAACGAAGGAAAACATTCATTTTCATCAGAATAAGCACAGCAACACCATGCAGGAAACGAAGGAAAACATTCATTTTCATCGGAATAAGCACAGCAACACCATGCAGGAAACGAAGGAAAACATTCATTTTCATCAGAATAAGCACAGCAACACCATGCAGGAAACGAAGGAAAACATTCATTTTCATCGGAATAAGCACAGCAACACCATGCAGGAAACGAAGGAAAACATTCATTTTCATCAGAATAAGCACAGCAACACCATGCAGGAAACGAAGGAAAACATTCATTTTCATCGGAATAAGCACAGCAACACCATGCAGGAAACGAAGGAAAACATTCATTTTCATCAGAATAAGCACAGCAACACCATGCAGGAAACGAAGGAAAACATTCATTTTCATCGGAATAAGCACAGCAACACCATGCAGGAAACGAAGGAAAACATTCATTTTCATCAGAATAAGCACAGCAACACCATGCAGGAAACGAAGGAAAACATTCATTTTCATCGGAATAAGCACAGCAACACCATGCAGGAAACGAAGGAAAACATTCATTTTCATCAGAATAAGCACAGCAACACCATGCAGGAAACGAAGGAAAACATTCATTTTCATCGGAATAAGCACAGCAACACCATGCAGGAAACGAAGGAAAACATTCATTTTCATCAGAATAAGCACAGCAACACCATGCAGGAAACGAAGGAAAACATTCATTTTCATCGGAATAAGCACAGCAACACCATGCAGGAAACGAAGGAAAACATTCATTTTCATCAGAATAAGCACAGCAACACCATGCAGGAAACGAAGGAAAACATTCATTTTCATCGGAATAAGCACAGCAACACCATGCAGGAAACGAAGGAAAACATTCATTTTCATCAGAATAAGCACAGCAACACCATGCAGGAAACGAAGGAAAACATTCATTTTCATCGGAATAAGCACAGCAACACCATGCAGGAAACGAAGGAAAACATTCATTTTCATCAGAATAAGCACAGCAACACCATGCAGGAAACGAAGGAAAACATTCATTTTCATCGGAATAAGCACAGCAACACCATGCAGGAAACGAAGGAAAACATTCATTTTCATCAGAATAAGCACAGCAACACCATGCAGGAAACGAAGGAAAACATTCATTTTCATCGGAATAAGCACAGCAACACCATGCAGGAAACGAAGGAAAACATTCATTTTCATCAGAATAAGCACAGCAACACCATGCAGGAAACGAAGGAAAACATTCATTTTCATCGGAATAAGCACAGCAACACCATGCAGGAAACGAAGGAAAACATTCATTTTCATCAGAATAAGCACAGCAACACCATGCAGGAAACGAAGGAAAACATTCATTTTCATCGGAATAAGCACAGCAACACCATGCAGGAAACGAAGGAAAACATTCATTTTCATCAGAATAAGCACAGCAACACCATGCAGGAAACGAAGGAAAACATTCATTTTCATCGGAATAAGCACAGCAACACCATGCAGGAAACGAAGGAAAACATTCATTTTCATCAGAATAAGCACAGCAACACCATGCAGGAAACGAAGGAAAACATTCATTTTCATCGGAATAAGCACAGCAACACCATGCAGGAAACGAAGGAAAACATTCATTTTCATCAGAATAAGCACAGCAACACCATGCAGGAAACGAAGGAAAACATTCATTTTCATCGGAATAAGCACAGCAACACCATGCAGGAAACGAAGGAAAACATTCATTTTCATCAGAATAAGCACAGCAACACCATGCAGGAAACGAAGGAAAACATTCATTTTCATCGGAATAAGCACAGCAACACCATGCAGGAAACGAAGGAAAACATTCATTTTCATCAGAATAAGCACAGCAACACCATGCAGGAAACGAAGGAAAACATTCATTTTCATCGGAATAAGCACAGCAACACCATGCAGGAAACGAAGGAAAACATTCATTTTCATCAGAATAAGCACAGCAACACCATGCAGGAAACGAAGGAAAACATTCATTTTCATCGGAATAAGCACAGCAACACCATGCAGGAAACGAAGGAAAACATTCATTTTCATCAGAATAAGCACAGCAACACCATGCAGGAAACGAAGGAAAACATTCATTTTCATCGGAATAAGCACAGCAACACCATGCAGGAAACGAAGGAAAACATTCATTTTCATCAGAATAAGCACAGCAACACCATGCAGGAAACGAAGGAAAACATTCATTTTCATCGGAATAAGCACAGCAACACCATGCAGGAAACGAAGGAAAACATTCATTTTCATCGGAATAAGCACAGCAACACCATGCAGGAAACGAAGGAAAACATTCATTTTCATCAGAATAAGCACAGCAACACCATGCAGGAAACGAAGGAAAACATTCATTTTCATCGGAATAAGCACAGCAACACCATGCAGGAAACGAAGGAAAACATTCATTTTCATCAGAATAAGCACAGCAACACCATGCAGGAAACGAAGGAAAACATTCATTTTCATCAGAATAAGCACAGCAACACCATGCAGGAAACGAAGGAAAACATTCATTTTCATCAGAATAAGCACAGCAACACCATGCAGGAAACGAAGGAAAACATTCATTTTCATCGGAATAAGCACAGCGAAACCTTTAAGGCAGGAAACTGAGCATTTTCAATCGAAATGTCTTGCGATGTTTGTGGATGCCCCGTTTTTGCCTTGCAGGCGCTTTGGAGAGTGATCTTGAGGAGCAGCTCCGCCTGGCTGTGGAAGCGGAAGATTACAAGGACAGCTGGGGACAAAGCTGGGAGGTCCATACCTCGCATCGAGCTGAACGAAGTCATCATAGAAATCAGGGTATATACCCATCATGATTTATAGCATCGAGCTGAACGAATTCATCATAGAACTCATCATGCAATAGTTTGTAAACATCATGATTTATGAATACTGTTCAATAAGGAAAAGCATGGAAAACCAAATCTGTAGGATCTGTAGATAATGGACATGACAATCCCACATTGACATGAAGCAGGGAAGAATTGAATCCTTCGGTTCAAAGCTGCTTGAGATTTTCTAGATTTTGCATGGACCCAACATGCCATCATGATGGGACAGAGATTTGCATGACTATGTTGCCAGCGCTTTGGAATTGTGCCTTCTGGAGGAAGCTGCACGCTTACGAGACCTGCTGCAGATGCAGTCCTTTGACGCTGAAACTGGAGTCTTGAGTGCCAACAATGAGTTCTACTCAGCATTCAGGCGGCCTCTGGATCGTATCAGTATCAAAGCTTTAAACATACGTATAGTCATTTGTGGTGCATGTCATTCCGTATCATACCTAATTACTCATGCAATTTGCATGCGTTTTTGCATTTACTGTATGAAGTGTGATTGAGCGTATTTTGTACTCGTATGATTTTGTATGTATGCAGGTAAGTAGGTGAGTGTAGGATAATATGCACATTTTGGATGGACAATCGGATGTAATGTGATGCAATGCAGTATAGCAAAATGATTTGTGTTGTGTGTTGCAATGTATACTCTATAATACTCTATATATGTCAAATAGAGTATGACATATTATTATGATAGAATGCAATGTAAGGTCATGTACTGTAATGCAATGCGATGTAATGTAATGTGCTGTAATGTAATGTGGTGTGATGTGATGGAATGTATTGTTCTGTATTCTATAGTGTGTTGAATGCGATGCGATGCGATTTGATGCAACATTATTGATGCAAAGGAAAGTCAGGTAGTTATGTTATGTCGTCAATATCTAGGTACTGTCGGAGCTTATCTGTAGTAATGTAGTACTGCAATTTCATGTCATGTCAACGCATGTACTATTTAATTTGGTAGAAACAGCTACCATCTTGCACTCGCATTCCATTGTACCACGTAATGACAGCCAAATGCCTGAAAGCCACAAACCAATGGCAAAACCAGTCAGCTGATGTCCAGAAAGACCAGTGCTTTGGCGCCCCCAATTTATTGAATCGACCCTCTGTAACTAACGAGTTGGAAGCTGATTAAACCTACTTCATATTTGTTCATTGCTTGCTTCTGTCATATTATGTCGTATGAGTCACCTATAAATTTGTTACCTATTTATGTGAATCAACAGACCATGAGCATGCGCCGCTCATGGCTCGCGAAAGGGCTGGCAGTGCAGAGCGAATGACGAAGATTTGGCATCCAAGTCCGAGAACATGCTGCATTCACCCCGGGAGACCGCCGCTGACCGGTGACTTGGTGAGCTTATGCTTGTTAAACCCACCAAGAAGCTGAGTGTGAAGGGCACGGTTTCACATTGGTTGAGAAATAGATGGTTGTTGGTAATAGCCATAGCTAATTAGTGTACAACTATATTGATGATAGCTATATAGTTAATTTGTTGATGATGATTATTCGTTCAAGCAAGATTGAATGCTTCGGTATGTTTCACGTGACTAGCGGAAGCTTCGAATATTTTTGTTAGATGACAATAATGATGACTCAATGATTTACAAATTGGAACATGGCTCCGCTATCTCTGATCGTTCAGTGTTGAACATGTCGCCTATTCTTTCCCATTTTAGTTATACGAATGGACATGGCCCTTGCGAACCAAAGGTTTTCAAAAGAGCTGACGATCCAGGAATGCTTGGAGGCATTGCAGGTGTAGCAGTGCTGCTTTCTCCCTTGCTTGGGTCCCTGGGTCCTTCCTGCTAGGATTCTGGCACGAGGAGGTCTGCAGATGGTCATAGTGGAGTTTGGGGATATCAGTAGCCTCAACCCATCTCAACCCATTTTTTGGTTTGATGAGTTAAAGCAACAGGTTTCTCGGGTACAAGGCACACCATTTGTTGACCCCGCTTGAGGTTTCGACGAGTTTCAAGTTGGAGGATCCGTGTAGATCAAAAACAACATCAGCCATTCACAAGATCATTTCATAATGTTGGAGAACAAGTTTTACCATGTTTTATTCAACCTCATGCTTGCAATTGCAGAAGCTTCCCGAAGATTTGTCAGAAACAGCTGGGTGCTTTATGGCTTTATGGCTGGTTGGTTGATAAGCTGCCTGCCTGGCTGGTTGCAGGTCTGGACATCGAATGCACCAAGCCCTTGGTGGCGATGTGTGGCAACGTGGGTCGAATTGTTTGTGTCTTGGCGCCACGGGGAGCCCAAAGGGAAGAGCCCAAACGAGGGAGTGAGCGCGGCCGAAGTGTTCCGAGGAACGATGTGAGACGAGTCATGTTGATCGGAATTGCTTGTAGTTGATGTTTGCAAACTCCCGCAAAGCCATGCAAAGAGTTCGAAATGAGTTGCCATTGCGTGATGTCATCAACAAATCCCCGGAAAGCATTGTACCGTGTGAGTGGATGTCGTCTACAAGATTTGCCGCTGTTTGCAGGACGGGTGTGTTGCTGATGAGATTCGATATTATCCATATCGATCAACCCCCAAGTCAACCTATTTTGGAAGCGAAGTCAGCAGCCTAATGGTCATTAGTTGGTACGATGATTGATGAAAATTACCCTAATCATAGTTGGTCATAGCCTATTTTCAGGCTCTCCTTTGGCAAGATGCTTCCTGCCAGTTCCACGCTTCCCATCGCTTGATTCTGTTTGGCTCCGCAGGTTACGAGCGCGTCGACGGCCAGATCACGTTGCTCGCAGTGAATTTGTTTGAACAGACGGAGAGCCTCAGCTGCAACGAGGCCGTTCCCGAAGTCCTGATGCTGTTTTCACAGCTGGTTGCAGGATGTTGCAAGTCAATATTAACCAGCAAAAAATGGGGATATAGATGGCTTTGTCATGCAGATTCATGATTGACAGTAGGAATAGTAGAAAGATGTAGAAATGGTATTGACCCTGCCGCGAGCTCATGCAGATGTGTAGATTCATGTGGATCACTACTTACATTTGTGCATCCGAGGGATGGCTGGAAGATGTCCTTCCATCAAGCTTCGCCGGTGGTACCACCCACCTGAGAGGAAAGACTGAAGCCGTTCCTCAAGTGAGCGAACACATGCAAAAGTGGCCGGCTGATGGGAAAGCATGGGAAATATACTGATCCTTTGACCAATCATGTCCAATCTGTACAGTTTATGGGCAATCTCAACATGTCTCGAGCGTGTTGTGGGATTATTTCGTTGACATCCTGGGTATCGGGTGTAGCTGAGCTGCTAAAGCGCAATAGGAGCACTTGGGCACAATCCTATTCAAGCTGACAGGGGATTTGAGCGAAATCAAGACAACTTTACAGTACTAGCATGTCATATAAGCCTTCATCAAAATGATGAAAGCTTTGTCCAGAAAAGTGGAATTACCTTGAGTTGGAGCATGCTCATGAGTCGTCCAACTCGTTCCAGTCAAACCATTGGGAGGTCGTGAAAACCATCTAAGCAATGGCTTGCTGCACTCGAGAAAATCAACTCAGTCTGACCTCAAACTGAAGTAATTCTTCCAAGAAATGGTAGGAAGATCTCCAGGAGAACCCTCTAATCAGAGCTAAACACAACCGGGTTTCCTGCAGATTTTCCATCAACCAACCCAGTGAATCTCCACAACTTGCTACACCGAGTGATGCTTTGCTGCAAGAACCCAATGTTGAATCAAGCGATCACTTGCACCTGAACAGATTAGCTATTGAATGCTATTGACGCACTTTGTCTTGCAATGCTGCGAAAATAGCCCAGATAGTTTCCCATGGTTGAAAAATGATTAAGATAGATATGGATAGATTAATAAAGTTGTCCCAATGTCACAGCCACACAGATCATTCATAGATCGCCCAATAAATCAATCGCTGGCACAGAAAATGCCATTGGCAGATCATGCCTAGCCAGTCAGGTCTTCATTCTCCAGCCTGGCGGGAGTTGACCGTGGTCTTTGGGGTCCCCTGCCTGCACTGGGAAGGTGATTATCTTAGTGCAATCTTTCCGTTCAAATATATCGCATTCAAACTATAGTTATTAATAGTAATGATTAAATACTCACTATAGTTTGAATACTATGATTAATTTTTGAATACCACTGGGAATGGTAAATAGTGGTGGGTTTGACAAGATGCTCTTGTCTCAGGTAGTCTTTTTGCAAAGAATCGTTAGATACAGATGCAAATTTTCAAGGCTCCTCGACAGAGACCTACAGCGTGACACGGTGCTTGTTTCCTTTCAGTTTCCATTGACATCAATTTCCGGAGCAGAGCTGGAAAGCGTTCTGCCAAGCGTTCGGCATGTTTGACCGGGAAACATTTTGTTGTGGATGGACACGTATTGTGTTTTTGGATGTTGTCCCCTTGTCCTTTATCCCACTTGCCAAGTTGACCTTTAGATCCTTCAGTGAAGTATTTGAGGTCAGCTACATGCAAGAGAGGCCAGTTCCAGGGTTTTCGGAGTTGTGGTATTTGTTTGCTAAGCAGACGTCTTGACTATGTGTTCTGCGGGAGCTATAGCTGTAGCAACTTTTGAAGACACACGCAATCACCAATTACACACTACACAAGTTGGGAAAGTGCCCATACGAAGTTTCTGTTGCCGTCAGCACCTGTCATCACAGCTGGTTGCAGTGCTTCCGGCCTCTGGTGGCGGCGCTGCCACCTTTGCCGGTCGGGAGGCTCAGTGGCACCACATGGCACCTCATCTCAATGTAGGAAAAGATCTGCATTTCCAGACCTGGCTTTCGAGGAAGGTCAAGCACCACGAAGGCGGATATGGCCTGGGCCTTTGCTCCAAGCTGACATGGGCACTTCAGATATCACTTGTCGTAGATCTTGTACCACCTTGGAAGGGTAACAAAACTGAGCAGAAACTGATCACTGCCGCTGTGAGTCTCATGCCACACTCGGCCTCTTTACATCGGCCACTCGTTGCTGAACGTCGAAATGGACCGCTGGACAGCACTGGACAGCAGAGGCGCCGTTTGCTGCTTGGAGCCATGGAGCTCTCATTGGAAGGTGCAGCTGGAAGGACATGGATGGCACTATATTTGGGTTTATCCATTGTGGTACCCCAAGTGGTGGTTTCTTAAATAAGGGTCCCCAAAATGGTAGGTTTATTAATGTAGATGATTAAAACACACTGATTTGGGGGTACCCCTATTTTGAGAAACCACCATATTTGGGTTTATCCATAGCCATGGTGGTACCCCTGAACCAATGGTTGTACACCCTGACCAACCAATTGAATCCAATGGACCGAGCATTATGAATAGTGAGACTGCCAGTATTTACCGTGATGTATCAATGTTTCATTTTGGGGTATACTGTAGCAGGAGTTTGCAAATCAGAGCACTGCATGGAACCCCGAAGAGGATCAAAGATGGCAAACTTTCCCATTGACAATTTCTCCCCCATGGACCATGCAAAGACTCACGCCATGACCAAAAGGCCATCGGTTTGAAGATCTTTCGCGACAACCAAGCGAGGCCCAAGCCTCGTTTGTGGCTCTATTTTTACTCACAAGAGAGATTTGGTATGATATTCCATGGATTTCTATGGTCTGCCAAGTGGATTATTGAATTCATTCGACTTCAAGAGTTTTGTCGCTCATTTTAGCATGTGTTTGACAGAGTTGTGGATTTGTATGGATTTGTAGTCACGTTCCAGGATGACTTCTGACACATGACAATCCGTCAGCCACGTGAAGGATGACACGACCTGTCAGGCAGCTTGACTGAATCGCCATGGCCAGGCCGATGCTGAAATTCAGCGAGATGCTGGGAGCTCATGGAAGCTCATGGAAGCTTGTAATTTGCAGATGGCTATGGGTCAATATCCGTAGCCATTTTGGCTCAAGTTTGAAGGAGCGACTTCACCGCATTGCCGATACTTCCACCTCACACTTTGACAAAAATGGGCTCAATTTGCAGTAAGAGAGCAAGTGTGAGCAGCACTGAGAACCAGAGGTTGGAAGTGATGATTGAGCTTCTCAAGAGGGCAGAAGAGAGGGCCAATGCAATCGGTGACTCCTCTGCGCAGAGCAACATGCCTTCAACTGGGGCTGCTAGTGGGGGTGCTTCAGCGGCT